>OY743224.1:111791572-112165067 GCA_963555765.1 Orthonevra nobilis | reverse complement strand
CAGAGCCTTAAATATCGAAATATAGCGATAACTGAATACGTTTTCACAAAAATTAATCATAAAATCAATAAAATGGCAAAAATACTGAAAAAAATAATATCATCAAAATCAAGTTATTTTGCCAAATTTTGTGGACTATAGCCTTGGATTTCAAAATGGACTTTTTTCATGAAACTTCCAAATATGTAAGCAGAGCCTTAAATATCGAAATATAGCGATAACTGAATAAGTTTTCACAAAAGTTAATCATAAAATCAATAAAATGACAAAAATATTGAAAAAAACAAAATCAACAAAAATCAAGTTATTTTGCCAAATTTTGTGGACTATAGCCTTGGATTTCAAAATGGACTTTTTTCATGAAACTTCCAAATATGTAAGCAGAGCCTTAAATATTCACATATAGTGATTACTGAATGCATATTCACAAAATTCAGTCATAAAATCAATAAAATGACAAAAATATTGAAAAAAACAAAGTCATCAAAAATCAAGTTATTTTGCCAAATTTTGTGGACTATAGCCTTGGATTTCAAAATGGACTTTTTTCATGAAACTTCCAAATATGTAAGCAGAGCCTTAAATATTCACATATAGTGATTACTGAATGCATATTCACAAAATTCAATCATAAAATCAATAAAATGACAAAAATATTGAAAAAAACAAAGTCATCAAAAATCAAGTTATTTTGCCAAATTTTGTGGACTATAGCCTTGGATTGCAAAATGGACTTTTTTCATGAAAGTTCCAAATATGTGAGCAGAGCCTTAAATATCGAAATATAGCGATAACTGAATACGTTTTCACAAAAATTAATCATAAAATCAATAAAATGACAAAAATATTGAAAAAAACAAAGTCATCAAAAATCAAGTTATTTTGCCATATTTTGTGGGCTATAGCCTTGGATTTCAAAATGGACTTTTTTCATGAAACTTCCAAAGATGTAAGCAGAGCCTTAAATATCGAAATATAGCGATAACTGAATACGTTTTCGAAAAAATTAATCATAAAATCAATAAAATGGGAAAAATACTGAAAAAAATAATATCATCAAAATCAAGTTATTTTGCCAAATTTTGTGAACTATAGCCTTGGATTTCAAAATGGACTTTTTTCATGAAACTTCCAAAGATGTAAGCAGAGCCTTAAATATCGAAATATAGCGATAACTGAATACGTTTTCACAAAACTTAATCATAAAATCAATAAAATGGGAAAAATACTGAAAAAAATAATATCATCAAAATCAAGTTATTTTGCCAAATTTTGTGGACTATAGCCTTGGATTTCAAAATGGACTTTTTTCATGAAACTTCCAAATATGTAAGCAGAGCCTTAAATATTCACATATAGTGATTACTGAATGCATATTCACAAAATTCAATCATAAAATCAATAAAATGACAAAAATATTGAAAAAAACAAAATCATCAAAAATCAAGTTATTTTGCCAAATTTTGTGGGCTATAGCCTTGGATTTCAAAATGGACTTTTTTCATGAAACTTCCAAAGATGTAAGCAGAGCCTTAAATATCGAAATATAGCGATAACTGAATACGTTTTCACAAAAATTAATCATAAAATCAATAAAATGGGAAAAATACTGAAAAAAATAATATCATCAAAATCAAGTTATTTTGCCAAATTTTGTGGACTATAGCCTTGGATTTCAAAATGGACTTTTTTCATGAAACTTCCAAATATGTAAGCAGAGCCTTAAATATCGAAATATAGCGATAACTGAATACGTTTTCACAAAAATTAATCATAAAATCAATAAAATGGCAAAAATACTGAAAAAAATAATATCATCAAAATCAAGTTATTTTGCCAAATTTTGTGGACTATAGCCTTGGATTTCAAAATGGACTTTTTTCATGAAACTTCCAAATATGTAAGCAGAGCCTTAAATATCGAAATATAGCGATAACTGAATAAGTTTTCACAAAAGTTAATCATAAAATCAATAAAATGACAAAAATATTGAAAAAAACAAAATCAACAAAAATCAAGTTATTTTGCCAAATTTTGTGGACTATAGCCTTGGATTTCAAAATGGACTTTTTTCATGAAACTTCCAAATATGTAAGCAGAGCCTTAAATATTCACATATAGTGATTACTGAATGCATATTCACAAAATTCAGTCATAAAATCAATAAAATGACAAAAATATTGAAAAAAACAAAGTCATCAAAAATCAAGTTATTTTGCCAAATTTTGTGGACTATAGCCTTGGATTTCAAAATGGACTTTTTTCATGAAACTTCCAAATATGTAAGCAGAGCCTTAAATATTCACATATAGTGATTACTGAATGCATATTCACAAAATTCAATCATAAAATCAATAAAATGACAAAAATATTGAAAAAAACAAAGTCATCAAAAATCAAGTTATTTTGCCAAATTTTGTGGACAATAGCCTTGGATTGCAAAATGGACTTTTTTCATGAAAGTTCCAAATATGTGAGCAGAGCCTTAAATATCGAAATATAGCGATAACTGAATACGTTTTCACAAAAATTAATCATAAAATCAATAAAATGACAAAAATATTGAAAAAAACAAAGTCATCAAAAATCAAGTTATTTTGCCATATTTTGTGGGCTATAGCCTTGGATTTCAAAATGGACTTTTTTCATGAAACTTCCAAAGATGTAAGCAGAGCCTTAAATATCGAAATATAGCGATAACTGAATACGTTTTCGAAAAAATTAATCATAAAATCAATAAAATGGGAAAAATACTGAAAAAAATAATATCATCAAAATCAAGTTATTTTGCCAAATTTTGTGAACTATAGCCTTGGATTTCAAAATGGACTTTTTTCATGAAACTTCCAAAGATGTAAGCAGAGCCTTAAATATCGAAATATAGCGATAACTGAATACGTTTTCACAAAAATTAATCATAAAATCAATAAAATGGGAAAAATACTGAAAAAAATAATATCATCAAAATCAAGTTATTTTGCCAAATTTTGTGGACTATAGCCTTGGATTTCAAAATGGACTTTTTTCATGAAACTTCCAAATATGTAAGCAGAGCCTTAAATATTCACATATAGTGATTACTGAATGCATATTCACAAAATTCAATCATAAAATCAATAAAATGACAAAAATATTGAAAAAAACAAAATCATCAAAAATCAAGTTATTTTGCCAAATTTTGTGGGCTATAGCCTTGGATTTCAAAATGGACTTTTTTCATGAAACTTCCAAAGATGTAAGCAGAGCCTTAAATATCGAAATATAGCGATAACTGAATACGTTTTCACAAAAATTAATCATAAAATCAATAAAATGGGAAAAATACTGAAAAAAATAATATCATCAAAATCAAGTTATTTTGCCAAATTTTGTGGACTATAGCCTTGGATTTCAAAATGGACTTTTTTCATGAAACTTCCAAATATGTAAGCAGAGCCTTAAATATTCACATATAGTGATTACTGAATGCATATTCACAAAATTCAATCATAAAATCAATAAAATGGTAAAAATACAGAAAAAAATAAAATCATCAAAATCAAGTTATTTTGCCAAATTTTGTGGCCTTGGATTTCAAAATGGACTTTTTTCATGAAACTTCCAAATATGTAAGCAGAGCCTTAAATATCGAAATATAGCGATAACTGAATACGTTTTCACAAAAATTAATCATAAAATCAATAAAATGGGAAAAATACTGAAAAAAATAATATCATCAAAATCAAGTTATTTTGCCAAAATTTGTGGACTATAGACTTGGATTTCAAAATGGACTTTTTTCATGAAACTTCCAAATATGTAAGCAGAGCCTTAAATATCGAAATATAGCGATAACTGAATACGTTTTCACAAAAATTAATCATAAAATCAATAAAACGGCAAAAATACAGAAAAAAACAAAATCAACAAAAATCAAGTTATTTTGCCAAATTTTGTGGGCTATAGGCTTGGATTTCAAAATGGACTTTTTTCATGAAACTTCCAAATATGTAAGCAGAGCCTTAAATATTCACATATAGCGATAAGTGAATACGTTTTCACAAAAATTAATCATAAAATCAATAAAATGGCAAAAATACAGAAAAAATAAAATCATCAAAGTCAAGTTATTTTGCCAAATTTTGTGGACTATAGCCTTGGATTTCAAAATGGACTTTTTTCATGAAACTTCCAAATATGTAAGCAGAGCCTTAAATATTCACATATAGTGATTACTGAATGCATATTCACAAAATTCAATCATAAAATCAATAAAATGACAAAAATATTGAAAAAAACAAAGTCATCAAAAATCAAGTTATTTTGCCAAATTTTGTGGACTATAGCCTTGGATTTCAAAATGGACTTTTTTCATGAAACTTCCAAATATGTAAGCAGAGCCTTAAATATTCACATATAGCGATAAGTGAATACGTTTTCACAAAAATTAATCATAAAATCAATAAAACGGCAAAAATACAGAAAAAAACAAAATCAACAAAAATCAAGTTATTTTGCCAAATTTTGTGGGCTATAGGCTTGGATTTCAAAATGGACTTTTTTCATGAAACTTCCAAATATGTAAGCAGAGCCTTAAATATTCACATATAGCGATAAGTGAATACGTTTTCACAAAAATTAATCATAAAATCAATAAAATGGCAAAAATACAGAAAAAAATAAAATCATCAAAATCAAGTTATTTTGCCAAATTTTGTGGACTATAGCCTTGGATTTCAAAATGGACTTTTTTCATGAAACTTCCAAATATGTAAGCAGAGCCTTAAATATCGAAATATAGCGATAACTGAATACGTTTTCACAAAAATTAATCATAAAATCAATAAAACGGCAAAAATACAGAAAAAAACAAAATCAACAAAAATCAAGTTATTTTGCCAAATTTTGTGGGCTATAGGCTTGGATTTCAAAATGGACTTTTTTCATGAAACTTCCAAATATGTAAGCAGAGCCTTAAATATTCACATATAGCGATAAGTGAATACGTTTTCACAAAAATTAATCATAAAATCAATAAAATGGCAAAAATACAGAAAAAATAAAATCATCAAAGTCAAGTTATTTTGCCAAATTTTGTGGACTATAGCCTTGGATTTCAAAATGGACTTTTTTCATGAAACTTCCAAATATGTAAGCAGAGCCTTAAATATTCACATATAGTGATTACTGAATGCATATTCACAAAATTCAATCATAAAATCAATAAAATGACAAAAATATTGAAAAAAACAAAGTCATCAAAAATCAAGTTATTTTGCCAAATTTTGTGGACTATAGCCTTGGATTTCAAAATGGACTTTTTTCATGAAACTTCCAAATATGTAAGCAGAGCCTTAAATATTCACATATAGCGATAAGTGAATACGTTTTCACAAAAATTAATCATAAAATCAATAAAACGGCAAAAATACAGAAAAAAACAAAATCAACAAAAATCAAGTTATTTTGCCAAATTTTGTGGACTATAGCCTTGGATTTCAAAATGGACTTTTTTCATGAAACTTCCAAATATGTAAGCAGAGCCTTAAATATTCACATATAGTGATTACTGAATGCATATTCACAAAATTCAATCATAAAATCAATAAAATGACAAAAATATTGAAAAAAACAAAGTCATCAAAAATCAAGTTATTTTGCCAAATTTTGTGGACTATAGCCTTGGATTTCAAAATGGACTTTTTTCATGAAACTTCCAAATATGTAAGCAGAGCCTTAAATATTCACATATAGTGATTACTGAATGCATATTCACAAAATGCAATCATAAAATCAATAAAATGACAAAAATATTGAAAAAAACAAAGTCATCAAAAATCAAGTTATTTTGCCAAATTTTGTGGACTATAGCCTTGGATTTCAAAATGGACTTTTTTCATGAAACTTCCACATATGTGAGCAGAGCCTTAAATATCGAAATATAGCGATAACTGAATACGTTTTCACAAAAATTAATCATAAAATCAATAAAATGACAAAAATATTGGAAAAAACAAAACCATCAAAAATCAAGTTATTTTGCCAAATTTTGTGGGCTATAGCCTTGGATTTCAAAATGGACTTTTTTCATGAAACTTCCATATATGTAAGCAGAGCCTTAAATATCGAAATATAGCGATAACTGGAATACGTTTTCACAAAAATTAATCATAAAATCAATAAAATGGGAAAAATACTGAAAAAAATAATATCATCAAAATCAAGTTATTTTGCCAAATTTTGTGGACTATAGCCTTGGATTTCAAAATGGACTTTTTTCATGAAACTTCCAAATATGTAAGCAGAGCCTTAAATATCGAAATATAGCGATAACTGAATACGTTTTCACAAAAATTAATCATAAAATCAATAAAATGGCAAAAATACTGAAAAAAATAATATCATCAAAATCAAGTTATTTTGCCAAATTTTGTGGACTATAGCCTTGGATTTCAAAATGGACTTTTTTCATGAAACTTCCAAATATGTAAGCAGAGCCTTAAATATCGAAATATAGCGATAACTGAATAAGTTTTCACAAAAGTTAATCATAAAATCAATAAAATGACAAAAATATTGAAAAAAACAAAATCAACAAAAATCAAGTTATTTTGCCAAATTTTGTGGACTATAGCCTTGGATTTCAAAATGGACTTTTTTCATGAAACTTCCAAATATGTAAGCAGAGCCTTAAATATTCACATATAGTGATTACTGAATGCATATTCACAAAATTCAGTCATAAAATCAATAAAATGACAAAAATATTGAAAAAAACAAAGTCATCAAAAATCAAGTTATTTTGCCAAATTTTGTGGACTATAGCCTTGGATTTCAAAATGGACTTTTTTCATGAAACTTCCAAATATGTAAGCAGAGCCTTAAATATTCACATATAGTGATTACTGAATGCATATTCACAAAATTCAATCATAAAATCAATAAAATGACAAAAATATTGAAAAAAACAAAGTCATCAAAAATCAAGTTATTTTGCCAAATTTTGTGGACTATAGCCTTGGATTGCAAAATGGACTTTTTTCATGAAAGTTCCAAATATGTGAGCAGAGCCTTAAATATCGAAATATAGCGATAACTGAATACGTTTTCACAAAAATTAATCATAAAATCAATAAAATGACAAAAATATTGAAAAAAAACAAAGTCATCAAAAATCAAGTTATTTTGCCATATTTTGTGGGCTATAGCCTTGGATTTCAAAATGGACTTTTTTCATGAAACTTCCAAAGATGTAAGCAGAGCCTTAAATATCGAAATATAGCGATAACTGAATACGTTTTCACAAAAATTAATCATAAAATCAATAAAATGGGAAAAATACTGAAAAAAATAATATCATCAAAATCAAGTTATTTTGCCAAATTTTGTGAACTATAGCCTTGGATTTCAAAATGGACTTTTTTCATGAAACTTCCAAAGATGTAAGCAGAGCCTTAAATATCGAAATATAGCGATAACTGAATACGTTTTCACAAAAATTAATCATAAAATCAATAAATGGGAAAAATACTGAAAAAAATAATATCATCAAAATCAAGTTATTTTGCCAAATTTTGTGGACTATAGCCTTGGATTTCAAAATGGACTTTTTTCATGAAACTTCCAAATATGTAAGCAGAGCCTTAAATATTCACATATAGTGATTACTGAATGCATATTCAGAAAATTCAATCATAAAATCAATAAAATGACAAAAATATTGAAAAAAACAAAATCATCAAAAATCAAGTTATTTTGCCAAATTTTGTGGACTATAGCCTTGGATTTCAAAATGGACTTTTTTCATGAAACTTCCAAATATGTAAGCAGAGCCTTAAATATTCACACATAGTGATTACTGAATGCATATTCACAAAATTCAATCATAAAATCAATAAAATGGCAAAAATACTGAAAAAAATAAAATCATCAAAATCAAGTTATTTTGCCAAATTTTGTGGACTATAGCCTTGGATTTCAAAATGGACTTTTTTCATGAAACTTCCAAAGATGTAAGCAGAGCCTTAAATATCGAAATATAGCGATAACTGAATACGTTTTCACAAAAATTAATCATAAAATCAATAAAATGGGAAAAATACTGAAAAAAATAATATCATCAAAATCAAGTTATTTTGCCAAATTTTGTGGACTATAGCCTTGGATTTCAAAATGGACTTTTTTCATGAAACTTCCAAATATGTAAGCAGAGCCTTAAATATTCACATATAGTGATTACTGAATGCATATTCACAAAATTCAATCATAAAATCAATAAAATGGTAAAAATACAGAAAAAAATAAAATCATCAAAATCAAGTTATTTTGCCAAATTTTGTGGCCTTGGATTTCAAAATGGACTTTTTTCATGAAACTTCCAAATATGTAAGCAGAGCCTTAAATATCGAAATATAGCGATAACTGAATACGTTTTCACAAAAATTAATCATAAAATCAATAAAATGGGAAAAATACTGAAAAAAATAATATCATCAAAATCAAGTTATTTTGCCAAAATTTGTGGACTATAGACTTGGATTTCAAAATGGACTTTTTTCATGAAACTTCCAAATATGTAAGCAGAGCCTTAAATATCGAAATATAGCGATAACTGAATACGTTTTCACAAAAATTAATCATAAAATCAATAAAATGGCAAAAATACTGAAAAAAATAATATCATCAAAATCAAGTTATTTTGCCAAATTTTGTGGACTATAGTCTTGGATTTCAAAATGGACTTTTTTCATGAAACTTCCAAATATGTAAGCAGAGCCTTAAATATCGAAATATAGCGATAACTGAATACGTTTTCACAAAAATTAATCATAAAATCAATAAAATGACAAAAATATTGAAAAAAACAAAATCATCAAAAATCAAGTTATTTTGCCAAATTTTGTGGGCTATAGCCTTGGATTTCAAAATGGACTTTTTTCATGAAACTTCCAAATATGTAAGCAGAGCCTTAAATGTTCACATATAGTGATTACTGAATGCATATTCACAAAATTCAATCATAAAATCAATAAAATGACAAAAATATTGAAAAAAACAAAATCATCAAAAATCAAGTTATTTTGCCAAATTTTGTAGACTATAGCCTTGGATTTCAAAATGGACTTTTTTCATAAAACTTCCAAATATGTAAGCAGAGCCTTTAATATCAAAATATAGCGATTACTGACTACATATTTACAAAATTCAATCATAAAATTAATAAAATGGCAAAAATACTGAAAAAAATATAATCATCAAAATCAAGTTATTTTGCCAAATTTTGTGGACTATAGCCTTGGATTTCAAAATGGACTTTTTTCATGAAACTTCCAAATATGTAAGCAGAGCCTTAAATATTCACACATAGTGATTACTGAATGCATATTCACAAAATTCAATCATAAAATCAATAAAATGACAAAAATATTGAAAAAAACAAAATCATCAAAAATCAAGTTATTTTGCCAAATTTTGTGGACTATAGCCTTGGATTTCAAAATGGACTTTTTTCAATGAAACTTGTAAATATGTAAGCAGAGCCTTAATATTCACACATAGTGATTACTGAATGCATATTTACAAAATTCAGTCATAAAATCAATAAAATGACAAAAATATTGAAAAAAACAAAGTCATCAAAAATCAAGTTATTTTGCCAAATTTTGTGGACTATAGCCTTGGATTGCAAAATGGACTTTTTTCATGAAAGTTCCAAATATGTGAGCAGAGCCTTAAATATCGAAATATAGCGATAACTGAATACGTTTTCACCAAAAATTAATCATAAAATCAATAAAATGACAAAAATATTGAAAAAAACAAAGTCATCAAAAATCAAATTATTTTGCCATATTTTGTGGGCTATAGCCTTGGATTTCAAAATGGACTTTTTTCATGAAACTTCCAAAGATGTAAGCAGAGCCTTAAATATCGAAATATAGCGATAACTGAATACGTTTTCACAAAATTAATCATAAAATCAATAAAATGGGAAAAATACTGAAAAAAATAATATCATCAAAATCAAGTTATTTTGCCAAATTTTGTGGACTATAGCCTTGGATTTCAAAATGGACTTTTTCATGAAACTTCCAAAGATGTAAGCAGAGCCTTAAATATCGAAATATAGCGATAACTGAATACGTTTTCACAAAAATTAATCATAAAATCAATAAAATGGGAAAAATACTGAAAAAAATAATATCATCAAAATCAAGTTATTTTGCCAAATTTTGTGGACTATAGACTTGGATTTCAAAATGGACTTTTTTCATGAAACTTCCAAATATGTAAGCAGAGCCTTAAATATCGAATTATAGCGATACTGAATACGTTTTCACAAAAATTAATCATAAAATCAATAAAATGACAAAAATATTGAAAAAAACAAAATCATCAAAAATCAAGTTATTTTTGCCAAATTTTGTGGACTATAGCCTTGGATTTCAAAATGGACTTTTTTCATGAAACTTGTAAATATGTAAGCAGAGCCTTAAATATTCACACATAGTGATTACTGAATGCATATTTACAAAATTCAATCATAAAATCAATAAAATGACAAAAATATTGAAAAAAACAAAATCATCAAAAATCAAGTTATTTTGCCAAATTTTGTGGACTATAGCCTTGGATTTCAAAATGGACTTTTTTCATGAAACTTGTAAATATGTAAGCAGAGCCTTAAATATTCACACATAGTGATTACTGAATGCATATTTACAAAAATTCAATCATAAAATCAATAAAATGGCAAAAATACTGAAAAAAACAAAATCATCAAAAATCAAGTTATTTTGCCAAATTTTGTGGACTATAGCCTTGGATTTCAAAATGGACTTTTTTCATGAAACTTCCAAATATGTAAGCAGAGCCTTAAATATCGAAATATAGCGATAACTGAATACGTTTTCACAAAAATTAATCATAAAATCAATAAAATGCAAAAATACTGAAAAAAATAATATCATCAAAATCAAGTTATTTTGCCAAATTTTGTGGACTATAGTCTTGGATTTCAAAATGGACTTTTTTCATGAAACTTCCAAATATGTAAGCAGAGCCTTAAATATCGAATTATAGCGATAACTGAATACGTTTTCACAAAAATTAATCATAAAATCAATAAAATGGCAAAAATACTGAAAAAAATAATATCATCAAAATCAAGTTATTTTGCCAAATTTTGTGGACTATAGTCTTGGATTTCAAAATGGACTTTTTTCATGAAACTTCCAAATATGTAAGCAGAGCCTTAAATATCGAAATATAGCGATAACTGAATACGTTTTCACAAAAATTAATCATAAAATCAATAAAATGACAAAAATATTGAAAAAAACAAAATCATCAAAAATCAAGTTATTTTGCCAAATTTTGTGGACTATAGCCTTGGATTTCAAAATGGACTTTTTTCATGAAACTTGTAAATATGTAAGCAGAGCCTTAAATATTCACACATAGTGATTACTGAATGCATATTTACAAAATTCAATCATAAAATCAATAAAATGACAAAAATATGAAAAAAACAAAATCATCAAAAATCAAGTTATTTTGCCAAATTTTGTGGACTATAGCCTTGGATTTCAAAATGGACTTTTTTCATGAAACTTGTAAATATGTAAGCAGAGCCTTAAATATTCACACATAGTGATTACTGAATGCATATTTACAAAATTCAATCATAAAATCAATAAAATGGCAAAAATACTGAAAAAAACAAAATCATCAAAAATCAAGTTATTTTGCCAAATTTGTGGACTATAGCCTTGGATTTCAAAATGGACTTTTTCATGAAACTTGTAAATATGTAAGCAGAGCCTTAAATATTCACACATAGTGATTACTGAATGCATATTCACAAAATTCAATCATAAAATCAATAAAATGACAAAAATATTGAAAAAAAACAAAATCATCAAAAATCAAGTTATTTTGCCAAATTTTGTGGACTATAGCCTTGGATTTCAAAATGGACTTTTTTCATGAAACTTGTAAATATGTAAGCAGAGCCTTAAATATTCACACATAGTGATTACTGAATGCATATTTACAAAATTCAATCATAAAATCAATAAAATGGCAAAAATACTGAAAAAAATAAAATCATCAAAATCAAGTTATTTTGCCAAATTTTGTGGACTATAGCCTTGGATTTCAAAATGGACTTTTTTCATGAAACTTCCAAATATGTAAGCAGAGCCTTAAATATCGAAATATAGCGATAAGTGAATACGTTTTCACAAAAATTAATCATAAAATCAATAAAATGACAAAAATATTGAAAAAAACAAAATCATCAAAAATCAAGTCATTTTGCCAAATTTTGTGGACTATAGCCTTGCATTTCAAAATGGACTTTTTTCATGAAACTTCCAAATATGTAAGCAGAGCCTTAAATATTCATATATAGCGATAACTGAATACATATTCACAAAATTTAATAGTAAATTCAATAATATGACAAAAATACCGAAAAACACAAGTTCATTAAAAATCAAGTTATTTTGCCAAATTTTTTCATGAAACTTCCAAATATGTAAGCAGAGCCTTAAATATCGAAATATAGCGATAACTGAATACGTTTTCACAAAAATTAATCATAAAATCAATAAAATGACAAAAATATTGAAAAAAACAAAATCATCAAAAATTAAGTTATTTTGCCAAATTTTGTGGACTATAGCCTTGGATATCAAAATGGACTTTTTCGTGAAACTTGTAAAAATGTAAGCAGAGCCTTAAATATTCATATGTACCGATTACTGAATACATATTCACAAAATTTAATCATAAAATCAATAAAATGGAAAAAAATACGGAAAAAAAAACAAAATCATCCAAATCAAGTTATTTTGCCAAATTTTGTGGACTATAGCCTTGGATATCAAAATTGACTTTTTTCGTGAAACTTGTAAATATGTATGCAGAGCCTTAAATATTCACATATAGGGATAATTGGACGCATATTCACAAAATTTAATAGTAAATTCAATAAAATGACAAAAATACCGAAAAACACAAGTTCATTAAAAATCAAGTTATTTTGCCAAATTTTGTGGACTATAGCCTTGGATATCAAAATGGACTTTTTTCGTGAAACTTGTAAATATGTATGCAGAGCCTTAAATATTCACACATAGTGATTACTGAATGCATATTCACAAAATTCAATCATAAAATCAATAAAATGACAAAAATATTGAAAAAAACAAAATCATCAAAAATCAAGTTATTTTGCCAAATTTTGTGGACTATAGCCTTGGATTTCAAAATGGACTTTTTTCATGAAACTTCCAAATATGTAAGCAGAGCCTTAAATATTCACACATAGTGATTACTGAATGCATATTCACAAAATTCAATCATAAAATCAATAAAATGGCAAAAATACTGAAAAAAATAAAATCATCAAAATCAAGTTATTTTGCCAAATTTTGTGGACTATAGCCTTGGATTTCAAAATGGACTTTTTTCATGAAACTTCCAAATATGTAAGCAGAGCCTTAAATATTCACATGTAGCTTTATCTGAATGCATTTTCGCAAAATTTAATCATAAAGTCAATAAAATGGCAAAAATACAGAAAAAAACAAAATCAACAAAAGTCAAGTTATTTTGCCAAATTTTGTGGACTATAGCCTTGGATTTCAAAATGGACTTTTTTCATAAAATTTCTAAATATGAAGGAAGAGCCTTAAATATTCACATATAGCTTTATCTGAATGCATTTTCGCAAAATTTAATCATAAAATCAATAAAATGGCAAAAATACAGAAAAAAAACAAAGTCAACAAAAATTAAGTTATTTTGCCAAATTTTGTGGACTATAGCCTTGGATTTCAAAATGGACTTTTTTCGTGAAACTTGTAAATATGTAAGCAGAGCCTTAAATATTCACATATAGCGATTACTGAATACATAATCACAAAATTTAATCATAAAATCAATAAAATGGCAAAAATACAGAAAAAAACAAAGTCAACAAAAATTAAGTTATTTTGCCAAATTTTGTGGACTTAGCCTTGGATTTCAAAATGGACTTTTTTCATAAAATTTCTAAATATGAAGGCAGAGCCTTAAATATTCACATATAGCGATTACTGAATACATATTCACAAAATTTAATCATAAAATCAATAAAATGGCAAAAATACAGAAAAAAACAAAAACCAACAAAAATCAAGTTATTTTGTCAAATTTTGTGGACTATAGCCTTGGATTTCAAAATGGACTTTTTTCATGAAACTTCCAAATATGTAAGCAGAGCCTTAAATGTCGAAATATAGCGATAACTGAATACGTTTTCACAAAAATTAATCATAAAGTCAATAAAATGGCAAAAATACTGAAAAAAATAAAATCATCAAAATCAAGTTATTTTGCCAAATTTGGTGGACTATAGCCTTGGATTTCAAAATGGACTTTTTTCATAAAATTTCTAAATATGAAGGCAGAGCCTTAAATATTCACATATAGCTTTATCTGAATGCATTTTCGCAAAATTTAATCATAAAATCAATAAAATGGCAAAAATACAGAAAAAAACAAAATCAACAAAAATTAAGTTATTTTGCCAAATTTTGTGGACTATAGCCTTGGATTTCAAAATGGACTTTTTTCGTGAAACTTGTAAATATGTAAGCAGAGCCTTAAATATTCACATATAGCGATTACTGAATACATAATCACAAAATTTAATCATAAAATCAATAAAATGGCAAAAATACAGAAAAAAACAAAGTCAACAAAAATTAAGTTATGGACTTTTTTCATAAAATTTCTAAATATGAAGGCAGAGCCTTAAATATTCACATATAGCGATTACTGAATACATAATCACAAAATTTAATCATAAAATCAATAAAATGGCAAAAATACAGAAAAAAACAAAGTCAACAAAAATTAAGTTATTTTGCCAAATTTTGTGGACTTAGCCTTGGATTTCAAAATGGACTTTTTTCATAAAATTTCTAAATATGAAGGCAGAGCCTTAAATATTCACATATAGCGATTACTGAATACATATTCACAAAATTTAATCATAAAATCAATAAAATGGCAAAAATACAGAAAAAAACAAAAACCAACAAAAATCAAGTTATTTTGTCAAATTTTGTGGACTATAGCCTTGGATTTCAAAATGGACTTTTTTCATGAAACTTCCAAATATGTAAGCAGAGCCTTAAATATCGAAATATAGCGATAACTGAATACGTTTTCACAAAAATTAATCATAAAGTCAATAAAATGGCAAAAATACTGAAAAAAATAAAATCATCAAAATCAAGTTATTTTGCCAAATTTGGTGGACTATAGCCTTGGATTTCAAAATGGACTTTTTTCATAAAATTTCTAAATATGAAGGCAGAGCCTTAAATATTCACATATAGCTTTATCTGAATGCATTTTCGCAAAATTTAATCATAAAATCAATAAAATGGCAAAAATACAGAAAAAAACAAAATCAACAAAAATTAAGTTATTTTGCCAAATTTTGTGGACTTAGCCTTGGATTTCAAAATGGACTTTTTTCATAAAATTTCTAAATATGAAGGCAGAGCCTTAAATATTCACATATAGCGATTACTGAATACATATTCACAAAATTTAATCATAAAATCAATAAAATGGCAAAAATACAGAAAAAAACAAAAACCAACAAAAATCAAGTTATTTTGTCAAATTTTGTGGACTATAGCCTTGGATTTCAAAATGGACTTTTTTCATGAAACTTCCAAATATGTAAGCAGAGCCTTAAATATCGAAATATAGCGATAACTGAATACGTTTTCACAAAAATTAATCATAAAGTCAATAAAATGGCAAAATACTGAAAAAAATAAAATCATCAAAATCAAGTTATTTTGCCAAATTTGGTGGACTATAGCCTTGGATTTCAAAATGGACTTTTTTCATAAAATTTCTAAATATGAAGGCAGAGCCTTAAATATTCACATATAGCTTTATCTGAATGCATTTTCGCAAAATTTAATCATAAAATCAATAAAATGGCAAAAATACAGAAAAAAACAAAATCAACAAAAATTAAGTTATTTTGCCAAATTTTGTGGACTATAGCCTTGGATTTCAAAATGGACTTTTTTCGTGAAACTTGTAAATATGTAAGCAGAGCCTTAAATATTCACATATAGCGATTACTGAATACATAATCACAAAATTTAATCATAAAATCAATAAAATGGCAAAAATACAGAAAAAAACAAAGTCAACAAAAATTAAGTTATGGACTTTTTTCATAAAATTTCTAAATATGAAGGCAGAGCCTTAAATATTCACATATAGCTTTATCTGAATGCATTTTCGCAAAAAATGGCAAAAATACTGAAAAAAATAAAATCATCAAAATGAAGTTATTTTGCCAAATTTGGACTTTTTTCATAAAATTTCTAAATATGTAAGCAGAGCCTTAAATATTCACATATAGTGATTACTGAATGCATATTCACAAAATTCAATCATAAAATCAATAAAATGACAAAAATATTGAAAAAAACAAAATCATCAAAAATCAAGTTATTTTGCCAAATTTTTTCATGAAACTTCCAAATATGTAAGCAGAGCCTTAAATATCGAAATATAGCGATAACTGAATACGTTTTCACAAAAATTAATCATAAAATCAATAAAATGACAAAAATATTGAAAAAAACAAAATCATCAAAAATCAAGTTATTTTGCCAAATTTTGTGGACTATAGCCTTGGATTTCAAAATGGACTTTTTTCATGAAACTTGTAAATATGTAAGCAGAGCCTTAAATATTCACATATAGTGATTACTGAATGCATATTCACAAAATTCAATCATAAAATCAATAAAATGGCAAAAATACTGAAAAAAATAAAATCATCAAAATCAAGTTATTTTGCCAAATTTTGTGGACTATAGCCTTGGATTTCAAAATGGACTTTTTTCATGAAACTTCCAAATATGTAAGCAGAGCCTTAAATATCGAAATATAGCGATAAGTGAATACGTTTTCACAAAAATTAATCATAAAATCAATAAAATGACAAAAATATTGAAAAAAACAAAATCATCAAAAATCAAGTTATTTTGCCAAATTTTTTCATGAAACTTCCAAATATGTAAGCAGAGCCTTAAATATCGAAATATAGCGATAAGTGAATACGTTTTCACAAAAATTAATCATAAAATCAATAAAATGGCAAAAATACTGAAAAAAATAAAATCATCAAAATCAAGTTATTTTGCCAAATTTTGTGGACTATAGCCTTGGATTTCAAAATGGACTTTTTTCATGAAACTTCCAAATATGTAAGCAGAGCCTTAAATATTCATATATAGCGATAACTGAATACATATTCACAAAATTTAATAGTAAATTCAATAAAATGACAAAAATACCGAAAAACACAAGTTCATTAAAAATCAAGTTATTTTGCCAAATTTTGTGGACTATAGCCTTGGATTTCAAAATGGACTTTTTTCATGAAACTTCCAAATATGTAAGCAGAGCCTTAAATATCGAAATATAGCGATAAGTGAATACGTTTTCACAAAAATTGATCATAAAATCAATAAAATGACAAAAATATTGAAAAAACAAAATCATCAAAAATCAAGTTATTTTGCCAAATTTTGTGGACTATAGCCTTGGATTTCAAAATGGACTTTTTTCATGAAACTTCCAAATATGTAAGCAGAGCCTTAAATATCGAAATATAGCGATAAGTGAATACGTTTTCACAAAAATTAATCATAAAATCAATAAAATGACAAAAATATTGAAAAAACAAAATCATCAAAAATCAAGTCATTTTGCCAAATTTTGTGGACTATAGCCTTGCATTTCAAAATGGACTTTTTTCATGAAACTTCCAAATATGTAAGCAGAGCCTTAAATATTCATATATAGCGATAACTGAATACATATTCACAAAATTTAATAGTAAATTCAATAAAATGACAAAAATACCGAAAAACACAAGTTCATTAAAAATCAAGTTATTTTGCCAAATTTTTTCATGAAACTTCCAAATATGTAAGCAGAGCCTTAAATATCGAAATATAGCGATAACTGAATACGTTTTCACAAAAATTAATCATAAAATCAATAAAATGACAAAAATATTGAAAAAAACAAAATCATCAAAAATCAAGTTATTTTGCCAAATTTTGTGGACTATAGCCTTGGATTTCAAAATGGACTTTTTTCATGAAACTTGTAAATATGTAAGCAGAGCCTTAAATATTCACATATAGTGATTACTGAATGCATATTCACAAAATTCAATCATAAAATCAATAAAATGGCAAAAATACTGAAAAAAATAAAATCATCAAAATCAAGTTATTTTGCCAAATTTTGTGGACTATAGCCTTGGATTTCAAAATGGACTTTTTTCATGAAACTTCCAAATATGTAAGCAGAGCCTTAAATATCGAAATATAGCGATAAGTGAATACGTTTTCACAAAAATTAATCATAAAATCAATAAAATGACAAAAATACGGAAAAAAAACAAAATCATCCAAATCAAGTTATTTTGCCAAATTTTGTGGACTATAGCCTAGGATTTCAAAATGGACTTTTTTCAAGGAACTTGTAAATATGTAAGCAAAGCCTTAATATTCAAATATAGGGATAATTGAATGCATATTCGCGAAATTTAATCATAAAATCAATAAGATGGCAAAAATACGGAAAAAAAACAAAATCATCCAAATCAAGTTATTTTGCCAATTTTGTGGACTGTAGCCTTGGATTTCAAAATGGATTTTTTTCATGAAACTTATAAATTCGTAAGCAGAGCCTTAAGTATCCAGAGTATTTTCAACGTTGTTGCGTTTCACGTGATTGATATGTTTTTTTTCCTCCTAATGGGCAACATTAGTTTGGTCCATTACTAGAAAATTTGGAAGATTAGCCTGATTTTCCCTAAGGATACCTGTTCGAATTTTTTACTCGGAAACATTAACTGCTTATGAATTGGTATGTATTTTACCAAACAACAGCCATAAAATGGAATATTCTCTTTCAAACGGTTACGGTACTCATCGTTATAGTTGCGATTCTTGGACAAAGTTTTTCGAAATGTACCAAAGTTTTCCAGAAACATTTTTAAGGTCGAAACAATTCAATAGAAGCCAAGTTAGAATTAACACTCACACCAAGGGCTCCGCGCCTATGCAACACTTTGTTTCTTTGATTTTAGTTTTATCCTAGCATCGCCCATAAATATGCAAGATTAAGAAATCGCCATCGGTTTCCTTGTAATTTAAAAAAAAAAACAAGAACTTCCAGATGGGATATTAAACAGTTTAAATAAATTCTAACCTTACGCGTGTCACATCCGTGTCCGTGTTTTGCTATCGCAACTTAGGATCTTGAATACAATGGTATTTTATAAAAAAAAATTAAAGACAATCATATCATGTGATTCTGAAGCGTGTTTAAGTTGTAGTTTTAAACGTTTTCATGACATTACTTTCAAAAAGGGATTGGTTAATTGTAAAAAGTCAGAAAAAACGTATCTACACCTTGAATATCCTTGTTTTCCTTAAATGCGTAATCAACACACGCACACAACGTCATTCAATGTTTACATTATTCTTCATTTAATTAAGTGATTTTTTGAAATACTGGGATACACACATCAAAATCACATGAAATACTTTTTTTTTAAAATTAATTTTTGAATTGAGAAAAATTGAAGCACGAAAGTACATGGATAAAACATTTCGTTTTGTGTGGTAGAATTAACACCACTATATTTTGACATTCAAAATGTTTTTTTTTATAATATAGTATATTTTATTGGAATTGGGTGTATACTGATTTCGAGCTTTAACTTTGTGTTGGATGGACGGGAATATTGCATACTTTCACTTGTTTAGTTGTTCCATGCAATGATGAAAAGAGATAATTGTCTACTTTAAGGAGTTAAGTTGAGTTGCGATTACATTAAACACTTTCTTTGTACGGTGACCCCCATACAATTTAAACTACATCATTTCGATTATTTACTTTTGTAGCGGCAGAAGAAGTTCACCTCTCTTAAATTGACACAGACACAAGAAAGACACAGCTCGGAAAGTGTTATATTCCACCTGGTGTCATATAATCGCTTTATACTCGTATACCAATGTAATTCAGATCAAAAGACATGAAGTTAATCTAGAAATTTTGTTACAATATGGTCATTCCGACTAAGGTTCTTATTAACACGTATCCCGATGATGGAAAGTGTTTCGGTTTCTGCTATGCAAGCGCCATTCTCATAAAGAAAAACTAAGATTTTGAGTTTTGGAGGCATTTTATTTATAAGGTGGAATTACTGTAGTGGTTTCTGTATCGGCTGCTGTAATTCTAATTTCGTGCTGTCAAAAATACTGGTCCATGTACATGATTGAACACCACCCATGGGGTAATACAGCTTAGTTTCAAACCACATTACACAATCCTTGCATTTGACTCCTAATCCTTATTCTCTGCAACAGAGTTGTCATACTCTTTCAAGAGCGGGCAAATAGTAAAAAAAAATCTGCTAACAGGTTCAAAGAATAAATAAATAATAATAAAATATGCTGTTGTTACGTTCCGTTCTGAGGCTGAGGAAAACTTAAGGTACAGTCAGGATTGGATAAGATAGCAAAAGACAAGAGAGTATTTATGAAAATTTAAAATAGAATCTTAGGCGAAACGTAGCCCTGAGGCACACCAGTAATTATGTTGTGAATTACGTTGGATTAAACAGACCGAAAGGAATTTGTTATTCCATTAAAAAAGTGCCGAGCTAGTTAAAATGCCTTGAAAATATCAAGCACAACAATATTAGCTCCAATTCTCGGTGGGATATTCCATCGGATTGTTCCGAAAACTATCCTGCTGTACACGAGGAAGTTTCTGTGTTTCAAAATGTGCAATGGATCGATAGTTGAAAGGGGAAAGAAATTTTCTTTCGTTTTCAGGAACAGGGTGGACAAATGTCTTTTGTTCGATTTCCTCGAAAAGATGGATATAAAAATATACGCAATGAATTGCCAGCAAGTTAGGACACTTGTAAGTGGGATGATAAAAGAACCCAAGTACACAAAAACAAATTAAAAAATGGCATTCTACTAAAATTGGCCCACTCTCTCCTTGTTTTTTTTTAACTTACCATTGCGCCAATTCAAATATAAATATTTTTTACTGATGTTTGTCAATTGAAGAAAAGTTTATCTACTTTTAACTTTATTTTCGGACGCATGAAGAAAAGCGGACAGGCCTTTTCCACATACTCTTTTCGTTATACTCGTATTTATTGCGACCCGTTTTAAATGCTGATTCGGTGTAGATACATACATAAGTTAGTAATACATTTCTCGATTTAATTAATAAACATAATTTCAAAATCACCGAGATATTTAAATGTGTTTTCTTTGGAGTTATAGAAAAAAAAAATAATAATAATTTGAATTTGATGTAGAGGTAAGAAATGCTGAATTTTTCCAACACTATTGTTTATTGACAATTTTAATATCTATTCGGGCCTTGGGCGGATGTCGCATCGCCTGTATAGCTAACATCCGCGTGGAAGCCCGTCTTCCAATCAGCTGTGTACCGCACAATTTGTGTGCGACCATCAGGTAAAGCGACGCGGTATTCTCCATTCACGACATCACCATCGCTGCTGGCTTTATGCGAGTAATCATTAGCGGTAGCCACATCATTGACTGAATATTCAAAATCGTACGGGTTGCCAGGCATATGAACATGATCCTTAGATTGAAAAATGAAAATTTAAAAATAAATCAATATTTTTTTCAGATGGGTACTCACATCACCTGGTTGATTTCCAGGTCCTGGAGCGGGACGTTGACCTCCTCCTCCTGGTCGTGGACCTGGACCTGGACGTGGACCAGGTTGCTGTTTTGGTCCTGGTGGATTAGTTTTCTGAAAGCAAAACAAGAAAAGAAAAATGATTATCAAAAATATGCAAAGTCGACCAAAAATAAAGGGCTGCTATTTATATTTTAAATCACAAAACCTTTGATGCTTATGTGACATGCAACATCTCCTAGAACCCATTTTTGTTCTAGGGTAAATGGGACTTGACAAGATCTTTTCAGTGCCTCCTTCAGTTAAAAGATGAGTAATTTGTACTCGTAGACCAAACGGGGTATCGCTTGTGAAAATATATTTGGTGGAAAAAAACATTTTAAGAAGATGAATACAGATAACTTTGGTTGTAATTTTACAGAGCTTTAATGACATCATAAAGACTGCGTCCCTAGTCTTAAGATTCGCAACCAAGCTCCAACTGATAGCGTGAGACTCTCCACCATTAAAAATTCGAACCAGTATCGCGACTGTAGACGGGACTAACATGGGCTATAAATAACCAGCTCGAAAGAGCATTTTGTACATAAAATGATGAATGCGTACAGCGGAAAGTGATGACAAGAAGAGAGAACAAGAAGATCACCCCTTGTAAAAATAATTGAGCTTAGGAAGACTACCAGGACATCGAAAAGTTTTGCCATACAAAATTAGCAAAAAATTATTTCGAATGTAACTTAATGGCTGCCAATCCAGCAGACCGAAGCAAATCCTAAGAAGGACCAGTGAAATTCAAAGACTTTCCCGAACTAAATAAAACTCGAACCGCATTTCGACAAGAAGATAGGTTAACATTTGACTTGATCAAATGTTCAATTTCGTGCTCGAACAAATAGTACGCAGGGGAGATGTTGCCATGGACGGCCGCTAGAATACGCAGACTACATTGACATAATCGGTGCCGAAAGCAGTTGGAATGGGACTAATGTCCGTCAATCGTCTGTGACAAATTGATTACTTCGAATTGGTGAGCTATCTTACCTACCTCGGGGTAAACATCAACTCCGTGAACAACTTCGAAGTGGAGATTCGGTTGGGCGAATTAAATGAGTTCAAGACTCATTACATGGAAGACGAAATTCAGTGATGGACGACAAGCAGAAAACAGTGGAAAATTCAGTTCCATAAGTGAGGACCTATGTATACCAAAATATGAATTTAGTCCCAAAAGCCAGAACACGACGTCTACTACTCTGACAAATAGAATCTTCAAGTAAAAGCCCGCGTGTTCGACTCGACAAGCATCGTGCCTGAAATCAAAAAGAGTGGAATGCTCCCGAAACGCTGGCAGATACTTGTTACATGTTGTAATTTACGAAGACGTGCACAGATTTTGTCACTATCTAGTAGCTCTCAAGATCTTTGTTCATCTGCAAACATCTTCACATACAGAATATTTTATGTTCGAAAGTTTATTTTTAGGATTCCATATCCAGAGGATACCATACCCAAAGCTACCTATTACAAAGCCTCCGCTCGCCGACTGTCCATCTTTCTTAGGGCAGCTCATAATTATCACAGAATGTGCACTTCTATGATAAAAAATATTAAGCAATATTAAAAATTGAGTTTAAAATAAAGGCGGGTCACATACATAAAGGGATTTTTTCAAAATCGCAACTCAATTTTACGCAGAAAAAAGGCACTGACAAATTAAAAATGAATTAAAAAGCGCAACTCAATTTTATGGCAAGAACTAGACCTTGTACGGTGATACTGAACCCTTCTCGCACTTGGCCATTTTTTGTTACATTTCAGAAACAGTGACTGCAAAACTATCCACAAATTTCTTATACCACAATTAGAACTGTTTATCGTGTTGATAGAATGCTGCGACGTAAATGCTTAAGAGAGAAAATAAAGAAGCAACTAGTCGCTGGATCCTTCATCATGCACGATAAGAACTGAATGGTTGGCAGATGTAGGGGTCCGACAACAAGTGTGCCTCAAACGAAGAGATAAACGTATTGCCTAATATTTGAATTGTAACTTTTTAAAATTGAATAAATAGTACTTACAGTAAACGGTTTTTTTGGTTCCGGATATGAGTAACCATTGGTTGTTGGTGGTAGATAAGTATTTGAGCCAGGTGCCAACTGTGAATCACCAAGTGAGAATACGTTCAGCAAAAAGCCCTGTTAAAAAGGTAAATGAAATTTAATTAAAAAATATATATAAAAATAACATAATATTATAAATTTTGTTTTCGAATTTAAATTCTAAATAAATAAAATAAGCTGGACGATTTTTCACTAAATTAACTAAAACTATTTCCGTCAAGAGACAAAAATTTATTTATGTGCGATATTTTCTCCGCAAACCAGGAACTTCCCAATTGATGGTAAAAAAACATTCGGTTAAATAGGTTAAGATCTCATTTAACCTCGAAGAAAGTAAAACCTAATTTGTGTCTACCCCTTCTGGTCAAGGAAAGCCGAATAGGCTCATCTTCATATTCATTAGTGCAGCTTTTGCAGATATCACTACTTCAGTGAACAGTCGAGTGTCCATTTATCAAGGACCAATTGATGTTCGTTGTATGAATTGAGTTTAGCCTATGGTGTGTTTAAAACATATTTGAAATTGGTAGCTCAAGAGAGTTGTCCGCCTTGTTTTACCATATTTGTTTGTTTCTTTCTTTCTTTCGCTTAGAGGATGTAATATCCAAATCATTTAAATTAATCATCACTAATATTATGCCAATCATCAAATAGACAGGATAACAAATGTGTGTGGAAAGCTCTTTCTTCTTTTTCATAGATTCGATATATTTTTTCCGAAAAACAATGCAAGTGTCCGTTAATTTTATCAACTCAAGCTCGTTTTTTAGTCTCTCTTAACTGCCTTATGTAGGGTATAATTAATTAACGTATAAAAATTCTAAGAAGAAGTCTGGATTCAAAATGGTTCAAATATACATAGTTTCAGTCGAGAGGGTTCTATCACCTCTTCCTTCCCAGATGAGGAAATCTTCAGCAAAGAATATTTTTCTTTTTGGTAACTAGTTGCAGTTCCGACTTCGAAAGGATCATATTCAGTCCCATTTCAATAGATTGTTAACCTCTATGTCCTTTTCTGTAAATACCTCTTGGATTTGGTTCATGCTTAGAAACCATAATGGTGGTAGACAAACTTAATTTCCAGATGTTGTGATCTTCCTTTCAACGCTTTTTAATATACAAGTAAAATTTATGCTGATAACTTTGTCATTTATCTTTCTCTTGATGAACGTGAATCATAATATATTTATAACAGCGAAAGAAGCACCCCAAAATATGGATTGGCCTCTACTTAAACGGTTTTGGGAGGAACTTGACAGACGACAGGCTTGTTAAACAATATCCAACATCGAGGGATAAATTTAGAGAAATCTTGTAAGAAGTTTTGATATCAATAACATTTGGAAAACATTAAGAAAGTTGACCGAGTGAATGTCGACAAATATGAGGTTGATTTTCGATAAAAATGGGGAAGAACCATATTTTATAACTTAAGTCTTTTAAGTTATCAGGCTTACTTAATACAGTCAATAAAAAAAATTATGATGAAACTTTTTTGTTTAATAATAAAATTGAACAAAAAAAAATAATATGAATTTGTTCGGAAACTCTTGAACGGCAGTGTATATATTTAAAAATGGTATTTTAATGAATTTATTTCGTTAGAAAACTGATTTGCTTTTTATTAACCAAGTGAAATTGCACCGGGAAGCAACTCGCCATGCTTCATTAGGAATTTGTCGGATAGGAGTCATATCATCGAAAGATCCTACCACCACCGGTAGAAAAAATAATGCTGGTCAATTATATTAAGGGAGAAATCGGGAACAAGAAGATTGCAACGTGCTCTATCGCTAGATTTTTACATGCTGTTTTCGGCCTTATACAATAAATATGTTGTAAAGGGTCATTCAATTTATGATCCGGATTTCACATCTCTGGTTTGATCATAAACATCAAACTACGGTTTAAAAATGTTCAACAGGTTCACCATTAGAATAAAAACAAAAATCGTTCGTTATCACGACGAGGCACTGCATTTGGCTTACCCTACAGCACTTTATGATTGCATCTTCACCCTCGGTTGGATGATCACTTTCCACACAACAATTTCTTCAGCGATGAGACAAATTTAGTCTAACATCGTGCAAAAGATCGTGTCTAAGCACACAATCGGCAAAATCTTGATGCTTTGAAAAATGTAATCGCAATCTTAATTACAAATGTGGTTTATTTAATGAACAACTATTTCGTGGGGATCACTTTTTTTCCATATGAGTAATATATTGGCGGGAGCATTCTTCATGTTCATCAGATACGTACCCACGATTTTCTGGTAAAAAATTCAAATGTGAATGCAAGAAGTGTATTTTAAATGACATGTTAATTCCGAGTTGTAGATACTCAAACGAGTAGAAAATAGTTCCTCTTTTCTTCTAACTGAGGGCTAGTTTGACACATTTTTACTTCCCGAAACCGAACGATATTCACAATACATATAACAAAATTTTGTGAAGTTTTTGATAATCATTGCAATAAACCTCAAGTAAACATCAAACTTCGCGAAACAAATGATAATTGAGCATGCCTCTTGAAGAAGGAAATCGTGGTCCCTTTTTCTAACAAGTTCAACTGAAACCTAAAAGTTGTGGTTTGGATTTCGAGGATCATGGACCAGAACGTTTACATCAGGTTGGTTGAGTAGACGTGGTTTCCGTGATAGTAAAAATGGCCTCTTTGATGGATACCGCAACCAGTGAAAGTGTAAACAAGCTATTACACTAGAAATATCCGGCAATCATTGCTTTTGCATCTTCACTCGTATACAACTGAAATCGCTGATTCGATAACGAATACATTCGAGTTATGGGACAAATTACAAAACATATTTAAATAAAATCTTTCATTGCTAAGTAATATTTTTTGAAGAAATTTAAAGTGAGCCCAAAACACTAAAAATACAAACCTATGGGTCAAAGGTTTAAACTGACAGGAGTTATATGGATTGGGGGTCAAGGCCATCATAAGAGAGAAGAAAATTCCCCTTATTTTAATTTTATCAATATACAAAGAAAAAAAAACATATTTTAAAATCTCCACAGGACGAGAAAGTGCTGAAACGTATAATATGGAGTTAAGAGGAAAGTTGATAGAGGTAATAAATTTGTATGTATGAGGTCATCTTTGAAACTTCTTATCCGATTTCGAAAATTCGTTTACCAATATTTACAATAGGCCCAGGGAATGAATAAAGGCTATTTATGACCTTGTTTAAATATAATGTCCTTCTTGTCGACCAATAATGTAACAATAGAATGGTAATAAAAAAGTAATTGCTTACTATAAAAAAGTTCTCGAACTCAAAAAGTTCTATAAAAAAGTCCGCGATGTCACAAAACTATATGTTATGGTTTATACAAGAGTAAAAGTTTGTAAGTTTGTTTGTTCAATGTACTCGTATGTATATCGCCATTTATAAAAATGGGAATTTCATAGAGACCACTCGATGGAAAAACGGTCGATCGAATGCGTTTTTAGCTAACACTACCTAAACGATATGAGATGTTTAATTACTTTCAGTAGAAAAGTTGAAGAACTTAAAAGTGTTTACAGCAAAGTCTCTATATTTTAAAGTTAAAATACAAATTGTTAAAATATGACCAAAATTTATGTCATGATAATTAAAGAAGGCAATGGTTTATTCTTATCAAATAGATTTCGCTTTTGTCGAGGAAATTTTAACAACTTTCAACACAACATTAAGAAAAAGTACGCTTTAGTTTTAGAGGATGGAGAATATACCTACTCAAGTTAGCTACAACTTTTCCACGCACATAAAATCTACGCGGGTAGAGTCGCAAGGGACTGCCAACAATTATATTTACAAGAAAATACAATTTTTCAAATTTGGTTCTGATCAAAGAAATGCACAATGTTGTTCATTAAAGATCTCATTTTATCGCGGTTCTTTTGACTTTCGTTGGGGATTGTGAGCCATTAAACAGCGGAAAGTAATCGAATCTTGTCCGTGTGTTCTCGAGAAAAGAACACTGATGTGCATGAGTCCAGACCTAGTTTTAATTACTCTGACAGCAAGCCCAGCTGGAAATCATCCCGATTTCAGCGGCTTTGGCAAGATAATGATTCGTTTTTATCCAACCATGTGCCGTACAGAAGCAAAAGCAGAAGTGCGTCTTTTTTGTATAATTTGCGCACTCTCAAGTTATCTTGACTTCCCATCGACGATAATTTTCAAGACATCATCGATTGGACTTCGTTTTACATAAAAGCAAACAGAATCCTTGTAACATTTTTAAATTTTTTTTTCTTCTCTAAATAATTCCCTCAGAGTCAATTTTCAAATTCTTGAAAATTGAAGATTAATTCAGTAAAAGATCAATTTTGCAAATGTGTAGTAAATTTTGTAAAAAGTTAGTTTTAGAATTGAAATACGTAAGGCCCTTATTGTTGAGTCAACAACATTTAAATTGTTTTTGTAAGTCTAGTTTTAAGTCAAAAATTTTAAATATCAGACGAAGTAAAAATAATTCTGAATCGATAAAAAAAAAACTTTGACTTCTTTTATAATGCTTTTAGAACAGAGCGGGAAGAGGATTAGAGAATGAATTGAAATTTATTTTAGGGGTTTGAAACTCAGATTTATTTTCGTTTCGATTGCTCTGTGGTTGAAGTCAAAATCTTGCTTAATTCGCAGGATTTTATTCGACATTATTTAATTTGCCTGCAGATTGGTTCATCATCTTTCTGTCTGATTTACCTATGTCTTGAAAGCGGAGCTGTCATTAGCATCCATCCAAACCATACTTTTTGACAATAAGAACTAAGAACTCTAGCAGCTGATGCAGAAACCACTACAGCAAGGCCACCCACAGGGTTAAACTACTATCGCTCTATTCTACCATTATAGTAATATAATAATTAATTTTATTCCAACGCAACGCCGGACCAGATTCGAAAACTAGATATTATAACTTTAAATAGATCTAATTGTACCTTTCATCTTTGCTGAATGTATGCAGGAGTATGTGAATAAGAAGATGGTTTAGGCTTTTAGATTCTGCTTACAATGATGCACTCAGAACCGATTGGATATCTTTTTCCATGTACAAATATAATTTTCACATCAGTTTTATTTAAAATTAATTATAATTGATTATGAAGCCTATAAGTGAACAACTTTATGCTATTGAACTACTTTCTGGGTACTAAATATTTTGATTGCTACCGCTGCTGTAAGAAGCACAAAGGAACTTTGACTTCTGTCAAATTAAGTTGCATTAAGTATACATCGAGCCTCAATACAGTCGTTGAATGAAAAGAAAGTGGGATTCTTATATGTCGAAAATAGGGAAATAGGGGAAAATGAAACTATTTTTGACATATGAACATATTTTAACAACAATGGTGTGGAAATTCATTTACATTTCTTAAGCCATTCAAAAAACAAAGGTCAAGGATTTAAATTAGCTTAATGGTGAAATAAATAAAACATTCAAATACTTTCGTTACGGAAAAATATGTCCTCTAAGCTATTTATGATTGGCTTGCTAAAATAAATACATTTCCCATCAAATTTTAAATAGCTTTAGGAAAGTTTGTTGCGAAGTAGAATGTTGGCACTATTTAAGTATTTCAGAGCAAGAAAGTGTACAAAAATTATTGATTCATTCAAAAAAATGCTTATTCCAAAAAGCTTCAAAAAAATCGACAAAATATTAGTTTATTCCTTTTGAATAACATCAACCAGCAGGATCTCACTTTTGACATTTAAAATGCTTAGTAAAAAGTTCAAAGCTAAAATTGATAAATAAGTATACTCGTACAACAGGCGTAAGACAAATGAGCTTTACAAAGTATGTGAATAAAAAACGATACATTTTATGTTGATTGAAATTCTTGAATTGAACAAGCGTTCATTTTCTTCATCGACTTCCGGGCGGCCTTCAACTCTATAATTCAAGTTCGGAAGCCACTTTTTATAGCTTGCATTGAATTGGAAAAGCGAGTGATATTATCATCTTGAAGTATGACAGCAATAGCTACTTCAATGTACCTTAATGGAATGAAAATTTGATTCGATTAACTTCTAGTGTCAATGAAGTCATGAAGCAAGGTTGTATACTGACAACTTAGCACATTGTTAATTATGCTGTTCATAAATGATTAAACAAAAGCTACTTCAACTGGGTGAACCAGTAATTCCAGCATATGAAATTGTTCTACCCGTAAATGATGATTTACATGACGAACTTTATGTACAGTGGCAAAACAATTTTGTAAGCCCCCACGAAAATTGTAGACTATAAAATTTTTTAAATGGTTGAAGATTGATAATGAGACGATACAGAAACACTAGAATGAAGGGACACAAGTGTAATGGATTTACAAATAAAGGTGATTGAATCATCTTTGACTATTCCAAGAAAAAAGTATAAGAGAATAAGAAGTTCATATTAGCGAGTTAAGAGTTATGTAACCGATTTGGTACTGATACTGGACTGATTAAAACTTGAATTTAAGTACCATAATTTCACTCTTTGGTCATTCCACTCAAGAGTACGTTTTTGACAACGAAAACAATCAGTAAAACAGAAAAACCTATGAAGACTGAACTGCAACAGAAAAAATATGAACCCGAGATGCATCCTTTCTCTACTCGGAGGCACGACTCTGAGGCTGCAAACTTTGCAATCATTTTATTTAAAAACATTCTTGAAAAAGGAGTTAAGAAAGTTAGTTGAAAAGCAATCACTATTTTTCCAACCAGAGAAAGAGCGACGAACGAAAGCACCTCACGACAGTTAACCCCTTTGCAATCGCCATATACCCAGGCAGTTCATAAAATCTCATCAGAGTCGGGTATAAGTATCTACTAGAACCCTTTGAAAGAAAGCTGCAAGTAATCTTGAAACTTTCGTTGTAGTTTTCCAGTCTGAAGATTTCGCAATACTTACTGAAATAGAAACACTACTCGATCTTAACATACGGGGGAAGCAAATACTAATCGGATAACACTGCGGCGATTACCTGCGGTATTACCTAGGAAATGAGAGTCCCTTTGACAGCAAGTTATAGAAATTTCAATTGCTGGACAAACCAGGAATTAAAATTTCATGGAAAAACCGATCTGCTGGCTGTAATTAAAGTTTCTGCCATAATTTTGCTTACAGAGAGCCTATCCTTGTGAAATTGTTTTTTCCCAGATTAGCGAAAGGCTTGAGAAATATCGTAAAATCAAAAAAAAGCTGCGGTAGAATGCCGAGATCTATGATAGATAAATCGAGCCCTGAGCTCCAGCAAGAGAAATGTACGGGACTGGCAACAAACAAAATGTTGCGGTCAGAACTGATACCTGATCTTAAGAAAAACAAGGGACCGGTGAAATCATGGACTTCGCAAAAAAAAATAAAAGATTTGCCAGCCACACCATAGTCATCCTTTTGTACCCTATCCCTTTTATTACAATCGAAACATTTTTCAAACATAAAATAGGGGAACACAAAGAGCCCGATCGGAGGACTAAGTGACGAGCAATTTATTAAATCACACATTATTGAATCAAAAATGATGGCGAAATGTCGATAAACTCTAAATACCATCGCGGGTTTGTTACTTGGCAGAGAAACAAGATTAAGAAATAGAGCAGTGGAAGAAATGGTATCACAGTTTTCGATGCAAACAATTCACCCAAGCCGGCGATATCAAACCTTTTCAAAGTAACTGATGCTAAAGTGAAAATCGAGGACAACCACGAGAACCCTTCAAAAGACAAAAGACTCTGCAGTACTTGCAGTAAGGCAAATCAATACCAAAGAATCAAAACCTTCATCCTGAAGACCATGGAAAGACTTATAAACCTGCATATCAGGCGACACTTGGAAACTCACTTTCCTTTTCATCCCAACAAATATGCATATAGGAAGCGTAAGTAAAAAAAAACCTTAGGCCCCATCTGGTCACCATTGTTGAAAAGGCATTTCACTTTAAAGAAATTGCACTCTTCACCTTCCTGAATATTGAGGGTGCTTTTGACAACACTAGTTACAACTCCAATTCAATGGATAAGATCCATGCTAGAAAATCGAGCTATAACTTCGTCGCTTGGAAGCATGTCAAAGTCAGTCACTGTTACGGTAGGTTTACCTCAGCGAGGTGTTCTGTCGCTTCTCCTTTGGTCATTGGTCATAGACAACCTCCTAGTAAGCCTAAATGAGATAGGCTCTGTCAAAATAGGCTATACTGATCTGGTTATAGTCTGGCTATTGTCATAAGAGGCAAATATAACACTACAATCACTAGCGTTATGCATTCAGCATTAATGAAAGCCTAAGTATGGTGTAAATTTGAAGGGCTCTATGTGAATTCTAGCAAAACCATTCTGGTCCCCTTCACAATGAGGAGCCAACTGATTCTGAAGGTAATTGAAGGAACCTCCTTAGAATTCTCCAGATAAGTCAAATATCTCGGTGTTATTTTGGATAAGAAACTAAACTGGGCTTCACATATCAAGTCTATCACGCCACCAAGGCCATGTGGGCCTGTAAGACGTCTCTTTAAGGTGAAACACCTAACCGTGATCACTGGTCGAGCAAGACACCTGCCCCTGACCGCAGAAATTTAATCTGCTATACTAATGGCTCAAAAATGGCTCATGGCCTCTGTACCCAACACAGAAATCTCTATACCCATGGGTAAGCATCCAAGTGTTTTCCAAAGTGAACTACAAGCCATAGAATCCTGTGCCACAGTAAACCTTGCAAAAGGCCAAAAAGTGGCAAGAATCCTAATACACTAAGACAGCCAAGCAGCGCTCAAGGCATTATCATCCAATCCGATGGAATCAAAATGTGCCAAAAATTGCTATGACGCCTTACAATCCCTAGCTCAACGTAAAAAAGTAAGGTAACGATGGGTTCCAGGTCATCATGAAATCGAAGGTAATGAGATTGCGGACGAACTTGCCAGGGGTGGTTCAAAAACCGCGTTCACTGGTCCGGGAACTTTCTGTATCGTAAGCTAGACTACGGCCGCAGCTATGACCAATAAGTAGGAAAATAAGCTACGTATCGCCCACTGGAGAAATCTTCCTGGACTCAGACAATCTTAACTACTAAAAAATCCTTTCTCTTATAGAGAAATCCTTAAACTCAGCGAGGAGAATATAAGAAAGCTCGTGAGCTCCCTCTCAGGCCACTGCCGCTTGAGATCACATCTAACCAAACTAGGGCTCAGTACAACCATCGAACGCCGACTCTGTTTAGAAGACGATGAAACGGCTGTAGACATTCTTTAAACAGCTCTTATTTGGTTAAGAAGGCGTATCATTCTGACATTCTGACTTTCATCTGGAGGATAGAATGTCTGTTAGCCTAAACGAACGAAAAAAAAGGGAAAATCAAACCCAATGCAAGAACTTCCAAACGGGAAGCTACTCGTAATAATTTTTCTTCTTGCATTCAGATTTCCTTTGCCACATTGATGGTGAAAAAACCCATTGGCCCACGCTCTAAATGCGAGTATAAGTCAACCTTGCCTGTCAGAGCGTCATTTAGCATCAGAAGTATCCCAAGTTCTCAAGCTCAACAAAATGTGTACTTAAAAAGAAGTTCACTTCTTTAATTATTTTGTCTTTCATGTTTTTATTTTCTACCCACTCAATATAGGGAATCCGTGTCAAGGTAAGCCTAGTTTTGAAGTAGCTGCATGCAGACTTACAAGCTTCATTGTTATCCGTAACTGTATGACTTCATAATGCTCATTAAATACAAGTACATTTTTATTTCTTTTGAACATGTAACCACAACAAATTATGGCGTTACAAGTGACTAATTTCAATATTGTTGGTTTCGAGATGTGTGAAAAAAAATGTTACATAATGTATATAGAAATAAATGTGTGCACTTCCAATACACATTTTCGTCATTGCTGCTGCACCTGAAAATATTCATATTTGCAAATTGAATCCAGAGCTGCAAATTTGTTAGAAAAAAAAAAAAACAAGTGATACAGTCTTAGACGAAGATTGAAAAGCCAACCCACTCAACTGAGAATGGTAATAAATGTATTGAAGATGAATTTGCAGATAAATTGTAATTAACAGAGGCAAAGCTGGAGCTTAAGTCATAAATTCGCAGAACAGTTTTTTTCAGCATCAGCCCATCGTTGAGTGGTTATGTTCGAATGAAAAAGCAATGTTCGAAAAGCTTAATTTTAGTTCCAAAAAAGCGATAAAGTTGTCAGAAGAATCAACTGCAATTAGTGTTACATTTATACAAAAAGTACACAGAAGCCATGCGCCAGTATTAGGCCAAGTATTTGCTGCAAAAAAGGTTATGGGAATTAAATCATTCGGGTCAAAAATAAACCCAGCGAACACCTGAAAAACAACCAGGGGAAGATCAAATGGTCATTGGATATCTTTGCACTCACATTTGACCTTGCTTTCTGCCACAGAATCATTAAATTTTAAATGGAACGCACATAAAATGGGAATCCTTCGTTGAAGTTGCATTTTAAACCTTACTGCTGTTCCAAGTGTTGTTGGCAGTTGAGCCAAGTTTTATGTCAAAAAGTTGCAAATTTCGCAAAACAAACTATTAAAAATGATGCTAAATCTTCCCTGGCATCATTCCACTTCATTGATCTTTGTCAGAATTGGAAAATTCATCGCTTCTTTCATGGTCAGATGTGAGTTTCCTGATAATCCGTCAATAAATCAATTCTTCACTTAAGTTGCGAACATAATTCAACATTTTTATTATCTTCTGTTAACTTACTTTTTTTATGATAATATCTGCACCTGCCCAAGTGGTGTATACTGTGGTCTGAATGAGTAGACCTTTTGTATCTTGGGGAGTTTGTTAAGGTTTACAGACATTCCATCCTTCTGATGACAGTCAAAATGTCTTTAGCATTGGATTGTCTAATGTCCAATGGGGAGCACATGTCTTTACGGAAGATACGCCTTCTTAACCAAATTATAGCTGAACATTCACAAAGAATGTGTACAGCCGTTTCGTCGTCTTTCAAACAGAGTCGGCATTCGGTGGTTGTACTGAGCCCTAGTTTGGGTAGATGTATTCTCAAGCGGCTGTGGCCTGGGAGGAAGCTCACGAGCTTTCTTATAACCTCTTTGTTGAGATTAAGCATTTCCCTGTAGAAGTGATTGATAGTCCAACTTACGTGACAGAATGGCTAGTTCGTTCGCAATTTCATCCTAACCTAACTTTGTTACGTCGGGCTAGGAATTGTAAGGCGTCGATGCAGTATTTGGAGCCTGAAACTGGACAAAGGATTTTCATATCGACCTATAAGATTTCACCTAATTCGCAGGACTTTATTCGATATTAATCTGATTTATGAACTTTGAAAGTTTGGTAGATTTAGCTAAACACCCCTCTGTTATTCTCTCTGTATTTTAAAAACACGAATTCGGAATTACGACCAATCGAGTGATAGTGCCATTAACTTGATTGCAATGGCAAATGGTGACGACCAGATTCGAAAAACTAGACCACTCTAGGAATTGAACCTGGAACCTATCAATTGAATCAATTGAAAGGCAGCCGCTCTACCAAATTCGCCACCCAGCTTATCTCAAGATATACTTAAATAATTAGCAAATCGATTTCGTTGAATGTGCTAAAAACTTTGGTATGACCATCACAAAGACGGTTTCTTGGATTTGCCATATTAGATTATCTATTTGGAGGGTTTATAGAGAGCTTCGTTTGCTGTGGAGCAACCATCAAATAACACCCTTGAAAAAACGGATTATCTTGGCCAAAACATTAGTTCTCCTTATCCTGCTCTATGGTTGTGAACTCATTTACAATTGTGATTATGAACACAAGTGTAAACTAATTATTGCAAACGATAGTATAGCGAGGTATATCTTTGGACTTTACAAAATAGTCAATTTATCAATTTATGGGGTCACTCTTAACATTTTTGCAAGCTCAGAATATTTTAACTTTGTTGAACAATGTTTTGCAAATACGTCAGCCACCCTCCCTTTGCAATAAGATAAGTCATCCACGTTCTCTGTACTCGTATAAGATCTCTCAATCTTAGGCCATTGCGTAAGACGTTCTTAATAGCTGCGCATCAATTTTTTATAAATGCGGTACGTCTGTGAAACTTTCTATCCAGACCTCTAAGGATGATACGCTGTACAAGCTATTTGGGAAAAAGATCAAGGAATACTTGGAGACATTAATTTTTTTTTTAATTAATTTTACTGGTTCTCTGAAACTTTCTTTTTCTTTTTCTACTTGTTTTTCAAAAAATAAAGTTAAATTATTTCAAATTATTATCATTATTATAATAATCTTTTTTATTACGTTGCTTTATTGCTTTGCAATTTTTTTTAAATTAATCAATTTAATTTATAGTACTTAAGTATATAATGTATGTATGTGTATTAAATGTTTTAAATATTGAAGAACTTAAAAAAATTGATAATTGGGTTCCGGAGAAGAAAGACTTCACTTCTGAATTAGCGTTAAGTTTCTTTTCACAAGGAACGCAAATAGATACAAATATTTGCTTTTGAACTTTGTCTTGAGTATTTCAATAGCTGAATTTTAACATTATTGAAATGCGGAAGGCAAGTACACTTTAATCGAAGCAAGCCTTGATGGCTGGAACGAAATTTCGCTTAACTACTCAAAACTACATATGGAGGCAGTGTCGAAAAATGAAAGGAATAATATTGAAGGACAAAAAATTAATACACCATTGTTTGAGATCTTCTTTATAAAGCTTTTTATGTATTCTCAGCTAAACAGCACTTTTTTATACCCTTTTTAAATAGCTCATAATTTGATTTTAGAAAATTCTAATGGACTTTCCTTAAAAGCACTCAAATTGTTTGGCTTTCTTTTGAGAAGGTACGTACATACTTCCAGGAAGTATCTACAGTGCACCGCATAAGTATTCGAAATTTGGTTCAATACATCTTTTAAGTGGTGCAAAATAATTGCATTCATAGATACATACTTCGAAGTATATTTTTTCTTATCGTCATTATTTTCTTTACATTTCTGCGAAAAATTATAAATTAATTGCTTTTCTAACGAAAGTTACAGCAACAACAAACAAAACATCTTCGATTTACACACCGCAAAAGTATTCGTAATTTTCGCTTTGGTAACTTCTCGCTCTCAGATAACGGAAACAACCCGTTAGGATTTCCTAGAACATTTGTGTTTTGTCATTCTGCGTGCATTCACAAGCGAAATATTTGTAGTTAACAGCAACTGATCAGCTTGAGAAGTTTAATTTTTAAAATAAAAACAATGAGCCGTAAATTAAAAGAAACTAGCAAGGAGGAGAGGGAAATCATTGAAATTATGTGATATTGCAAGTACTGTCAAGAGAAGCATAACTACAGTGCAATCCATAGTCAAGAGATGTCAGCAAAGGTGCAGCGTGGAAAACAAATCTAAAGTGGACGGCCCGAAAAGCTTAACGACATCGACAAAAGGCAAATACCCCGCTAGGTAAAAAAAATCCTCAAGTTACTGCACCAACAATCGTTAATAACTTAATTGAAGCCGGTTGTTCGAGGGTTAGTACTGACACTGTGCGAAGAGTTATACATAAGTACGGGTATAGAAATAGAGTAGCAAGAAAGAAGCCATTTATTTCCATCGTTAATCGGAAAAAACGAGTACAATTTGCTGGAAGATTTCTGGAAAATGGTCTTATTTTCGGACGAAACGAAATTCAATGTTATGCGGTCCGGAGGACAGGTCCGTGTATGGAGGAAGAAGAATGCAGAACTTTGTCCAAAAAACCTGGCTGGAACTGTGAAACATGGAGGGGATTCCGTAACTCTGTGGGGGTGTATGACGGCATCTGGAGCCGGCACGATGCAATTTATTGATGGTATTATGGACCAATACTTTTATATCAATATTCTCAAAGAAAATTTGCCAAGAAGTGTTGAGAAATTAGGACTTCCGGATGGTTATCAATTCCAACAAGATAACGATCCGAAGCATACCGCGTTATAATGTACGGAACCAATTAAAAACACCCCCGCAGTCACCAGACCTCAATCCCATAGAGCATCTTTGGGCAGATTTGGATCGGGAAATAAGAAAGAGAAGTATTCGTTCAAAAAGTGAGCTAAAAGAAGCCCTGGTAGAGATATGGGGCCGTATTACAGTGGAACGGACACAAAAACTTGTTTCTTCTTATACTATACTTTTGCGATGTGTAAATCGACGATGTTATGTTTTTTGTTCTTGTAACTTTCGTTAGAGGGGCAATTAATTTGTAATTTTTTGCAGAAATGTCAAGAAAATTATGAGAAAAATAAAAAAAATAATTTTTGAAATATGTATCTATGAACGCAAGAATTTTGTACAGCTTAATAGATGGATTGAACCAAATTCGGAATACTTTTGCGGTGCACTGTATATGTTTTCGAATTTCGAAAATTCAACGTAAAAATCTGAGCAAACAAAATATTTTTATGTTTAATAGTACTTTAAAGTAGGCTCAGGTATAAAACAAAGGGCATTTGTTTTACCAGTTTTTCCTTACTTATGTACCAGTGAGTTGCGGTACTTTGAGAACCCTGCAAAAGATATTTTTTCCTTAAAGATTCTTTACTAATGAATTGTTTTATAGTACGAACAAAATTGAAGGGTGTTCACATTTAACGCTGTTAAAATTAACTTGCTCTTTTCTATAGAATGATTTAGAAAAAAAACTGGTTTGATTCGAATTTTAGATACAAATATTTTGATTCAGATCAGAGAATTCTGATATTAACTCATTTGCTTTTGCTCAATTCGCAGTATTTTATTCACAATTATTTGAAGATTACGTAATCACTTTGCTGACATTAGTATCACCAATCATTGACACAGCAAGCTTGGAACTCCAGCATGATAAACCGATAGAGTAATCACTACACCAAGACCCTTCAATAACTCAGACTACTATTTTTATTTGAAAACTTTAGTGATATTACCGTGAGCAGTGAGGCAGAATAGGATTCCAAATTGCAAGGTTATGATGAAATGAAGGACGTATGTATCTATGGGGACCTCAGTTAAATGTATTACTGATTCTGAAGAATCAATCATTCAATTTAAAGTCTGATAAGAAAAGATGATGAACGTGTCAAGATGCTTTACCTTTGTTGGAACTGAACCTGTGGAAGTTATAAAAAGGTTCGATTGTAAAATCGAATCGTACAATAAAATAATCGAATCGGATCTAAGATTTCCATGACATCCCAAAAGTGGTATTAAAGCACTTACATCGATTTGGCTGTTATAAATACATGGCTGATCCAAAAACGAACTTCGACCCGCAAGGATATTAAATTACTTCGCTTTCGAATCGAATTAGCAAAGATCATGTAAAATATTGATAACAGCTCAAATTTTTAGTTAAAACGTGGAAGGCCTTAAAAAGGTTCGTCTATTTCGACAATTCACTCCAGGCTGAAAAAAGGGCGACCCGGCGAAGCAAATCGAAATCGTTTTTTAAAAAGCCGCAAATGTTACCTTACACTTTGTTTGAAGAAAGAAAATAATTATTTCCAAAAATTTCATGATAATATTAAATTTGAGTCATTAACAACATTACAACTTTTGTAAATCAACTGCGTTTTAGTTTTAAATTTTTTGATTGCAAATTAATTTCCAAGTTTTTGTTGAGCCCATGGTCAGTATAATTTTAAATTCAAATTTGGAAAAGTCATGCATCTCAGGGTTAATTAAATCCCAACTGCATGTGTCTACTAAATCGGATTTAAAACCCAAATAAACGTTGAAGTCTTAGTCTATTAATCAATTTAAAAGGCAGGTGCTTTTCCAACCGCGTAATCCAGCCGTGAAATAATATTTTATGTCCCTCATTTAAATCCTTTCCAAAATGTAATTTCCTTCTTTTAGTTAAAAATAAGATCATTTTGATTGGTTTAGAACCCTTAGTTTAATTTTAAAAAAAAGAAAGAAACTTTTTGGTAACAACAAAATAGAGACAAAAAAATTAATAAACGGCAACCAGCAACAAGAAAGTCCTATAAGGACAAAGTCCACGACATCTACTATATAAGCAAAAAGATTGGAGGCAATCATAGATTCCTTCCCAAGACCTCACGGCAGATAAACTATATGTATATACATGTACAGAAAGATCACAGATAAAACTAGCTTCTCATATCAAATACCAAGAACTTTGGTAGGTGAGCTGATACCAAGACTTAATGAAGCACACCGGAATCAAAGCCTTACTTTTGCCAAACATCATATCCGTTGAAAACGATCGCCGCATCGTAGTATCTGAAATGAAAAATTGAATTCAAACGAACCTACGAATGCATCTGATATTTTCATTATGTGAGGAAAAACGAAATAGCAAGAGAGGCGTAAAATAGATCAATAACATTTTACGTTACAGTAGAACTGGATTTTCAAATGTCACGAATAATCGGGGCAACCTTTTGCATGAATGCTAAATGGAGCTTTTCCGACGTTTTATGAATTGTCTGTTGACTATCGATGAACTTTCCGGTGCGACAAGATACCAAGTCCTGGTATAGATGAATAATTGATGATGAAATACCTTGAAATGTTAATTCTAATCACCTTTCAGATTGCATTCAGTTTTTTTTTCTGGTCGATCTACTAAACTGTCGCTCATTTGCATTGAATTTGAAAGCTGAATTTGTCAAAATGCTTTGGACCTTTGGTAAATGTAGTAAAGGGTCTTGATAAATGCCTTCATTTAGCCTAATCAAGATTCATTTGTCATCATTTGTCAAAATGTCAGCCTAGTCGATCCTTTGAGATAAAGTTTACTGGTGGATTAAAGGCAAAGCTCGCAGTGGAATCCTTCGGTGACGGCCATCAAGGCGCACCCTATTTCTGTTTATGAATAGGACCGCAGAAAAGAAATCTAAACCAGGTCATGCGAATAAAATCTATGATCTCGCGTTTGTAGATCGCGGGATTAATTGAAATGATGACATGTGTATCGTAGGAACGAGTTAGGAGTACTCTGCACGATGAATTGTTTACAGGAAAGGTGCCGGCGCGATGGTTGCAGTGTTTTTTTTACTATTGACAACAAATGCCTTCGTGGACCTGCCAGTCTGGTGGATTTCACCGGGCGCACCTGCTCCGAAGAAGGTGAAGACATTAGTCTGAAGGATGATGGAGTTGCAAGGTGTGATTTCGAACGATCACCGGACTCTATGGTATTTCATGCAGAGATGTAGAAATAACGATCCGTTTAACGATGCCGTCCTAGACCTCATACATTCGAAGATGCCGCTGTGCATTTTTTTTTTTTTTTTTGTAAAAACATGGCCTTGACAGAAAGAGTTCAGAGTTGAGCGTCGAAGTATGAGGTGAACACAAAACGTGTACATATTTTAGGAGGATTTAAAGCCTTGGAACACCGCTGGAAAAAATATATGGACTGCTGAAACGTTGAAAAAAAATGAATCCGAATTTTCCGAAATCTGTACTTTCGTTTGCAGGCCGAGACTTTTATACACCTTCGTATTAAGGTGTTCATGGAATTGTAAGCAAAGCAAATAAATAAATTGATTTAATATTAATCAATGCAGAAATAGGTTAAAACGCCTTAAACGCGGACAAATTAATTGATAGCCGTTCGAACTTTAGATAAAAAATTCTTTATCTTGATGCACTTCCCCTGCTATATAATTAAAGAGTTACTTTCTTGCCAAAGTTAAATATCCAACATTTAATAATCATAGAAAGAAATCCTTCGATCTTATTAAGTCTTGATTTTTAGAACAACTTTATGAGAAGAACATCATGAGTATCAAGTCTACGAATTTGCTCCTGTCATGGTTTGTACTTATATTTTTTTTCATCAATTACTAATCCATTTTCCATTTATTGGTATATTTTTGGATCAATGTACTGACACTCTTTAGCAATTATAAGTCTTCCATCCGGATTTATAGAACCTTCCACTCTTTAAACTCTTTACATGTATGTAAGAAGAAAATGCATCATGTTTGGCATCTGTACTCCGCTATGACTAAAATGACGATTCTTCATGAAGCCATTGTCAGGATTAGAAAGGGCCTCCCACGCAAGAGTACTCATAAACAACATCTAGAGGCAGCTTATAAAAAGGTCAGAGCGATATAACACTTGTTGCGCATATAAGTCGAAACTATAATAATTTTGTTACTGTTTTTGAAAGTAAGGAGATTAGTCCAACAAGAAGGATGGGGTTATTTAACATCTACTTCTACTTTTGCTCAGACATTCGATGCAATTTAAATATCATAAATCATTAAAACCATATTTTTCTTAATGACCGGACCGGTGGCATTTTGGACGACCACAAGAAATAGATAAACAAGAACTATCGGTTGGTTAATTATTAAACTTTACAGAAAGATAATTACGTTTTAATTAAAAATAATTATTCAACAACAATTGACAGCGTTTTCTTAACAAAGAGCAATCAATTTTAAAAATGATGAAGTGTATATTCGTACGCATTTTGCCAATTTTTTTTTTAAAGCAAAATAAATAAGAATATCATTTGCAGACATTTTCTGAAGTTATGAGAATATTTTTTTCTTCGGAACAATTAACGTATGAACAAATTACGCGAAAAATTGGATAATATTATTTGATTTGTCTCGCAACTAAATACGTCTTGTTAAAATAGAAGTCAATCTGGTATCGCATTTTGATCATAAATAATGTGCAAGCAAATTAATATGGTTTGGCAAAGAAACAATAAATATATAAATTTTTTGTTGGCAATATTCAAAAACAACAAAAAGAATGCGAAAAATGCATGATGAAAGAAATTAAACGCCGAACAATATTCGGCAATATGTTAACTATATCCTTATTGAAAGATAATGTTGACTCGTCAAAAAAAGTACGCCTGATGGAATTCCTCAATCATAATTAAAGATTTGGAAGATATCCAATTTGAATCAAGTTTTTATTTCCAGGTTTCAAAAGGATTGAATTGACTATGAGTTAAAGTACATAGAAAATTTCCTCAATTTCAAAGTTATTAAAAATAATGTTAGATCTCTTTTTTTCAACTCGAAATCGTTGCAAGTTATTCTACTGCCATTAATCTTACTCTGTTGAGTAATTTTGCAAATTTCGCCAAAAGATGTCATCTTGGTATAGTTTCTTAATATTTTATTGCTTAACTTTTCAGGTCTAGGTTTGGATTTACTCCAAATTGTGAAAATCAGATCATTTTTATAAGATTTTATCCTTGTCCCAAAATCCAAATTGTGATTTGGGACCTTTACTCTTTATTCTATTTTTTGATGATATCATATATTTTTTCACACATTGGTTATGTAAAAAAATGTCGGTATTTGATTGGTCGTATACTTTATGTAAAAAATGTCAAGCTAAATATGTTTATCTAAAAAAACGTAGTCCGTAACACTTTCCCTGTAAAATTGAAAGAGAAACTGGCAAGAAAGATCTTGCAGCGGCTATAGATCCTAAGCTAACAATTCTGCCTCATACTAATTTTATTATCAGTAAAGCCAACCCAATGCTGGGACTTTAAAAATGCCATGAAATACTGGAGATCCTTGAGACCCCTTATGTATTTAAGTCGTTCAATATTTCACTTGTCTTGACTTGGAAACCATTTTTAAAGATCCATAGGAAACAATTTTTCCACAAAGAAGATTCACAAGATACACTTTTTTTTAAATCGGATAATAGATGTGCCATTGGTATTCAGCCTCTTGTGTTGTTGCTTTTCCGTAATGTTGTTAGGGATTTTTCAACAAATCGCATAAAAGTCCGGTGTTACTTGACCTAATAAATTTAAATGCAGCCTTCAGGACTTAAGCAGTACTTTACATTTTTCTCGTTATATTTAATATTTCAACTGAATTAGACCTTAAATTGATACATATGTTTATTAACTATTCGAGCTACACATTTCGTCCTTAATGAGTTAAGCCTTAGCCTGCACTATCTACGCTCTGTTTAATTATACAATAAATATATAAACACTTTGTCACATTGTCACTGTTTATTCTGATGACCATCAAAAGGTTGCACTATTCACAACAGCAGGAAATTGGGTACCATTGTTACAAATCAAAATTAAAACCTCTTGTTAAGTATTCACGAAATTCGTTAAGACGTCCGTTGTGTGTATCTACGAGTGCTTGTGGCACAATGAAACGTATCGAAATCACGCCTTCGGGCTCATAAGTCGTACCAATTAAATCATAGTCTTTTATTTGAACAAATTTTTAGTGTTTTGTTTTGCTACACTTGATGTCTGACAAGTGGTTAATTGTTTCCGCGTCTTTATTCAAATTTCAAATACGTCATACTTTTCAAAAATGCATACGAACAAGTACAAGTACTCTGATGTTAAATAGAAAAAGGTCATCTACAAATATTCACATTTCATGATGATGATGATGATGCAATGTCTATTTCATTGTTAAATAAATTCTTAGTTGTTTTTCAAAATATCACAAATTTATCAATGTTTCTCGGAGAACTATTTTTGTTTTTTTCTTTAACATTTAAAACAACATGTTGTATACTTACAAATAAAAAAATCAGACTAATGGATACCATGGTTCACTTTTAAAATTAGTTCCTTAAACACAGGTGGAAAATATTTTTATTTTATTTTTATTTTCAAGAATTACACTTAATTTTTTTTTCTGATAATATTTTTGAACGATCTTTCTTCACTATTTTGATCGTGTTTTTTTTTCAAAGGCTCTTGGATTTTTTTTTATTATTAAAATATAAATCTTATTTTTCGTTACACATAAAAATAATAAAAATTAATGCGCTTGACGATTAGGACCGGATTACAATTTGTATTAGAGCTCAATAAAGTCGTGCAAGTCTTTTTATATTGATCTTCAATAGGAACGCTGCACACGAGAGTTAACACTAGTGAACATTGATGAGAAAAAAACCAAGAGTTTTATATGGAGCTGCAAACAATACACAAATGATCACAAACGATCACAACACACAATTGCAGTGCAATTGTTCCGAAGTATGATCGCCATGACGATGGTCTTTGTCATCATTATGTTCATGATCATCAGCGATATCTTTGGATCATTGGAGGCATTTGGATAGCTTCTTGTTGAGAAGGCATAAGAATTGTGGTTGGTAGTGATGATCAAAATGATGATGATAGTTTTCATGGAGTATGTCGTGGTATTAATTGAAAGTTTCTTTGCATAGATGTTGCATCTTATGTTAGTGTTTATGGTATGAGAAAAGGTGGCGTCTTTGAATGTGGTTAAAGGTAGTATGAGAGACTACACATCTATCTACGTATATATAATTGTAATTAACTCATTTTGAATTGCTCTTAGAGATTAAAGATGAGTTGAAAAAGAATGTAAATAAGTTGCTGAAAACGCGGATACTTCTTCCATCACAAGTACGAGATGAGGTAATAATGTTGCCATGCACTGAAACTGAAATCGTAGAAATAGTTTAAAGCTTTGCGCTTGAAAATTGGATATTTAGATTAATGTGAAGGTTATGACATTTGTAGTTATCTCAAGTGGATTTGTTACTGTATAAATTAGGAAGGAAAATGCAGATTTTATCCAACACCAATGGATGTACACATTCCTTTCGAATTTTTTTATTTTTTTTTTTTCGTAAGGTTTGACAAATCCATTTCAGTATTTCATGCAAAAGGAAGTTTGTGAGATGGATGATGTCAGTTCGATAGTTCAAATTGTGCGCATTGTATCCACTCGGTAGCTGAGTTATTTAGTGGGTTGGTCATTGAGTGTCTGAGTATATGGGCAGAAGTAACTTGCACTTGTTCTGTTTGTGAACATCAGAAGGTCACCAGCTTTTTTTTTTTTTGTCTGAGATGAGTATGATCTAGAATCAATCTTTACCACAGTTTTGCCATTTATAGTCACGTGTAACTGGTACAAGAAAGAGGACGTCTTTAACTGTTTTTTTTTTGTGTTAATATAAACCACGCTACACCGTCATTTGCGATTTAAGCAAGTTGTCGTTATGAAAATGCATTCCTTGTTTAGTTATGATCAATTGGCCAAGCGGCTTTAAATTTTTTTTCTAGCTTTTTCTGATTTTATTCTATTTTTCTTTTTCTGGACAAATGTAAGTATATATGTACCATAGTGAAACTTACTAAAAAAAAATAAACGTTTTGCATCTATACAATCGGTGTATACATTTTTCGGTTGTATCTTTAAGCCAAAATTGTTTTTTTGCATTTGCTTACGTTCGGCAGGGTGAGGGGGATACATAAAAAGTTTTGGGAATTGCTAGCGTGTGTGAAGATGTAACTTACTTTGTTGACAAGCTTAATACTCGCCTCCACGATCATTGCAATAACGAAAAGATTGGTTTGGGTGCGAGTAGGCCTGCCCTACTTTTGACGAAAGAGACCGCACAAATGTACGTACGTACGTACACACACATACACACACACAGACATCTTTCTAAAAATAATGGAATCCGTCTACTGGGACTGCCAAACGTGGAGAAATGTAAAAATTTTGAATTGCGAAAATCGTACCGATTACAAGAACTTCCTGATGGGAAGTTAATAATACGAACTTTGAACGAAACTAACCTTGTGCGCCGACTTCAATGAAACAGACCGTTCAACCTGGCGCCATCAGGTGCATTCAATTAAAAGCTTCCTTCCAATCGCTATATCCTTCAGATGATTTAACTTCGTGTTAGGGAAACCGAAAAAAATCATAAATAATAAAATAATAATAACAAAGAGGATTTTAGTGGTAATACAACAAAATCCGGATTTCGGAAAACATCCTTGGAGAAAACAAAATCCTGCCAGTCTTCCAATTTAAACATAACCTTAAAATCAAATCTAAATTATGCTGTGGGCTCTTAAAATAACAGTGCTCATCTTCTCTGCATTTTTGGTAAGTTATATTTCTTTTAAAATAATATTGTCGCGTTCGTGCAGGGTAGTACTCACTGTGGAAAACCTTATACCCGCATCTGCAGTTGCTTCTTATTAACAAGAATTTCCTGATGGGAAGTTAAAGAGGAGTGGATGGATCTCCTTTGAAATGATTTGTTATCCAAGTAAACTATCAAACGATAAAAAATATCAAATCAAAAAACGTTAGAAGAAAACGTTAAATGTTAAAGGACCCTACCGTGTTAAATACGAAAGGAATGCTTGGCCCGGTTTTATACTTACAAGTATTGTACAAAAGATGCCTCTTCGCGTATATACGAGATACGTATCGGGGCTCTGCCATGTATTGCTTCACCGCCATTAAGCCCCTATTTAAGTGAATCGCTTCCTTCAGATTTCACCCATCCTTCAGATTTCACCCATTGTGAATACTTTAGTGACAAAAACAATTTACCTCTCCCGATGTCGGGAAGGTTATTGATCATCCGTGCGTTTTGATAAAGACTGATCACTCGAACAAAACTTGCGATTTAAAAATGAGTTCGAAAGCAAATTAAGAAAAACAATTTCATTCTTGTTTCGGTAATAACTTCCTTTCTTCCGGGGAGGCTCTACAATCTGCAAAAAAAAACCACTTACATCTGAATGAGTGAAAATTGAATAACGAAAGTTCTAGCAAAAAGGATACGTTGCAAAACAATTGTAGGAAACGATTTCTTAGAAAGCTTTGTAAGAGAGCACGACCTAGACGACGAAGTCAACAGACTCCTCGGAACCATTTAAAGTGTTATCTAGTTACTAAGCCGCCGTAAGTTGCTTTAGCTCAGGATCTGGACTGCTTTGCCATTTCTTGTCCAACGATCGATTGCTAAACATATCAAACAAATAAGAAGATAGTAATGAGGCTGTGTTTTTAGGATTAAAATTAGTTTAAGTTCCTTGTCTAGTCTAAGAAAAAAACAATAATAAGTTTTTATTTCAAACAATATATACTTTTCTTAGTTCTTCATATAGCTCTCATCTACACTAATATTATAACTCATCGATTAACCCATCGACAGTATATCCATCCAGCTATTCAAAAAAAATTATAACATGTTTTCTGCGTCTTCGAATGGGACATACCCAAATCACTCATGGGTACCTCCTGAACAAAACCACACCATCCAACTGTCAACTTTACTGTAAGAATACACCCCAATCCATGCAACAACTTTTCGACTGCCAGAAGATTAAGGACACACTCAAAAGCACATCTTGCTCTCTTCCACTTAAAATATTACTAATGACAATTGTTTTGTTCTGTTTAATACTATAACCCATATAATCATAATTACTCAACACTTTACATTTATTTTCTTAACTTGTACCTACTCCTCGTAAATATCTACATATAAGTATACATACATTATATATTAATATATTTAGCTGATAGGCCTGGTAGCTATGGCTAAGGAAATGTTGTTTTTGCAATTTACTTACATAACAATAAAGATTATAATAATAATAATAAATACTAATATAATATTATACAGATGTAAGGTTAGTAAGTTTGTATCCAGAACGTAGTAAGTTAGATATTAAAATAATATTTAGTCGTTATCTTTACTTTAGAGCGCCCACAGAGGGCCAAATAGTACTGACTAGATTGGAAATAATGCTCTCCAGCAAAAAGCTGCAACAAACCCCCATCAAATTTGAAAATGGCGAAGCTTGAATATCTCGAAAATTAGATCGCAAAAATGTTTGTTAAAACAAGTTAAGAACGATGAAAAATATTAGACGAATGTATTAACCGAAGAATTAAAAAAAATGGTGTACCACCTGACTGAAAAGCATCTATAGTTGAAAATAAAGAAGAACATGCATTGTCATTTGATTAATGTTTTTTTTTTTGGCAAATTAAAAAGTCCCAAATCGTCATACGAACGACTTGAAATATAAGCTAAGATACGTTCTCTCAAATCAGTTTTTCAAAAACTATCTTGTATTTTTTTCAAACCTTTCGACTGGATCAGTATAATTTGCAAAATAACGATGGAAAGAACAACGTTTAGAAATCTTGGACATATTTTTCAAACGGCGAAGCGTTCTGAGCACCCAACATATGGAAAATTCAACCCAATTTTCGGTGGTTATAAACATCTTTTTAGCCATGCTATGGATTGATTTATTTCTAACTTTAGTCTTATGTATAATTTTCATCTCAAATTAGCCCGCACTGTGCCTCTGCAGAGGGGACCCAACTTCGACTCCGTTTGCAGCAACTTGACTAAGATAAAACTGGTGTAGCAATTGAAGTCAAGGAACTATCGTTTGCAAAGTAAGCTCACTTTATTGAATGAATGTCAACTGGAACAGGAGTCGATTCTTTTTTTACTTTCAGTGATCAGGCTGAAAGCCATTTTCGGAGTGATCAAAATTTTAACGAGACTCTCGAGAAAAATCTGCGAACGGACAATTAGTTGAAAAATGATGTTTACTTAGTTTAAACATAAAGATCAGTTGCGAACAACAAAAGGGCTATAGTAAATATAACTACAATACTTAAAAAAAAATACTTTCACTCCAAAATGTCCCGCTGTAATTCAAAACAATGATATGCCATGACTTACATGCTAAATTAAATAAATTCGCTAAATTTTAATGACAAAACTATTTAAATTGTAAATATTTATTCAGAACTCAGGACATAATCTTCGCTTAATTCGTACTTATTATTTGAAATAACCTTTATAGCCTTCAAATAAATCTTTATTTGAAGGCTATAAATTATTTTTATTTTTTTATTATTATTAATTATTGTATTTATTTTATTCATTACTTCACAAATAAACGAAGGTCATCTGCGCAATAAAATAAGTTAATGATATGTAGTCTTGAAAGAACATGGATATCCATTCACCGTACTTATAATCGTATTCTAGATCCTCTTAAAACAATCATAAAAAGTTGTTAATCTTTAGTCTTGAAGTCATAAATTCATGAATGATTCTTCTGAACGTAGTATTCATCAGAGCCGCCCGCGGCGGCATTCACCTGCGGTTTATGGTGCATCGCAATAACCTTGACTTTGTAAAGGTAAAACCAGAATTACATAATTATTCAATTACAATATAATCTTAAAGACAAAATTTTCTCCTCACAATTGTTTATTTATAAATTAATAACTAGAAGCGACATCTTCAATTTAAATTTCAAGCCAGACTCAATTGTTTTGTAGTACATTAAAGTAAATAAGTAAGATTTTAAAGTAAAAAAAAAGAAAATTATAATTAAAGTTATAAAGTTCTAATAAAATAAAAATAATAAAAAAGAAAACCAAAGGCAAAAACAAAACAAAAAGAAATAAAAGTGAACTTAAATGAAAATACTTCTTATAATAAGTGGGTGGGGAGGGAGATGGAGATGGGAAAATATAAAGGAAAAAGAAGGAAAATCAGGAGAGTTGCATGTTAATTATTGTTGATACAATGTTCGTATATCGCATGTTTAAAAGCTGTGTCTTCTTCAATCTTTTTAAATGCAGTCGGAAGTTAGTTCCAAAACCTGGTTGTAAAGATGAAAAGTAGTCGGGAAGTGTTCAAACAGTTAAGGGGAAATAAGATCGTAGCAAGCCTGAGTCTTGTTGCTAAAAGTGTGAAACTGAAAGACAATCAAAGATTTTAAGTCCACCGTATATAATTTACGACGGTGAAATTGACTTGGTCACTGGCCGACAGGGTGCTATTCAACTTGAAACCAAGATTCGTAACAGTATCCAAACAATTAACCCTTACATCTGCCAAAAAGATATGAGGTCGACTTTTCGTATCATACTCGTGTCTTGTGATCATGATGGACTGGGTTTTGGCAGCGTTAAGCGGAAGACCATTATTCACAGACCACTTTAATATTTCTCAAAAACCTGTGAAAAAAAATCGGCAACAAAGTTAATCGGTCTCGAAAGGCATATCTGCACGTAATCAGCGTAGAGATGAACGGATACATGGGAACTTACAAAGGGCAATCCATCTTCTCCTGCAGCATCGGACTTGAGTCCGCGGATAGCTTCTATCACTTCAATTTCCGAAACCACTTTGAAATCGGAATCAATGTCTTGATGGGTAATGAGCTGAGGATTATGTTTGAAGAGGCTGTTATCCATTGTTCCGGGGGTAAAAGCTTCATGGAGATCATCCGGGTCGGATGATTTCTTTTACCAAGTCCAATAGAACATAATGTGCGCCAAAGTTTCCAAAATGGTTGATTGGGTCTAAAGAGGCTTGCGCTTACTCCAAAAGAGACAATTTTCCACATTAACATTAAATCACAAATGAACCTCATCACTGTAAATTATTTGACGATTTTGAGCCAATTCATAAAATTACACAAATGAGGACACTTGGTGGCAATTATTGCAATAGTTCAAGCGGCATAAGCGGTTCATGGTCTATGAACAGAAACTTCAAAGATAACTCAATCGGAAGTTCTACATCTTAAAAATAAAATCGCTCCTTATGCACTGTTATCATCTTTTTGAGAAATGGTCAAAAATTTAAAAAAACAAAAGCAAACAAATGACGGATTATAAATTTTGGAAATATCCGGCATTTGGTAAACAATGCAACAATTGCGATCGTCTCAATTATTCTAGAGTTACTTGCTTTGCTTCTTAAGCTCGTGAAATGTGGCACGTGATGATGACATTGTTCTGCATAATCTAGCTGACGGCACACTACTAGAACGTACGGTATGAAGAAATGCGAATGAACAATTGTTTAATAAAGTTCAAAGTGAATATGGGCGCTGACGTGAGTATTTCGCCGTGCAGGTACATGAAGCACATGAAAAACTCTGGAACCACACCGCAGAGTTATGGTGGAACTATGAATTAAATTGCATAGGAACTGCTGCGTGTGTGGTGATGTTTCAAAATGAGGTAATGTTCTTGCCATTTCCTCTCATAGTTATCATAATATTTCAGTGGTTGTTGGCTCTAAGGCCATGCGAACGTTGGAACGTAATTAAAAGGATTAATTCAATGGAGCAGTCAACGAATGCTTAATTTATTAAAATCAATTCTGGGCTGTTAAAAAAAAAAAACTTGGACATTAAAATAAGAAACAATGTTCAGCTCTAGTGGTAAAACTAGCCAGGGGAATTCCATTAGAGTTAAATGAGACGGCAGATAATTTTACCAGTCGATAGTGGGTACAAGGTAGTTTTGTAAATATAATCGTTTAATAAAAAGCAGCTTCGTTTTTTCAAGATGACACTAATAATCTACTTGAGAATCATAATTACACTGTGATAATGACTGTTATTACATTTTGGTATGCTATTTAAATAAATGTCATTTTATATGTACATTGTACGTATTATGTATTGTATAAAAGCAATACAGAAAAATATATAAATAAATAAAAATAATAAAAGTGAAGCCACGAAAAGGTGAATAGCAAAACGCTGAGGCATCTTCTGGTGTTTAAGACATATTGAGTTCATATAAGATTGATGAGATAACAAAAATTCCCTTTAAAAAGGTGGAATTTAATAGGACTTCCGGTTGAAAATGTCCTTATTGCAGACAACTTCATATCTATAACTCTGAGGTGAATTTTGACCATGACAGCTGTCACATCAGAAACTTCATGTCATTGCCTAATTATTTCAGTCTAGGTTATTGGTCATTAGTGAAAACACACAAGTTTTTGTAAAGCCGTAAAATGTCTACATTCGTGCCATGAAAACAACATTTGCGGGAAGTTTTAATATGCTTCTTTCATTTAAAGAAAAAAGCAACCGAAACGCATCAATTGCTTACCGAAGCTTACCCGGGCTATACTATAGACGTTAGAATGTATCAGCGGTGGTTTAAGCGGTTTAAAGATGGTGATTTCGACACCGAAGTGGAATAACGCCCCGGCCAGGTGAAAAAGTTTGAAGACCATGAATTGGAGGCATTGCTCGATCAAGATCCGTCACAAACGCAAGAAGTACTTGCAAAATCACTTGGCGTCACTCAGCAAAACATTTCCGATCGTTTGACAGCAATGGGAATGATCCGAAAGGTAGGACATTGGGTGCCGTATGAATTGAAGCCACGAGACGTCGAATGCCGATTTTGCATGTCCGAAATGCTGCTTGAACGCCACAAAAAGAAGTCTTTTTTGCCTCGAATCGTCACTGGTGATGAAAAATGGGTACATAACGATGATTCAAAACGTAGGTCAACGTATGGATACATCGACGGCCGTTCAGAATATTCATGGCCTGAAGGTTATACTGTGCATTTGGTGGGACCGGAAGGGTGTTGTGTATTATGAGCTGCTAAAACCGAATTAAACTGACTACTGACGGCAATTGATGCGTTTGAGCCGAGCACTGAAGGAAAAACGGCCGGAAACGGTCGCAAGACACGATAAAGTTATTTTGCAACATGACAATGTTCGGCCACATGTTGCAAATGTCGTCAAAACTTACCTTGAAATGCTCAAATGGGATGGCCTACCCCAACCGCCGTATAGTCCAGACCTTGCACCGTCCGATTACTATTTCTTCCGATCGATGCAACATGCTGGTCAGCCAGCACTTCCGTCATTTCGATGATGTCAAAAATGGATCGATTCGTGGATTGCTGCCAAACTGTTCGAATTTTTCAGAACGGGTATCCATGAATTGCCAGAAAAATGGGAAAAATTGATTTTTGAAAAAAACGACATTTTCAACCGGTAGTATTAAAAATAAGTTGAAGTTGTTTGTACTTAAACCCCCAGTGGTATACATCGTTCTAGTTGAAAAAAGTCTTTTAATTTAAAATCAAACTCAAGTGTTTTACTTTGAAAAGTTGTGTTGTGACAATTAAATATGCTGTTGCATTACAATTTGCTATCGCCTATTTAACTCCAAGGTGGAATTTCTTCTACACATAATACCAACGGAAATACCGGCAATTTGAACCTTTGATCAAAGCTAGCCGCTGATAGAATATCTTTTGGATTTTTACAACAAATATGAGCCAAGGTGTTACAAAAGATAGGTACTCACTCAAAGGTTTCGGGTGGAAAAAGAATTGGTCTTTACTTTTATGTAGTTGCAAAGTATTTGTTCACAAAAGGCTTTAGACTTAGTTCAGTTATTTTGATTTGATCGTAACTTGCAAACGAACCCGGCACATAAATTGGAACATTATATACTAGTCACTAACGTTTTCTATTCAATCAGAGACGATTGTAAAAAGTGAGTTTTTCCTTGTTATATCCACTGTCTTTGTGACCTCAATTTCTTTCAAAACCAGGGACCAACATAAATAGCCGGAGGAATTACACGCTTCACTCTGACTTTAGGTAAATGCGAAGGCCTTTGATGCGAATCTCAGAAACTGGTGTGAGCGTAGTAGCACATTATGAATTTTTAAACGCATCCAAAATGAGCTTCAACACTTATGTAAACTATTTCGTCTTCTAAGATGGTTTCAAAGCGCATTAAAAGCGTCTGTCTGTGATATTTCGCGCGCTACGTTGCGATTACAGAACATCCGTTCAAAAAGAAACCTTGATGGCGAACGCCACGCTCCTTGCAAGGAAAGAAAAATGTAGAGCCCTACCTATCGAATGAGACCACTCGCGGCCCGTTTCTTCTCCTAAAGCCGGAATGGCGCGTTTTCAAAAAAAAAAAAGTTATATTGCCGCACCTTAAAGTACAAACTTGCAAAAAGAAAACATCATCGCACTTTCAACAAATATAATGTCTCGATTTTATGCGAACTCTTGACATTTTTTTTGTGCTTTATCTAAGCGTGCACACATTCATTCATGACATCATGGCTCAAAAAGTTACAGCTCGCATTTTAGCTTTTTATCCATATATTAACGTCGAAAAAAATACGCGCATAATTATTCTACAAGTCTGGATCATTAGACGATCTGGCCTCCAAAGCTCGAGAATACCCGTATGTGTTTCGAACCGTCTTTTTGAAAAACAGCCACCCTTGGTCCATTGGGATCAGCAGCGTATTGAAATCAGGTATCCCCGAAAAAATATTATTTATATTGTGATCTTTTTTAATAGGTTCAGCAGCTAGCACTTTGCATATAACTTTTAAGAGGCCTTTTTTTTATTAAAATGACAAATTTTAAGTTTCTTGCCTTCTAGCTTTATCAGATGTTCTCAGAACGGCTTCAAATATAATTAAATAACGTTGCAAAAAAAAAAAACATTTCGTTTTCTATGCTAAAACTTTTGGTTTCATCTAAAAAAAATCCTATCCTAGAAGGCCGGATTATTTCTCTATTGTGCACCTACGCAGTACCTGTTTTTTTTTTACAATTATCAAAGTAGGAAAACAAATATGCAAAGCATTGATCGAACTTGACTTGTGTTCATGCATCTTGTTAAGACTGCATTCTGTGTACATAATGTAAGCTGGGAGCTGCAAATTACTTTGAATTATATCTGATAAATGAATCTATCATCACTTACGAGTGTAAATGCATACATTAACAATTTATTATGCACGCGTTAATCTTTTTTCGCATCTTAATAGTTAAAAAGATCTCAGAGTGTAATAAAGGCATCTTCAACAACATTAATGTTGTTTGGTGTGAGTTAGATTTTATATATCGGAATAAAGATTATCAGTTTCATCGCTTAGACAGTGGAAAGCTCTCCCTGAGATTCTTTTTCTTTATGATGAAGTATAATTCAATTAATACATGTCTTAAAGTTTATTAATGTGAGTTCATTTTGCCGCATGATTTCTTTGGTGTTGAGTCAAAGACTCTTTGGGTTCTTGCCATCTTATTCACAATCGCAACAGATGATCATCTGCCTTCTTTTTCACACTCCTTAAACAAATCGATCAATGCCTCTACACCTTATACTATATATACTATATATACGACCAGGGTAAAGAAATAACATTTTATTTGCAGATTTTTTCAGTTTCCAAGTATTGTTTTTCATGTTTAAAACGTATGAAACAAAAGAAAATTTCAGCACTAATAATAAATATTTTTCTGAGTATAAGCTTATTTCAAACCCAGCGAGGAAGTCTGTTAGAAATCAAAATTACAATTTCAAGATTCTAGAGATCCTCAAAACACTACTTGACTTGTTCCAACTTCATGAATTGATCATCTTAAATGGTCCGACTGAAGGCGATACTAAAGGTCACTTTAGATTTTTTTTTTTCGTGGACAAGTTAAGTCCGTCATCGACTACTGTGCGGAAAATAATGACTGGTTGCATATTCCCACAAAACTCTGAATAAAGTAAATCATTTTCAGACATCTGCCATTTGTTGCTGAATGGACATTTGAAAATACAATTTTTACAAAAATATGATTGCCTTCTACCGAGATTAAAATGGAAACAAGATACCGTAAACATCTATAAGTAACTTTTAGATGGCGTGCTCTAACAGAAAAGCAGATTCGGCCGGGATACTCCCCCAATAACTATCGATGTACATAAGGGACTATACAATGAATAAAATCTCACAGAACCGTAAAGCATCTTAAAAAACATGGTTCGACAATGAGAGATGACCGCGCCGAAAAAGTCATTTACCCTCTTATGGGCATGTCAAGTTTTTGAGAATAATGCAGCGTCCCATTTTTATTTAAGCCTCACTAAAAGCTCAAAAAGAATTTTGGAAAAACTTGCTAGGCAATTAACTCGAACCTATATTCTTATTCGACGAACCGTTAGAATATTCTCAACGACACTCTGGATTCCAAAATTTCTAGATCGGAAATTGAAGGAGTTCTTCTAAAATTGAAAGGGAAAGCAACTGGTGAAGACGGAATACCCTACGAGCTTTTTAAAAATAAGCTAGCATCATTTAAATGTCAACTTAAAACTTTGTACAATAAAATCGTTTCAACTGCCAATTCACAAGAAAGGCACACTAGACAGTGTCGAAAGCCATCGAGGTGTCTCATTCATGAATGTGATTGCAAAAATATTTTGTAACTTTTCACGAAATACTCGCAAGAATAAAAACCGGCCAAGTGCGAGCCGAACTCGCGCGCCGAGGTTTCCGTACAAACCTGTAGGTATATAAGTAAAGGTTCACAACTATGACAATCGAGTCATAGTTGTGGTATTTTTAAAGACAAAGGTCTCTTTATCGTTTCAGTTATCCTTTGTTTTATATTAACACATATCATTTATTTTATAATATAACTGAAACTACTAAAATAGCCTTGCAAAATTAAATATAGTAGGAACAATACAAGCAAGCTGTCTTATAATATGTTTGGAAATATAATAATATAATATGACAAGCTGAAAAAATTTGCGGAAATTTTCGGCATAAACGTCTGAATCTTTTAGTTGCTTTGGCTTAGAAGTTTGTTTTTCACAGTTACAAGGGACAGTAGACCAGAGTATTTAATATAAATTCCAGCTTGATACCTACACGCGTTCCTGAGAAAAGGGGTCTTGACAGACAGACGGACGGACAACAAAGTGATCCTCTAAGGGTTCCGTTTTTTCCATTGGAGGTACGGGACCCTAAAAACTACTGGCTTTTTAACGGGCCTTGTTTAAAAATGATAAACTATGAGAAGTCCTGCAGGAATTTCTCAAAAAAACGTTAAGCCTCCCCCATTAAACACCTTATTGAGCGATACATCTGGAAACAACGCTACCGAAACAGCTTACATACACACTGAAACTTCAAGCTACCTACCCGGATACGCGACTCACCAAGAAAATTTTGGACACATATTGGAAATATTTATGGCCTTACCTTGGACATGGATACAAGTAGTTTTTATATTCTAAAAGAGCAGTTGTACAAGAATATTTTGATAAAAGAGGACTCGAAGAGGTTGCAACACAAAGCAAAAGCTCGGGAGTCTGTGAGTAGAATAATGTACGCCCATTTAGAATTAAATCTCATGGAAAATATTGTTGGATCTCACTGAATCAGTCAGTAACTGATCAACTACAAACTGGCTGTATATCCATCTACCGAATGATTTGAGTGCCAGCTAGCATCTGGTTTTGGAGCCAACTACCGACTGACCATGAGCCATCTTCCGACGGGCTGTGGAGCCAGCCGTATAGTATACCCTTTTTAATGCAAGGTTTTTAAGCCACAACACTCAGCTTAGTCAAATTCATTGTTGTTTCCCATTTGATGACGTTTTCTTATTGGTTTTAAGCGACGGCAGAAAAATACGATACCTTCTTAAAAAAGAGACCTAGGCCCCCATTGCGTATAAATAACTTTTTTCGAAAGTCGATCATCGATTGTGCATTTTTTTATTGATTGTGGACGATAGTTGTCGATTTGACAATCGACTGTAGTCGATCACAAATTCCTCGTCGACGCTTTTGAAGAGTTTTTTATTTCCGAAATCTAAATAATTTTAATCATATAAAATAGGTATTGAATAGGTATATTCAGGGCGCAGTTGTTCACAAATAAAAGACTATTGGAGTCTCTATTCAGGTTAAGGGAAGCAAATCCTGACATCGCTTAGGGAATTTGTATTAAAACACAGGCGAAAAAGCGATGGAAGAAGATGGCTATAAATTTCTGGTTCTATTTCCATTAATAAATATCTTCTTCTTTAGATAGTCGGAAATAATTCAAAAATCTGTAAGGACAAAATATGCAAAGGTTTCTAGACGTGAGATACATTTTGCCAAAAATAAACAACATACATTTCCTTCCAACTTTAATTGCATCTCTCAGTTCTCTCCTTTTTCCGGCTATTTTCATTTTCTTCTTTAGAATCGCTAAACCATAACTCAATATTGTATTCACAATAATCTATCCATTCGTCGATTGAGTTACAGAATGCCAAAGCAAAAATCTATCGACGCCAATGATCGTGACGATCGATGATCGATACTCTCAATAGGGGTGGTAGTTTTCCCTGAATTGCAGTTCTTTGAAAAACATTCTAGGCAATTTTTAATTTATTTTATGGTTTTGTGGTTTTATTAAATTATTCTCCACACAAGCTTGATTCCGCTCTTTCCTCTAAGATCTCTTTAAATTAGTGACCGACCGAATAATCGGTTTCGGCCAAATTCGGCCAAAAAATTGGTTTTGTCCACAGTTTCGGTTTCGACAAAAAATCGGCCGAAACTCAGTCTTCCACAAGGCACAAGGTAAATAAGGAGAGTTATGTGGATTAACGTATCAATCTTTATTCCGGAGTAAGTGAGTATATAGAGGTTTTCCTCCCGGATGGTGAAGAAGAAGAATGTGGAGAGAACTAGTTTGGCTCCCAAATTAACTGAGCGAGGTCGTTTAGGTTTGCTTAAGCAAGTTGGGGCAAAGCTATGAAAAATGGGAAGTGAATATTTCCAGAAATGTTGCTTTACAACAGCGATTTTGCGGTCGCGGTAAAACATGGAAAGAGAGTTCTAGACTATGATTACTCAAAAAAATAAACCTCCACTTTTTGTTCCAATTTTGACCCATCGGTTTTTATCGTGATGGAGCCGGCCGATATCGGAAAATTTGTTTTTGAGAGTACATATATAGTCTATAACTGTTGGAAGGGAAATCTACTCCAAAAATTGAGGAAGCGAGATTGCATTGAGTCTTACCAACACAAATTTTGTTGTTTGACTAGAACTTCGCGTGAGTTCTTGGTCCGTGAGCCGCATTTTAGAATTTGTTAATTTTCTCGTGCTTATATGGCTAGGTAAGTGCTCGCGTGACGTGTCAGGTGACTTCGGACGAGACAACTTTCAGTATGTGCAAAAATATATTAAATTTATATATCATAATAACAATTGAAGTACATAATCAATTCCAACTTATCTAAAAAAGGTTCAGTTTCGGTTTCGGCCGAAACTTAGACCAAGGGCGAATGTTCGGTTTGGGCTGAAAATCATGTTTCGGACGGACACTATTTTAAATGCTTTGAGATGTTACCGAGCATAGCAATATTTTGGAAAATTAAATTGTGTCAGTGTATCTCGGAAGGAATGCCAAGTCACATTATTGCCATGGAGAGTTTCAATATTACATGAAGCAACGGAACTGATTGTGCCACTTGAACTCCATTTAATATCATCATCCTACATGGTATTCAAATTCGTTCTTATCAATAATTTAAGACAGTCAATGAACGTAGTTAATTGTAGTCATTATCCCGATTTAATTACCTCCTAATTATTATCGGTATCGACTTTAAAACAAAGGGCAGAACACATTTAATCCGATGAAAACCTAATCCAGAGGAAAATAGGAACAACGAAAACGAACACTATTTTGCATTGAAACGATTTAATTGAATTTAAGCCCTGTGTGTATGTTCTGACAATACTTTACCAGACCATAAGTCCATTTGTGCTGGCCTCTTAACTACCCTTCGATAAGCTCAAGACTTTTGATTAATTTTGTAATTAATTTCGGTTCCTCAACATTAAGTGATACCCCCACCCTTATGGATTGAAATTATCTTTCCCCCAGCGAGACATTTGCAAGATGCTCTGTCGTTTCTGGATCATTCTTTCAGAAAGTGCTATTAATTTGAAGTGGTAGGTATCCAAGGGACCGGTGCCCTGTTAGGAAACCAGTTAAGATTCTTAGCCCTCTTTTTTGCTTTCTTTCGAACTTGATAGATGAAGATTTTTGCTTGTCTTTTGACTTTTGAATTGATCCAAGATTTAATAAAACTGTCCTCTAGACATTTACCGAGCTAAGTTCCGCTGAAAAGCTCCGAATCGACATGTAGGCGGTAATTTATTATTTTCGTAAAATAGTCTATTCTTTGGTTACATAACCTTTTTTTTTGCTAATGTAATCGAGTGGACACCAAGGGCGGAGTGGAGACGGCTCTAAACGCAACTTGCGTGGATGAACGTAAAATTGGCTGTATTGAGTCTCGTGATACCTGGACAAACCTTGCTTCGGCTGTTGTGTTTTTCTAATCAAGTTTATCCTTTAAAGCTTAATGACCCAAAGGGCCCGTTGCACAAGTGAACTGGCCTTGTTCTTTCTTGTATCTTGAACCCAGGGATTGAATAGAATTCTTGAAGTCTATCCATTAGAAAATTTATCCCTTGTTGGCCATTTGGGTTATTGTGAAAAGATAGCTGGCCGATTTTGAAAGGACGCCAAAGAACTTGGTGGAGTTTTGGATCAGAGTACAGGCTGAATGGGAAAAAATACTACAGACGTCCTCAAAAACTTGCTTTATTTAATTTGTTTAAATAAATAACCACATTATAAATGTGAAAATTTCATTTAAATCCGCTTTAAGAATATAATTTTTTTTTTGTTGAAAATCTACGAAATCGTAAATGATGTATGCAGTTTTGCTCGCCACTGCAAACACAGAACTACCGTCAAAAAAACTAATATTCTCAAATAAGAACTTAAGTTTGAGACAAACTCTACCGCAGAGACTAAACTGATTCAAGGAAAATCGGGGCAGTTCTTTAAAGCCACTTAGATTGCTGTAGAAGATAAGTGGCACATACTCAAACCTTTGAAAATGAAATTATTTTTCCCCCTTCGACAAGAAAAGCCCTAACTATGGTTTCCCAAAAGCAAATCCACTATTTCGTCCACCTTATTTTTAGTGAGTATGGTAGAAAGGTCATACACTGTTTTTTTTTCATTCTACGATGTATCTTATTTTGCAAAGTGGGTCCTAGAATACTGTATTTATTGAAATTTTCAATTTAATTTTTTCTTCGTTTTCTTGGCTTTGGTAAAAAATAATTTAATATTAAAAAACTTTAAAAAATTTAAAAACAATTTAATTAATCGATTATTTTCTACTCGTTATTTTCTGCAATTGTCTCCCAACGTTTTACAAGCTGGCTGATTCCGTTTTCATAAAAACTGCGTGATTTTCCTTTAAAAAAAATTGTCGTAAGGTTGTTTTTAAAAGTTTACGGGAAACCAAATTTCTTTCCCTTCAAACCGAAACAGATGAAAATCTGAAGGAGCAAGGTCCGCGGAATACGGTGATGCAGGGTTTCCCATATTGGTCGAGCGCGTGTGGCCTAGCGTTATCATGATGTAAAATGACGCCTTTTCGATTTGCCAAAACTGAAAAACTTGCACACAGTACTTTTCCGCAAGGTCAAAGAAGCTCGAAAAAAATTATACCCCTGGTATCACACCAAACAGGTAACGAACCCTCATTGAATGCAAGTCAGCTTTTTCAATGGCTTCTAGACCTTCACCTACTTGTTCCCAGTCTAAGCAGAGATATGGCCACGGAAACGCGGTCGAGCTTATTTATTTTCTCGTAAAACAATGCGGCATCCACGTATCGAGATTGGAAGTGAATCTAAGCTCCTTTAAATGACGAAATTCTGACGAATGGTTAATATTTAGTTTCCCAGCAATTTCCTCAGTTGAGTTTTTCGGGTTATATTTTACTTTAGTTCGCAAAAAGTCGTCATCAACTTCGGAAGGCCGTCTTGAATGGGGGTTGATAGTGTTGTTGCAGGTTGCAGTTCCAACACTCAATCCTCGTTCAACATAACATTGGCGAAGGTGTAACTTTTCGTTATCCATTTAAGACATTTTTTTCACACACAACTTGACTTAACCCGACCGAGCTATCTATTACGTCATACCGCAAACTTTCCGCCACGATTGAATATCAAACACGAGCTTTTGCAATGATCCAAAATTTTTACTTTCACTAACTCACGACGTTTCTTTGGCGGTAGATTTACATGAATGATATTTCGAAATCGGTTTCACAAAAAAAAATAAAAAATATATATCAGTTTTAATCCAAGATCCTCGGTCCTGTCTGCATAGACGGTAAGTGGAGAAGAAGATACAATCACTATACGAGCTGTTCAGCGATATCGTCCTAGCCAGAAGAGTGAAGATATAACGATTGAGATGGCTAGGTCATGAAGAGCGGATGGAAAACAATGCTTCGGCCCGAAAAGTATTCGCAGCAGAGGAAGACCGCGACTCAGTGGAAAAGGACCTCAACCAACTTAGCGTGCGAAACTGGAGGCAGCTATCAAAATTCGAGCTGGCTGGAGACGCTGTTTGGTTGAGGCGCCCAGGTCCACCTCGGACTGTAGCGCCACCTTAAGTAAGTAATTTTAGAACAAGTAAAATGCGAAGGGGCCGATAATGGGTTGGTGACAGCTAACTAGATATTTTATAAGATTTTTGTTTTTTAGGAAAATAAAATTGTTTGCGCGTTATTTGAACTTTATTTTTTACCTTTTTGCAGTCAAGGGTGATCTTACCTTAGAAAATCTAAAAGATATGATAAAAAAATACATATTTGAAAAGAAAATCGGAAAGTATAAATGAAGCTCAAACGGAAAATAGAAGCATCATAAATGAAAATATGTTATTAAGTGAGGAGTTTAATAAATTCTTTGTGTTTTAATTTTTTATGAGCGCGAGAATGATATGATATGATATATATGAATGATAGGGATTCGTTGAGTATTACTGGACAAGTTCTTAAAAAAATAATAAACGTGTCATTTACTGCAGGTTTTTATCCTAAGCTCGAAGAAAAAATCCCTCATAATTCCGGCGAAGAAGATACCCACGCAAACACTTTAAGTGACTATCGCGGAATAAATATAATGCCCCTGTATAAAATGATGTCATCTAGAGTAACAAGGCCTTCTTTATATGTACATATTAATCCATGTTAAGAACAAAGCATTCTTGTGAGTGAAAAATGTAACATTTCAGTATACGTACAAGAGTTGATTAAAAAGTTAAAATTTAAATAATTTATCAGGCAGTTTTTGTTTAAATTTTACGATTTTTTTTCAAACCCTTCGCTTATAATGTTTACATTGTTAAAAAAAATGGGATTAAGTTGATAAATTCAATTTTAAAAAATGTACCTGTCTTTTTTTTGTCCCACTTGATTGCGAACAGTGGCTTAATCAACTTGTAAGTAGCTTAAAAGATACAAAAACAATAAAAAAAATTTTGATATAATTAAATGTTGGTTCTATTTTATGCAAAAAGAGATATTAACAGAAGGGCTTAATAATTTTTACGGACCGTCGGGAGAGTCTAGGCTTACCCGATACTGCAATCAAAATCAAGAGTTGTCCATAAAAGCTGAACTTCTATTTTCAAATTATAAAATTGCAGTTTTAGAAACTGACAGCTCCCTTAAGCTTTCAATTTCAAATCTGTTTCAAATGCACACTAAACTCTTGCATATAAAAAAATAATAAAAATCCTATGGCCCTTAATAAATGATCACGCGTATGCTCGATAAAGTAACCACGGCGCACTTTCCCATCTGAAAATTGCAAACTATATCTGAAGCAGTAGCACTTATTAATATGAAGATGAGTCTACGAGTATTTATTATTAGAGCTTACGTTTTTTGAGGAGAAATAAGATGTTACCTTATCTAATAGAGCGATACTTATTTTTTTCTTTTAATCAAATGGGAAGCTAAATTTTTGTCTTTTTGTATACAAGGCCACTGGTTTGGTTTGGTTTGGTTTTTGTTTGATGATCTTTTTGATTCTTCACGCAAGCGCTAATTGGTATCAAAAACGTATTCTATCAAAAATTGTGACATTTTATATGTTATTCCAAATTTTATTTCAAAACCATTTTCATAAACAATAAAACACCTTTTCGATGTGGAAAAAGTTTAAGAAAAAACACCTCGAAATTGGTTGTCGATTGCATAAACTAATCATACATTAACAACGACGCTGGTAAATATAGAGAAACCACTTTTTTTCAATAATTTTTTTATTTATCCTTCCGTAGTTGAAAATATAACTTACATGTTCGCTTGAGTGAGTGCTTCCAATGGTTGTAAAACTCAAAAATATGCCACAGGACGTTAAGTAGAAGTTTGTATCTGTGAATCTAGCGCCGCAACAGATCCATGTTTTACCTCAACATTGGACCGAAATATTGAGACACTAGTATATACGAAAATATTTACAATAACAGATATTTTCCTAAGGTTTTTAAAGTGGACACTACAATTAAAAGTGATACAATTAATGTAAGTCAAATTATAGGTCTGCAAAAAGAGCAGTATTTTACTATTCCAATTGCAATTTTTTGTAGTAGATTGGATTTTTAAAATTCAAAATGTTTTTGGGGTCCCAGAGTGTTGGATTCGGCTGTTTTTAATAGAATGTGTGTAGGGAATCCAAGTCACCAATTTCACGAAAAAAGACACGATCGAACCTTTGGTTGAAAGACAGATGCCAGGAAACTGTGTCTAGTCAGACAGTAATGAATGAAATGTAGCTTTAACTCAAGCCTGATAAGTAAGTGTTAAGAAAGTGAATTCTGAATTCACCTCTCATTTCGAATAAAAGCCGAGCTTAATTTTAACGAAGCAAGAAACAAATTCTTGAGCCAATTTAGCAACATGTTCGTTAGACAATTCTCTTCGGCATTAATCTGATCTCTTTGAAGCCACGTGCCTCGCTTTAATGATGTCCATTTCATAGTCATTTTGAATTGTAAAAAAAAGCTGAATTAAGTTTAATCTTATCTACTCTAAAACTTACATTTTCCATCACCTCGTTTTATATTTTCAGCGAATGTTCTTATATTCTTTCGCCGTTGAATCTAATGCCAACATTTTCATTTCGTTCGGATTTAGCGATACTGACAGAATCTTTCAGTTATTCTTCTTCCGAACGGGTTCTAGAATCGGACTATAATCTACAGACACACAAGATGTCGTGCTTCAAAAATATGATTGATATGATGAAAAATACAACCAAAACACACAAAAAAAAACAGATATTTCTTCAATTGGTTATTTAGATTCAGTTTTTATTATCCGATAAATTTAAAAATATATTATCTGCAGGAATTTAAAAACAAAAGTCCAGTATTAGTGAATTGACGAACGCTGAGTGAATTTGAGCCAAAAAAAAAAATAAAATAGCGTGTCCTATCTTTTCAGAAACGAAAAATTAACTTAATAATAAATGCCTTTTAATTACTGAGGGATGAAACTTTAGAAAAAAAAACACTTAAACATTGCTGCATGAATAACAGAATATTCTACATAAACTTTATGAAGTCGGAACAATAAATGGGAACGTATGTTGTGTAAACACTCAACTATTTTTTAGAACTTCTACTATCGTAAAGCTTCTGTAAAATTTTCAGTAATTTAGGCATTTATGACTTATTAAGGAGCATATTAATTTACGAATGAGATGTAATAATTAAGTAGACTTAAAATAAACAAAAACTTTTCACAGTATATCGATATCCTTTGTAAATTTGCATTTCAAAGAAATCTGCTTCGTCAATAGCATTAAGTTCACTTCTTCTTTTTCTTTGATGCTTTTTCTGTCGACATGATTTCTGCTTTACGTTTTTGATTTGATTTCGATGCGCTTGGTGTGTGTTGAGGCGTTCCTTGTCCTTTGGTGGACTTTTTCTTCTTCTCCTGGCGTTCCTTTTCTTCCAATTCAAGATTTTCACGTTCGATAAGTGTGATCAAAGTGTTGCAACGCCGTTGAAGTTCAAGAGCAGTACGAGATTTGATAAGCCAATCAAAACGGAATTGTGGAGATGAGCTGTATAAGAAAAAAAAGAAAATTATTACAGTGTAGGTTGACTTTTTTTATTCGTAGTTTGTAAAAATGTATCTTGCTTTAACTCCTGGTTCGCAGATGATATAAAGATTAAGCAATTGGCTCAGTTATGAAAGTTTAAACAAACTAATAAACTATAATCACTTGTGTCTGTAGCGACACTTTTTGAAATAAAAATAAAAAGCCTGACTTTCAAATAACACAAAGTTTTCAAAGGTTTCCATCCTTTTCTTGAGTAAAATGTCTGTACAACGTCGAATAAGGTTTGCTCAATGCCATTCGTAATTGAAAAGCTCGATCGATTCAGGTATCTCGAATATACGAAAAGAAGCCAAGGTAAGGTTCTACAAATGCAAATCCTACCAAGGATTTAGCTAAATCTACGCGACGAAATCAAACACGTGTAGTTAAGAGTAGCACACAGAGTGCAGTTACGCTCGACGATCGAGCAAAAGGGCAACAAGAGAGCAGCGATTTCAAACACGTTCGATTTCCCAGCTATCGTTGCTTTGATTTTTCTTAGACTTGGAGTGATTGCCGAATGTTTTTAAGTTTTTTTTTTTCAGAATATGAATGTGGCTAATTTAATTCGTTCAATATTCGAAAGGAAAGAAAAGGATGAAGATGGGTCTTGAAAATCACACTGGCAAAATGATTATATGATCTGGTTTTAGGGGAAGTTTACATGAGGAAACTACCAATAAATTGTAGGTGATGCCGCTCCCAATGATTTATTGGACGAATCTGCTTTTCCATGCATGAAATATTTTGTCTCGATATTTAGCGAGCGAAGAATCGTACTCAAGTTGCTAAAAGACCGGAGTCCCGATATTCTTGTGGTTGGCAGAACCAGGTAGTTCCAGTGGCACAAGTACAGGCAAAATGAAAAAAAAAAATATAAATAACCGGTGGCGCTATTTGCTTGCTTTGGTAGAAACAAACTTTATAAAGTTGTGTCTATGTCTTGCAAATGGAACTACTCGAGGCTTTTTTTAAATTTAAGACTGGATTCGTATGAGATGAGGATTTAAAAACCAAACATAGTAATTGAAGAAATCAAAAAAAAATAAAGAATAAGATATTTTTAAATGAGCCGCGTCGAGGAAAGACTCCACTTGATAGCGATGATAAGTCCCTTAGACCTTACAATTACGTGGTGAGTGGTTACGTGGTGCTATGATCTGTGATAAGTGTCTATGCCATAAGCATGGACAACCGCGAAACAATAAACTGTCTGCACACATTTGGGTATGAGAAAGATTGTGTCAGACCGAAAGTTGCGCATGTAAGTTCTCGCTGCGAAGCAATAGATAGCTAGCTACAGTAGTAAGTGTTGGAGGATTTTGACATATCCAAAACGTCATGAGCTAAGATAAATGGTGAACAAACTGTGTTGATACAATAGTGATTTTGTTTGAGCGTCAAAGGGTACCTCTTTCTCCCAAGCTATATACTATAAATCAATTAAGACTTACCGAATGGCTGCACGAAGTTCCTCATAAACATTTTCTTTATCAAATCCAAGTTTATGCAGCATGCAAACCAAGAACCGATCCTCGTTTTCTGTGTAATTTTTGCCTTTATTATTACCATACTGCAGGCGTAGTTGATGAAATGGTGCGCGATAACGAGCCATCTAGAAAAAAAAAATCATTCCACATAAATTATATTTTTTAAAGCATTTTAATTCATACCTTTTGATCCAGAGCTTTTTTAATCGAGAGCCTTCTCTGTATTTTTGTCTCGCCGCGTTCAATTTGTCCCATAATACGTTCGATATCCTGTAATTCATGACATCGTTCCCAAAACACAGCATTGTACTCGATGACCTCTTCGGGTGTTTTGCCCTCTACATCCTTGGCAATATTTTCAATATCATCTCGTCCGTACTTTTCGTTGGCTTTGATAAATTGATTGAAATCTCGTTTGGTCCACGCTGTAAATCCTTGCGTCAGCAAGGCTTCCTTTTCAGCAGCTTCTTCCTCTGTCAATGGTTCAGCCTCGTCGATCTTTCGTTGTTCTTCACGTTGTGCCTTGGCGGCTTCAGAACCGAGTTCAGAATTTTTCGGAACTTTGTAATTGAGAGTCTTCCGATAGTAATATATCTCTTGGTCAAGGATCTCAAACAGTCTTGGCGGGAAGAATTGAAAGTCCTGCACAATGGGCTGCTTGGGTGGTCGTGGAGCTTTTGGAGCTTTCGGTTCTGACACTCGCAAGGCTTCACGGAAGTACGCATCGACGGCATAATTTGCTTTACGTTCACGTTTCGGTGGTTCAATCCATGCACCCAACGCATTCAACTTGTGTTTCTCCCTATAATCTTCGCCCTCAAATTGGTACACCGAACTAGACGCTCCTTCACCATTGTTGTCTACTGTGAAATTCCGTAAAGAACTTTCACCCATTTCATCATACTGGGCCTTTTGCTCCAAAGTTTTTGCCTCTCCACGCTCGAGAATTGTGTCAATGTCTTCATCAGTAAGTTCCGAGTCCTTTGAAGCAAAAACATGGTTCGCACCAAACCGAATTATATTCAACATCTCGTCCTTATTGAGTTGCGTGGTGCGATTGTCAACCAAGCGCCCTTGCTGAATAACTAACTTGTCTAGCCTTAATTTAACTTCAGCCCGTTCCACAATCTTCTCCTCAACAGTATTTTCTGTTATGAAGCGAAACACGCGCACCTGCTTCTTCTGACCGATACGATGCGCACGATCCATCGCCTGCAGATCCATTTGTGGATTCCAATCAGAATCATATATGATGACTACATCAGCGGTGGCCAAATTAATACCCAAACCGCCAGCGCGTGTGGACAACATAAACACAAATTTAGAACTATTATCCGCGTTGAATTCCTGAATCTGTCGGTTTCGGTCTTCATGGGGCGTTTGCCCATCCAGACGACAATATTGATATGTCCGCCACAAACAGTAGTCCTCCAAGATGTCCAACATACGCGTCATTTGACTAAAAATCAACACTCTAGATCCTTGTTCTTGTAATTTTGGCAACAACTTGTCCAGGATGACCATTTTGCCAGCGTTAAAAACCAAATGCTCATCGGTGGTGTATGGTGGTCCGGGTTCAGCTCCGTCAAATAAGTATGGATGATTGGTGCACTTACGGAGTTGCATTAGAATGTTTTGCAAACGCATTTTCTCCACTTTGCCGGCACCGTTCACAACGTCAATGTCTTTCATTAACACCTTTGTGTACCATTCGCGTTGCATTTTCGATAAGCCCACAAAGATTTTGATTTCCTTTTTTGGTTTGAGCCGTTTCTCTACTTCAGATTTTAAACGTCGCAGTAAAAATGGTTTAAGAACGGCATGCAAACGCTCTATTAATGCATTGTCGCCAAAGCAGGTGTTTGTATTGAACCATGCATCGAAATCCTCGGAGCTGTTGAAAACATCGGGAAGCAAGAAATTCAAAAGAGCCCAAAGTTCGTGCAGATTATTTTGTAGCGGTGTTCCGGTTATAAGGAGACGATTTGCTGTTTTGAATTCACGCAAAATTTCAGAGAGCTTAGATTTTTCATTTTTAATACGATGCGCCTCATCAATAACCATGTAGCGCCAGTTGAATTTTTTAAATACCGACTTTTCACGAATGCACATCTCGTAAGAAGTTACACACACATCCCATTCGCCTGGCATTAGTACATCGCGAATGAATATGTGGCGAGCTTCTTGATCACCGATTAGGCAAACGGCACGAAGAGATGGACACCATTTGGTAAATTCATTCACCCAATTTTGTAAGGTGGATTTTGGCACCACAACAATATGCGGTCCAGCTTGATTTCTGTAAATAGGAACAAGAAAAATGTTAAAAACAAGTCACAAAAGCAATTCTAGACACGTTAATATGAAAGAAAGTTTAGAAGACAACAAAGTGTTCAAATCGGAGCCCTAAAGCGAGATCAAAGATAAGGTTGACGGAACTATAAATAGCAGAACGAAAGATTTCAAATAACTACACCCTCAAAGAAAAGAATATCGCTGTTGCTGCGACTTCTCATGGAGTTTTAGATCAGCGAGTTCCTTAGTTTGTTAATCTTTATTTGGCACTGGTTGCCATGTGGAAAATATAAACAAATTTTCAAACTTATTACCTTATTAACACCAGTGGTCTATTTCACCAAATTACAGGTACAACGACAAATAAAAAGTTAAAAGTCGTGTGGCAAAATTGTAGGCGAAAAACTGTGGCAAGTCAAAAACATTTGCATAAAGGGTGAATTTCATTGAATACAATAAAAGGCTTAGAAAGAATTTTTATTATAAAGTGGATAGCAAATTTTAAAAAACACCAAATACTGTGAAGTCTTGTAGCTGTTTTGAAAGATAAAAAAGGTAGGTATTCAATTCTATTCCTTAATTTCATTTATGATTTAATTTTTTGAATACCGAAAGCACTTGACAATATATGTACTTATTTTAGAACTGAACATTAGCTATCGAAAGACCCTTCCACCCTCCATGCAATTTGTTTGCATCTTATGAAATTCACACTGTAAGCGTTGCTTACTTTTTTTTAAGGCTAAGGTAGACAACTGAAAAAAACAAGGGTAGCTGGTGGCCCACGGTCGAAATTCAGAATGGGTAAAGATTGGCCTACTGTCGAAGGGAATAAAGATAAGCAACCCCGAAGCAACAAAAATGAATAAACCTGAAGATTCTTTGGAACAATCAAATCTGAGCACCAATGACAACGTGAAGACGTAAATCAAGATGTTAAAATATGAACAATGTACATACACACTTGTTTTGTTTCTCTTAGGAAATGAAGGTTATAGCTGGTGATTTATTATCTTCAGTTAGATGCTCTTAAAAAAAAAAAAGAAATGGGTTTACCACGAAGTCACAAAGAATACCAAATTTAAATGATTAACTAGTGCAGAGTAAATTAGAGTGAGAGTGGAAACATTATTGGATTTCATAATTTTTGTATAATTATCCTTTTATGTGTCAAAAAGGAAAATGATAAGAAAGGTATATTTAAGTTTTCGAAGTAAGTTCATTTTTTGATCTAATTTAAAAAAAAAATGTACAAAAATTTTTCCAAAAAAAAATTAAGATATTTAAGTTGTCGAAATTATGGTGTAAGGTTTCTATTAACCACCAACTGGTTATAGAATTAATATAACAAAGCAGACGAACGAGATAAGTAGGTCAACAAAAAGTCAGGGAGAGCTGATAATGTGACAGCACAATGGACCTGAAAAATGCCAGTCACTCTTACTTGCGTTGCTTTGCACAAAGAATTTATTAAATTCACTTTTATTGGTCCCATTGTTAAATTGCACATCGACAAAATTGTCTTTCGTCCAATTTAAGACATCCTTTTTTTATTGTTTCAGCATATTCAGTTTTTAAAAGGAACGACGACTTTTTGCGGCCGCTTGCAGTAAGACAATCGCTCACACCGAAGACTTAATTTTCTTCTGGTACGTTTCGTCTAGCAATTGGCGCGGAATCATTCTGAATTAATTTTATTGTAAATATTGAAAATAGGACTCAATGCTTTTTACGTCTCTTTATAGAACTGTGAAAAATTATGAACAAAATTATGAAAAAATTCCCCCCTTAAACCGATCATAAATGGTACTGATGGGAACGGTGTTCTTACTCCAAGGGAATCTATTGCATAGAAATAGGCATTCTGGTTGATGGCCACACCGCTCTAAAATCGGTTTAGTCACAGTGGATCTTAACCAAAAGACAATAAAGAGTCTTTTGAGCGTATACAAAAGTGGTCGAGATAAAATACGAAAATCGGCGAAATCCTTGAGCAATTGTAAAATAATGTTTGAAGTTGGAATCCGCTAAACGTTTACCCAAAAAGGAAAACAAAAAGAAGGTTTATTTGACAATGCTCTTGTAGTTACCAAATATGTTCACACGGAAACAAATAAGAAAAAAAAATCTTGATTTTTACTTATGCAAATTTGAAGCAGCTAACCGACGCTCGTTTTTCTTAAACGGGAACAAGAAACCGGAGATCCGGAAAGAATAATTTGATAATAATTCCAAAGTCGGATTCCAGAAACCAAATTGTCCGAAATACTATATATACACTCCCAACTCCGATAGAACAATTGCCCGAGTTGACAAACCAAGGGTTGGGTAGGTAGGTAGAGTGGCTTCCAACACACATATTTTTTTTGGATTCACTTAGTCCCGGACGGGATCATTGATTTGCCACTGAACTGACAACACGCCGTTACTCCGGGAATCATTTTGATTTCATGGCGAATAACCTTTTCTTTCTGACATCCATTTCGGACATGTCCGTAATTTCGTTTAAGTTATATGCTACCGCGGTTTTCTTTCTTATGAAGGCTAGAGCTGGACAATTACAGAGTTGATTTGAGGGTATCTCCTCTTCCCAATTTTTCGGCCTGTCTATCCATAGCGCTTTGTCCCGTGAGGGCTGCTACTGGTTTATATATATTACTCTAGCTATGGCTGAGGATGACAGTGGTTTTGCGAAGGTCCATATTGTGCCATGTAATGGCAGGTGTGGAGGTAACTCAATCTTCCAAAAGCCTCGCTAATTGTCAGCTTTGATATAATGCTTTAAAGCAATGGCCGGATTGGGGACCCCGCAAACATTTATCCAGCTGGGCCGAGTGACACTGGAAAACACGCTGCCATGTGCAATTTGGATATAGTTCCTCTGAACTATTCCAAACAAGGGCCGGATTTTAGCAAGGAAATGCGCTATCATGTGACTTCTTCAATCTTGTGCTGGAACAGATAGTGAGCAGGGCAGGTGAAAACACGGTAGGCACTTTCTTCAACAAATTTTTCCAGTTGCTGGGATATGTAAACGATGTTGACATCATCGGTCAGTCCCATCGCGCCGTCATACAGGCTTTTACTGCGGTTAGAGAACAGGCGAAACGAGTTGACCTTGAATAAAACAAACAAAGAAGCATCTATGCACCATAAAGGACAAACCGTCAATGTTGGCAACAGTAAGATGATTTATATGCTCTATAAGATTTTAATCCTGCCAGTTCTGCTATATGGAGCCGAGTGCTGGACCATAAGCAGGAAGGCAGAGCAGATCTTGAGGACTTTCGAGAGAAAAATTCTTCTTCTGTATCAAGATGTGAATGTGGAGGATTTAGCGAATTCCCACGGTTCAAGACGACAAGGAAGACTGAATCTCCGTTTAAAGGATCAAGTGATCGCGGATGCTAAAGCGGTTGCTTTATTTAACTGGAAGCAGCGTGCTCGGGATCGATAAGAATGGAAGACTGCCGTGTTTAAGGCAGAGACTCTTTACGTTAAATAAGTTTATAAGACCATATTACAAAGACTGAAAGATTGAAGTCGATTCGACAATTTGTTTTAGCTGATAGTCCTGGTAGCTAGGCTTATATAAAATAACATTGTAGTTTTATATATAAATAAATAAATATTTAAGTCATCGAATTGCCACAGCAGTCAAGCACAAAGATTACCCATGAGAGACTGTTGTTCCACAAATAATTCGAGAGAGGTTTACAATGAGGACTTAAGATTTAAGAACAGGAAGCTTGGCAAACAAAGCAAACGCTATTGGTTTCCCTTCCTAATGATAACCGCTCGTAATAACTTTTTGCGGACAAAAAATAGCATACTCGAATGCAGAAAAACTTTTGTTCATACTTACTTGAAGTGCTTCAGATAACCCAATAGGGATATTGTCTGCAAGGTTTTTCCAAGTCCCATTTCATCAGCTAGAATTCCATTAATACCATTTTCATACAGCGATATCATCCAATTGAGTCCCCTGACTTGATAGTCACGTAGTTCGCCATTCTTAATGTACGCAGGCGATGCTTCAAACCGAAACACATCCTTGGAATGGGAGTCCTCTGCCAACAACTCCTCATCCTCCTCCTGCTCGGTTTTACGATGGCGATGACTGCAAAGACATTAAATTTTTTTTACCCATTCACTAACAAACGAGCAGAAAAACTTACTCTGCACCTTCCTTATCTTTGTCTTTGTCTTTACACAGATCTTCTTTAACATCCTTCGGCTTTGGGGTTGCTTCTTTAATTTTCTTCGGTCGGCCAGCTTTTGATTTTTGTGGACTTTTCGTCGCGCTATTTGTCATAAAATGAGTAAAGATTTCTGTTTGCTTTAGCAAAAAATCAAAACGCTTGCTGCGGTCTTTCTCTATTTTATTATCAAATTCAACTTCTTTTTCCGCCGATGAATTTGTTTCCTCCGAAGTGGTTCCATTCTAAACACATAAAACACAATAGAAAGATCTTCATGGAAAATGTGCTAAAAGGCATTTTACCGAATTCTCATTTGCTTCAATCACTTCGGGCACTTTATCTTCACTTGCCATGGTTCAAATAATACTTTATTTTGCACAATTCATGAAAAGACAACCAGTAATATTGTCTGGACAAATCTCTGAAACACAGAAAAGCCGCAGAAGAGTATTCAGTATTAAACAACGAGCGGCAAACTATGCAAACTATGATCTGCACACCGATGAATAACACATATACAATGGAAAAATGCTTCAGATGACAAGTTTTAGCGCGCGTTCAAGCAAGCATTTTGAAGTTTTAGTCCAATTCTAGTTGTTCCACTGGGCCGCATTTACACGCTGCGGTTTGTCTTTTGGCGTTGGAACGCAACGGACGCAGCCAATAACATTGTCAAATTTATTTGACAAGCACGACATCAGGCTCTAATCATGTATGACGATATCGTCCCATCGATACTTTTGCATCACGTTACTCACAACCCGCATACTTTAGGACCCGATACCGTCGTCCCGATACTTAACTTGATTTACAAAACGTGAAAATCGTCCCTAATTATCGTTCCCGTTATTGTGCGTGCAGTGAAATCGTTTTGACGACTAGCGTCTTATAATTTTCGTGACGAGAGCCCAGTTCGTCATATGAATTTCAATCCTGACAGATGTTTTGATTGCAGCTTTGGTTTGATTAAATTTTGGAGGTGAAAATAATAGACAAACTAATAAGAGGAAGCGAACTTGGACTGAAGAAGTATTGAAAAGGCGTCTTATTCTTTTAATATACTGGACGAATTAAAATCGACAGTACGATTTGTTGCAACGGGACAAGGTTTATCCGACTTTTAATTATTAATTCAAAGTCTACTCGCCTGCTCTAATTCAATTTATTTTCTTCTTCAGCGCATTTTATGTCACTTCATGGCTTCATGTCCATTTTTTTGCCCTTATTGATTTTTGGAAAGCTACGATACATTTCAAAAACTCTTTCCTTGCAAAAAAAGGTTATGTGAAACAGCAATAACCACCCGGAACATGAACGTGTAGGATTGTTTTTCACGTTTCCTTATCTCCTTCTTCTTCATTTTTCGAAATTGCTTTATTTCTAAGAATACCCCCTATAGAACTTTCAATAGATTTTCTCTGCCTACGTGCCAAAAAACTTACTCTAATTTTGAATTTGGATCAAAACTAAAATTTTTTTGGAAAGATACTTTAAAATTCACTTTCAGATAATAAATAATGAAATTGAATGATCCCTGGATATGTAGATGTTTCCTACATGGTTTTATCCTATGTTGATTTTATGGGAGATCTGACAGGCTCTTAAAATAATCCAACTGCAACTTATTTAAAAAATATAATTTATTTGATCGAGGAGTTTATTGCTCCAAAAAGAAATCCTTTTTCATTCTATTCCATCAAACAACCAAACAACCATATCACAATTGTCCTCCTTTTTACCTCATTAATCTGCGCCCTCTATTCGTTGAGGCGACGTTACATTCGAAAAGAACATCGTTTATAACATACTACTTTGTCCAAAAAATAAGATGACATTGTATTTATTTTGAAAATTCTTTATTTATTCTTCCAAATCAATTTCATCCCCTTCAAAGTAATCCCCTCCCGATGCAATGCACTTATGCCAACGGATTTTCCAATCTTTGAAACACTGGTTGTAGTCACTTTCCGGGATGGCCTTCAGTTCCGTCTTCGCTGCGGCTTGAATCTCCTCTATCGTATCAAAACGGTGTCCCCTGGGCGGTCTTTTGAGCTTGTTGAACAGCCATAAGTCGCACGGCGCCAGATCAGGTGAATACGGTGGTTGCGGAACGATATGGGTTGAGTTTTTGGCGAAATGATCACGAATTACGAGTGCGGTATGGGATGGTGCATTATCGTGGTGTAAAAACCAAGAATTGTCTTTCCACAATTCCGGCCTTTTTAGGCGGATAGCGTTACGCAAACGACGCATAAAGCATCCTTCAAAATGGTATTGACTGAGCCTTTCGATAAGCCAACTTCATCAGCAAGGTCTCTAATCGTTAATCGATGGTTTTTCAACACCAAATCTTTGATTTGTTGGACGTGAGCTTCATCGGTTGAGGTTGATGGTCGCCCAGAACGCTCTTCGTCTTCGACACGTTCACGGCCGGCTTGGAAATCACTATACCACTTGTAAACATTATTTTTAGACATAGCCTCATCATCAAAGGCTTTCTGCACCATCCTCAACGTATCCGCAGCAGAAAATTGATTCCGCAAACAAACAAACAAAATTTAATGCAAATTCTTTGCTCAATAAATTTCGACATCGCAAAAAACGTAAAACTCACTTTTAGCAGCTCACAAAACGACGCGTATCTCAAACACTATGTATATATTTTGACATGAAATTTCACACGACATAGATGTCACTGACAGTACTACCAACCTAAAGGAAAGAAAAATTTCCAAATCCTTCGACGCGCGCAGTTTAAATTCATATGTCACCTTATTTTTTGGACACAGTAGTACTAGATCTTTTCATTCCGTCTCAAAAACATCATTAAAACTATTGCATCAAGTTCCTGATCTGCGTACAGGGAATTAAAATTAAAAGATAATTGTCAAAAAAAGCGCAGCTCTAGCGCATCAAAATATCTTCGTGCAGTAACGAGCGCAACACCCCAATCCGTATGTTCTTGTTGTCATAGAATCGACGTAAGCCGTTCGATATAGCCAATCAGGAATACGGTAAGAGCTGACAAGTAAAGTGACCATTAAGTGAGAACGGCAAAGTACAACGATTGACGTTAACACTGGCCAGTTTCCGACGGCAAACTTAGAAAGAAATTGATTAGTAAATCGGCGACCGAAATTGTTGATTAAAATTGAAATTGAAATTGTTAATTTAATACAGCGTGTAAAAAAAGCTGACAAACGTCACGTTAAGCAATTTTACAGTTTCAACACATTGTATAAACTTGTGCTATTGCCGATAACATTATTTGCGCTTTTTTTTAAATTAAAATCAAATATTTGATTCATATAAGCGAAGCAGGATGTCAGAAATGACAGTGTTCAAATCTGTCAATTTGCTTCGTCCTACTGCCAGCAACATTACTTTATATCTTACTGATTGGAACGCGCTCAATGGTTGATCGTATTGACATTTGCGAAATATTTTTTTTTGAAATTGTTTCCTCGCCAAATAAATATTGAATCAAATTTCGTGCCGAATAATAAGCACTCAAGTATATTGTTAGAGTAGCAGAAATCTGCAAGGCAGCATATAATGACTGCGTGAGAAAAAAAGAATACTACTCGGAAGTCGGAACCATCTCTGGCCTAGTGTTATTTTGAAATTGTTTTGTTAATCATAGTACACAAACTACAAGCAACATAAATTATTTCTTAAATCAACTAAACTAATAAAATGTTACAGCGAAGTTTGGACGTTGCTCGCGCCTCGTTCCTTCGGCATCGAATACTGCTTTCCTCTTACAACAAATATGACGCAAATGTGAGACAACATATAATTTTAACCTTTTTGACTTTTTCTCAAATTCTTTTCTGCAGAGTCAAAGGTTTCTATCGACGTTGCTTATGAGGTATTCACAAAGAATCCGGTGCAGCGCTAGAAGCAGAACTTCATGTAATTTTTCTACCGAAATAAATAAAACCAAGGTGAGATTAGAGACAAGTTGTCTAAAGGATTTCCAAAAAAAAATTGTTTCTTTTTCTTTAAGACTGATCCAGCTATTCCTGAAGTTAAAAAAGCGATAGAAAAAGAAAAGGAAGTAGAAGTAGCGGATCGAGTTCTCAAACCAAGTGATCCTGCAACTGCAAATGTGCAAACGGCCAAATTCGAAGTGAAAACAAAAAAAGGCATATTGTCGGTCACGTCAACAATTGAAGACTCCAAACTGAATGATGTGGTTTTCGAGAAGGAGATTTCCAAACCGGAGGACTTGCCAATGGAGTCAACGAAAGTCTCTGTGAATGTTCTTGCAACCACAGTGGCACACTTAGTTGCCAAAGTAGTTCCTGATGAGAAAACGAAAGTAAGTTGCAGTTGTGTGTTTTTAAATTGCTTCCCTAAGATTGCTGCAATATGGATAGTATAGGATTTTAAACATCTTGCCTGATGACCTTCTTAGCGAACTTAACTTAAGTGGCGGATTTATCAAAATAAATCAACAAATACTCTACAACACAATCTCAAGAGAAAGTGAAATCTGTACTCATTCTTTTAATTCCGAGTAGTCAGAAATCTGAGACTCTGAGTTGCCACATCAGGTCTTGATCTCAGATTTCAGATTTCCCAGTAGCATTACTATTGTTGCGATAAAATAGAAAAAATAATTTCATTCATATGACTGCCTCTGCCGGCTTGGCAGTAGGCTAACCAAGGCGTGTGATTTCTATTTAATTGGCTTCCAAAGAATCGATTGTTGGGCAACTTGTGTGGAAGGAATTTCGTTCTTGCTTGCAAATCTTCTGGCAAAAAAATAACAAGCAGAAGATTTTTCAATAACAGTTTGTAAATATTCCCCGAGATCGAAATGTGTACATTTTGCTGACTCAAGCAGTCACCAATTCAATTACTGAGTCAATGGTGCCGAATAATGTGAAATCTTTTTGCAAGATTGTGCACTTTAGCTTTCTGGGGTCTAGGCGCAAACTTTCGCCAGCAACAGGCATTTTTCTTAGTTCAACGCAAAGAACGGTCAAGGCACCAGGCTCACGAACTCTCCTTGTAAAATTGTTTTCACTAACGTGTAGCGACCGTAATTCGAATGTTCATTTTTCGAGAACATTGATGAATAGATTCAACATCGCAGTCGCAACCCTATGCCACTAGCAGCAAACCCATAAGCGATACGGGCAGAGAGCGTTTGGATGATAAACGATTTCACAATATGTGCACGAAAAAGCATGCAATTAAACCGAAGTCACGCAAAAGGGCTGGAGATTCTCACGAATTCTCTGTGTAAAAAATGAAAGGTTTTTCATCAACGCATAGTCCGCGAGAGAGGGCTTACGTGTTAATGAAAAGCCACAGAAATGACACTCGTAAATTTTACAAACATGTGAAACGACCACGCCAAGATTCAGAACAGTAGTCTGTAAGGATACTTCCGTCTGTCCCAGCTGCAGACTTTTGTAGATCGCTTATCGACGATGAAGGATTTCATTTCATTTCATAAGCTATTTTAACACATACATATTTTAAGATATTTTGTTTTAATATAACAAAAAAAGATTCTTGTGAAATTCCAATCTCAAGTTTATTGGATAATTCATTAAACAATTTTTTAACCAAATAAATCAAATTACCTGGCTTGCCGATTCCAGTCCTCCTGGTGGGTACATCTCAAACCATTTTATTTCATTATTCCGTTCTTCCTCAACTTCGTGTGTAATAAGCCTCTTGCTTAGGTTTAAAACGCTCGCCTAAGGTCTAAAAACACAGCAACTATGGACTCCTGCATTTCTGTCTTCAAATCATCTATAACCAGGTTATGGAGGGATTCGCAGTAATGTTATCCTCACTGATACTCCGAGAAATGTTCATTGTTGTCCAAATATTTTTTTAGCTTCAGTTATACAATGTTCTCCAATAATTTGTCTTCATAGGGTAGAATGTTGAATGGACAGATTTCTTTATTTTTTGACTGAATCAATAATGGGTTTTTTCCAGAAATCCGAGAAAACACCATCAGTTAGTGATTCGTTTATTATTTTGCAAAGTACATCATTTTGCATTTTTTTTATTTTTCCTAGTTTGCATCACATGTTTCAATTCTCGTAGTGAGTAATGCATATTTCCTCCATATACAGTGGCGAGCTTATAAATAGGAAAATGCAGCTCGAAAAAGTATTTTCTGTATAGAACAGAGAAATCTTAGAAAAACTGAAAACAAACATATTAATAAACAAAAACAATTCACTTATTACAATTTTTTTTAAATCGTAGTTACATATTTAATTCGTTTCTTCCGGAAAAAAAAGAGAAAAAAAATGGTTCTTTAAACTTGCGAGCACATAAATAGGGATTTTTTATTAAAGAGCTATAATGAGACCATGATGTTTCCTTTTCAATTTAATTGAACTTAAATTGATTGGAAACATCAATATTTAGTCGGTCCCCCCTTATTCCTTATCACCTCCTCACATCTTCGCGTCATGGAGTCAATGAGCCGGGTGCATCGATCAATGGAAATGTTTGCCCATCCTTCTTGAATAAATTCAAACATTTCGTTGAGGTTTGAGGGTTTTTTTCTTATTGATGATTTTGTCTACGTCATTCCAAAGCATATCAATCGGATTGAGCTCAGGAGATTGAGCTGGCCCTGTCATCACATTGACATTGTTGTCCTGCAGAAATTCGCGAGTTTTTTTGGCGTATGTTTCGGATCATTATCTGCTTGTAAGATCCAGTTTTGGGGAAGATTCTCAGCAGCGTAAGGAAGAATGGTATTTCCTAATATGTCTACATAGACATGGCGGTCCATGATCCCGTTAATTCGGCAAATAGGACCAGGACCCATTAGGCTAATACCAGCCCATACCTTCACAGATCCGTCACCTCCTTTTGGAGGTTGTTGGCTTCAGACACTTCTCATTGAATTCTTCGTGCACACGACGTCAAACATAAGTTTTGCCATCGGAACCAAAACGATTAAATTTGGATTCATCAGTGAAGATGACATTTTTCCAATGATCACGTGTCCAATTGAGATGCTCTTTCGCAAACAACATTCTTGCTTTCCGATTTGTTTTGCTTATGAGGAGCTTCTTTCGTGCGACACGGCCTCGCAAACCAAATACGACCAACCGCCTTCGTACTGTATAAACACCAATATTCACGTCTTCTTGGGCCAAAATTTCGACATGAATGTCAACAGCGCTCTGAAATCTACCCTTTTCAGACAGACGGTGAATCATCCGATCGACACGACTTGTTGTTTTTCGAGGCCTTGCAGCACGAGGTTGATCCATGGCGTTTGACGAACTCCAAAGCTTGATGACAAGCATTTACTGAAATATCTAACTGCCTAGATATTGCGGCTAGCTTCATTCCTTCCTCCCTCATACGACATGTTTCCCGGCGTTGGTCTGGTGTGCTGTGTTTGCCTCGTCCCATTTTTCTAACGCCAATATCACCAAAATACTATGAAAAATTGTTTAACTATCAAAATTTCCCCAAAAATCAAGTTATCTGCACAGGCGGTGAGTAGAAACTAAGAAAAAGTCAATTTCCCTATTTATTTGCTTGCATAAATTCACTATATTTACTGTTAATTAGCAACAAACAAATGGGGAACATATAGAATCCTTTCCTCTGCATGTAACAGTTAATTCTTGAATATATACTCTACACATTAATAACAACTTTTATCAAAATAAGTTGTTGATGTTGATAAGGACGTTATCAAAAGAACTATTACACCATTTCCCTATTTACAAGCTCACCACTGTATGTAGTTAACGTGGGGAAAAAATTGCGATATTTCTATTCAAAGAAGACAAAAGAGATAGTCTAGTCACATTTTGGAAAGTAATACCTCTTATTGCACTTTTAGATTCTTTAGCCACTTTGATTTTTGGTTCTTTTAGACAGAGTCCGTCGAACAAAGTTATTTTACTTGTTACGATCCTGGATTCGAATGCGTTACTCGCGTTTTTATACTGTGACCCTACGAGTTTGTCCACACAGCCAAATTATATTTGTTTATTTTATCTTTACAAATTATTTTCGATCACAATTAAACCACTCTTGGACGTAGTTATTACGAGGCTACTTGAAGTATTTAAGACTATCCTCCTCCTGCCGATCCAATTCTTCGCTTGAACGTCCCCATTAGTGTGCTCAAATATTCCATGTTGCAAATGTTCCCAAAATCTATTCTTTTTTTCTTTTGTTTAAATGATTGGGAAACTTTCTGCTTACACCTTCGGGCTGTTTTTTTTAATGAAAATATTTAATTTTTTTGTATTACAGAAGCGAACAAAATTCGACAGCAATCGGTCTTCATTGGAGAGGAATTTTATTACTCCAGCCCGGGCTATTTCGGATTTCCTTCTTAAAACAAGCGATCTTGAAACATTACCAAAAATTAAGCGACGATCACCATATGAACAAGAACCACCGATTACAGTCTATTGGAGGAAAGATGTCGAAGCGAAGGCAATTGAAGTTTGGGGTTCGAGGGAAAATCTGCTTCGCGAGTGCCTCAAAAGAGAAATCGAGCGAAAAAAACATCAGCAAAGTAAAATGAATTGTATTAAAAGTGAAATCGAACAACAATATTAAAAACCTTTCTTAGATATTTTTACGGTAAAGAGACGATTGAGGGACTACCGGCGAGAAATTGGCATTAGAACTGTTGTAATTGACAATGAACCTGGATTAAGGGGAAAATCTGCGCGTGTCGTATTGATTGCAATTGGAATGTTAGTAAAATATGAAAAGCACTTTAAGTAACAAATGAAATGTTTCTTTTTATAGAAATACTACGAATTTTATTGCCAAAACTATTGCTTGGCTGCATACCGGATCGCACAGTATGTTTGCTGAGGCTATTCATTCTCTGGCCGATACCATCAATCAATTAATCCTTGCCTTTGGCATTCATAAATCTACTCAGGTACATTCTATAGACCCTTGGTGACAAAATATTCCATTCTAATGCCCTATTACTATTTTTTTCTTTTGTTTTAGATGGCTGACTCTGATCACCCCTATGGATATGCAAACATGAAATATGTTTCCTCGTTGATATCTGGCGTTGGAATCTTTTGCGTGGGAACCGGACTGTCAGTTTATCATGGGATAACTGGGTTACTGCATCCCGAGCTTGTAGATGATTATTTTTGGGCGTTTTGTACTCTTGCTGGATCTCTGGTATCAGAGGGAGCTACATTAATGGTCGCTGTTAATGAAATCAAACGCTCAGCTGCCAAGAGCGGAATGACATTCAAAAAATATGGTTGATATAGTTCGTTTTAAACGTTATATATTCGGAAATACTGTTGTTCTTTTAGTACTTCGAGGCAGAGACCCTTGTGTTAATGTTGTGCTGACCGAGGATGCAGCTGCTGTTACAAGTGTTTTTGTTGCTGGTGTCTGCATGAGCCTATCGGCGGCCACTGGCTCACATGTACCAGATGCTGTGGGATCTCTGCTAGTAGGTGGAATTTTAGGCGCTGTTGCATCATTTATAATATATACTAATGTGGCGGCGCTGGTGGGAAAGTAAGTAGTTCTTTTCTTTTTATATTTTAAGTGCACACTCAGTCACTTAAGGTTTTATCAGAATTTCTGCTGTTTTGTTTAAGGATTTAACATTTCAGGAAGATCTACTTCCATGTCTTGAAACATTAACAACTTACACCTAGTCGAGAGTAATTTAGATTAAAAAAACCTCTCCTTTTTTTTATCGATTTGTTCAATGCCTTCGATGAGGTAGTTTATGGGTTTCTATGTAAAAAGCTGTGCTTTTAGGTTCAGATTCAAAGACAGATTTCAAAATGCCACTAGTCTGAAATGAGACAAATACTTACAGGAGCACCCCAAGGGTCAATATTGGGACCCATCTTTTTTGTTAACACTGTGATAAACCTCGGGGTAAGAATGAATTCACGTCTGTCATGTAATGATCACATAAATTACTTGGCTTCAAGTATCTGCGTTAGGGCAGAGTAACTTCGATCTTCAGTCCAATGGGTTCCGAAACTTAAACTAAAAAAAAACACTATTGGTTCCAATAATACCCTATTCCGAAGTAGATATCCCAAACTATTGGACTCTATCGCAGCGTAAACTTGAAGTTGCCCTTAATGCGATAACTCAATACAGTGACGGACACATTTCTACAATACAATAAAAGCAGTGTGGCTACTCCTTAGCAAAGTATTGAAAGCGGCATAACGTTCATAAATTGATTCGCACCAAAAACTATCCTATCTTTACTTAAAATTGCAGTTCCATAGTTTGCTTATACCGTGTAAAATTTGTAAATTGCTTATTAGAGCATCATTCTTAAGACTAATCTTGTCCGTAGTTTATTGACAAAAAATATGCAGCTTGCTGTAAGCTGAACACAAAACAACTCAATCTTTTCTATCAGCTATAGTCCATCATTTGCCAAAGTAGTTTATCGGTAAACGTCTCTTCTTTTACAAACAACGAAATAGCAATGAAACAAGCACTGTGGACAACTATGAGTTACTGGCACAGACGTTCCATATTTTAAGATTGTAGATTCATGTATTTTCTTCTCGGAAATTCGGTATAACATTTTTGAACTCATTTTTCTCTACTCCTGAGAAACATAAACTTTATATTTATTGCTGCAATTGTTCAGCCGACATTCTCGAATTTTAGTTCCCTGTACTTTCAGAATTCAGCGCTGTATGTCGAGCTTCAGATCTAGAATTGCAAATTTCAGCTCTACATGGTTTCTTTACCATTCTTGTGTTCATTTGATGCTAACACTGCATCTTCAAGGCAAACTTAATAGTTTTTCTGATCATATAAATATATCTTGATACAAAATGGACACAATTTTCGACAGTCTTCTGCATGGAAGTCCACTGGCGTTGAATCTATTCGGGATTGTTTGTTAAGTTTCTTGAAGGACTTAAATCTTTATTAAAACCCTGTTTGATAACGCTCTAAGTCGACTTCTCAATATATGCAAAGTGTCTTCCTTCAATCACTACGTTCTCAAATTGGTAGATTGTGTGTTTATCTGAGGAAGCTTTGCTATAGATTTTACGGCATCGTCAACTTTTTCTTCAATTCTTGGAAATGCTACTTAAAATTTAAATCAGCTCTTTGATATAGCTCCATCTATGGTGCTAAGAAAAAATTCATCAGTTCTCCAAACTTAGAGCTGGAATAAAAGCAGCTTAGCTTCTAAGATATTAATATTTTTATTTTTTTTTTCAATTGTTCTTAATTTGAAATAAACAAATCATTTTTTTTCCTCAAGATCTATTTCTCAGGAACACTTAGCTAAAATAAATTCGGAATTAGAAACTGATGTTATGATAAGAGCTATTCATGATGTTAAAGGAATTGACATGGGAAACTCACTTGTCAGATATAAAGTAAGTAAAAAACGCTCTTATCGATTCGAGAAATAATTTTAATTATTTTTTTGCTTTCAAAAGGCTGAAATTGATTTTGATGGACGTGAGCTAACCAGATCTTACCTTGACAAACAGGAACTCAGTGAACTGCTTAAGGTAAGAAATGCTTATAACAGCTGATACATATCTACTGAGTTTCTATAACAAAATTTGAGCTAAGTAGAAGTATTATAACTGGAAATGAAAACGTTAATTTTTCCGCTAAAAAACGTTAGACCAGTTTGTTTCGCTTGTCTCTGTACCAATTAAGCAATTTGTGAGTCAATGTTAAGTTGTTTAGGAGAAGCTTGTACCAATCTTTAAAATTTTCGTGTGAGGGACCACTTTCGTTTAATTATAAGAATCAGATTTTTCAATCAAAACAGGATTTCGAAACTTTTCTACGCGTGATTAATGACCCTGTCTGCATAGATGGTGAGTTGAGGAGAAGATTCAACGTCGAATTGTACGGGTTGTTCAGCGATAGCGGTTGAAAGTCCAACTGCTTCAATTGCAAGCTCAAGGAGAGCGAATTTACACCAATGCTCCGGCTCGAAAAGTCTTCGACTCCACCCCTGAGAGACGACGAAGAAGAGGACGACAAGTGAAAGGAGGACCTCAACCAACTTTTGCTAGGGACCGAGCTGGCTGGAGAATCGTGTTGATTGAGGTCCTGGTCCATGCCGGTGCGCCACCTTAAGCAATAAAGAGCCGTCGTTTCGAAGTGCTCTCCCACGCTGCACTATTTTTATCCCTTAATGGAATGATCGCCCGATAATCTAAGATAAACCAAATAGAAGGTCTGTTACAAGTTCAAATAACCCAAATCTGATCTGTGATTTTCTAACTCAAAAGTCGATATTCACAGATTCTAATGAATATCTTTACCATTAGCAGCAAAGCTTTTGTTGCTTGTTTTAAAACTGTTTTAGTACCAAGAAAAAGCAAAATCAAAAGAAAATACTACAGAATGGTATTCTGTCTTATATACTCTAGAAAAAACCACAACGGAAAGCTGCATCACACATTCTTTCTTATATGTAGTAAACATTGAATTCGGCCAGTGCCACATAAAAAATACAGTTCTGTTCAGTGCTGTCAGACTCAAGGAGTCTGAATGCTGAAAGCTGCAACATTATGGTCACAATAATGTCCTCAATGCACTTATCGCTATGTTTGCCCATCAGATTACGCAGCCATTTTCGCAAGAAGCTAGACTTCTCCAAATCATATCGCCTTCCGGACCACGCCGGCATTTCCAGGCAGAAATCCTAGCTATCAAAAAGCTGTGTGAATTGATAAAAGACATCCTCAAATATAGTAAAACTTTGCCAAGACGAAATTAACCACCTTACTCAAAAAAAAAAAAGTTACAGTACTCTAGGTCCCCGGTCACAGCGATATTCAGGGCAATGAACGTATTGGCCAGAAAGAAATCAAAAATATAATACGAACCTTTTGCATGAAACGGGCTAGCCTCAGGTGGAAGAGCACTACTTCATGCACCATATCCAGGAAAATATGGCCCGACTATAAAGCACAGGACACTGTCCTGCAGCATAGCTAGGTATCTCACACAATACCTTCTGTCAGCTGCAAACATAAACGAATAAGAATCGCTTTTTTACTTTATGTGCGCCTCCGATCCAGACGAATAATCGTAGCCAAACCCTTCCTCGACGACCTCTTACAAAAAGATAATTGACCCTGTCAAAATGGTGAAATCAACAGACTGGTCTTAAAAAGTATCTCTTAATCAAAAACCCCACTTTCAATTCATCAGACATCCAGGTCCCCACTTCCAACCTACATCCGCAACTGAAATGATAAAGCTTCTGTGACCAGTCGAAGTGAGCAATAGACTTGTTCGAACCGCTGCCAATTAGTTAGGCTCTGGATCCAATAAAGGATATCGTTACAGAATTACTATATTTTTTTTGTAATATTAGATTATGCGAGTAAAATATTAATAGTTAATTTAAATAAGAAATAATAACAATTATTACCTTCCTCAATTTTTTTGTTAAAGTTTCTTGAAATGCAATCAAATATTTAAATTTATCGTACTTATTCAAATTTATTCATTTACAATTCTTTCAGACTGTGAAGTCATTCCAAACCGTTGAAGATCTCGAACTCTTCCTTTTGACACACGGTGAAAACATCGTTGACCTGATGGGCGGGGAGATAGATAGAATTGAAATGAAACTGAGGGTAATTAATAATCATTTGTTTTCGTTTTTATTTAAACATTATTTTAACATTTTGTTATGTTTTATTACAGAAAAAGTTTCCAGAGCTTCGACACTGCGATTTAGAAATATTGTAAATTATTTTAACCGAAAAGTTATATTTTGTGTTTTCTACCTCTGATATTTATACTGTTGATGCTAATATGTATTATTTTATTTATTATTACAAATACACAAAATACAAAAAATTGTTTTATTTAATCAGAAAAATTATTAAAAGTCGAGAATCACTTATGTTCAGCGATCTTCCTGATTTCACAAAAAGTATAGGCCCAGAAGCCTTAGAACAAGTTTTTAATTTTTTGAATGTGCTCTCTCTCAAGAGGATATGAATATGTACTCTAATAATGCACAGAGAGAGAGAGAGAGGAGAAGATTGAACGAGAAACTCCGATGCACGAACAATACGAACTAAGTCGATACAACAACCACTGCAAGAATGCCACCACCACGTTTTCGTGAAACACACCGAATCCTTTCTGCTAACTTTGTCCGTGACAAATAAGGCCTTTGTTGATGATGGCTAAGTGGAATAAACACTTTGTATGTCGCGAAGAGGTCAGAAATGAAGCTTGCATAAGAAGTTCATCGAAAAAATTGAATGAGATCATCGTTTCGTCGAGTTCCTTTATAATTCCAAAAAGTACTGCACAAGAGATTGTGACAAATAATTTGCAGATGAGGAAGGCATTCCATCAAAATACATCACTTCCGAACATTTAGGACTTAGATGACATTTCAGTAGAAGACTATTTTGATACCAACTGAATGCGTTGAATCGACGCAGGAGGAATCTTTTTTGAAACCTGTTCAGACTGTCGAAAGGAAAAAATGTCGGGAGGAAATCTGTGTTCAAATCTGGTTACTCAAAACGGGCCATTTAGGGGTTGTTAAGACAAACCTTTATTTGTGGCCTCGAAGACATTCAGAAGAGCATCAGTCATTGGCTTGTTGAAGCCCGTCAATCCAATGCCAGCGGTCCTTGCGAAGAGTTTACCAGTTGGCCAACACCCAAAACATTTTTGAGTCGTGTTCATGTGGATTTTGCTGGAGTGGAGCTGCACTAAGTAATTTTCCATATGCAGTTGAGATGAAGTCAACTACAACAGAATCTAAAATACGCGCCTTACTAAACATATTTGCGATCGAAGTCTTTCCGGACGCACTCGTGTCCGAGAATGGAACAGTATACAGTATACTTCGCAATTGTTTTCAAGTTTTGAGCCAAGGCCGTCATTCAAAAGGCGCAGCCGAAAGAATGGTTCACATGTTTAAAAATGATTTTAAAAAAAATGCTCTGAAAATTCTGATGAGAGAGAGGCTTTGTTAACATTTTAAACTTGTTACAGTTCATACAGACAGAGACACTACACAGTAGACCAATACGTACTTACAACCATCTAAGCTCTTCCCAGTCGTTCCTCTGAAGTTTCATCAGGACCAGAAAGTATTTATTCGCAACTACGCCAGGTGAGAAAAATGGATTCCAGTAGTAATAACAGCGAGAATCGGGATCTTTTTTGTTTAACGAAATTACACACCAGTCGGGTGAGAGTGATAGACAGGCCAACAATTTTCAATCGCAAAATACTTTCCAAAGGCAAGGCTTATTTTGGCCAACGGAGCTGCCAGAGGCCAGCAAGAACATCCAGGCCTACATGTAGATTCCAGTGCGATGTAAAACTACGCATTCCTAGAAAGCAGTAGAAGTCTTAAGAGAGTCTTAAGAGAGTTGCAGATCAAACCAATAAATAATCATTTATAGATCGTTTCAAATCACTATGCAATTGGAAAACTGCGCAGAGATAGCAGGGAGATATTTGCTACGCCTTTGATGCCTGGAACATCTTTTTTTACAAAACAGCCGAATTTTCTCCATTTTCACTTACAGTTCTCACTGGGTGATTGTGGGTTTTTCCTGCGCGCTATCTACTTGACAACATTAAATGATAAGATGTAATTAATCAATAAATGTTTAAAAGAAATTCAAATCTTTTTTTTAAAGTTTAACCTAATTATTCCAAGAAGAAGTTAAGCTGAAAATATGAACATGTAAATATCATAATTTATGAATAAGTCTTTAAAAACCTTGCAGGGAGCACAAGAAAAAGAGCTCGTTCATAAACGCAAGATTTGCAAAGCAAGCACAATGCAAAGCACGAAAAGCTGCGCATATGGAAGCTTAAGCCTACTGCAAAGCATGTGCTTGCAAAGCACATGTCAGATGTTTATGAACGACCAACTGCGTTAAAATGGAATCAACGTCGATTGTTGTTATTTTAATAAATAATATGATTTTATGTTCTCAGCCTCTATAAAAGCGAAAAAAAGAAGTAAAATTTTAAGACATATAGTTATTTTAAGAATAACAGAAATGAAACGCAGTATTCTCAAAGCCAATGGATATTTTGAATAATTGAGCGTCTTCCTTCCGAAGCCATTTCCGGATGAGTCGCAACACAATTTTTTAATTGTTTTTCAGAGTCTAGAATCAAAATTAAGGGTTTTTTGGAAGACCTCAGAACTAGGAAGACCCATCATCATCAAAACAAAATCAGACGATCACACACACAACAGCACGATAACAAAAGCAATACCATTCTGACAGCTGCACGATTGCGCTTAAAATTGCGCAATGAAAAAAAGCTATACCACATTTATGAATTTTCTGCTTTGCAGTGATACCAATTCATGCATTTATGAACTCTCTGCTTTGCACATTTTGCGCAATATTGCATTTATGAATGGGCTCAAAGTAAATAACGTGCCTACGCTGAAAATTTGCAACCAAAATTTGGATAACGCCACCAATCAACAAGAAAGAGCTCCTTAAGGAGCAGCTGCGAAGAAAGCATCAGAATTTGTCGGACTTTCGCAAAGGGTCATCAACAAAATAATTAAAGAATAGCAAAAAACTGTAACCCTAGAATCACCCAAGGAGAAAATTCCTCATCGCCACTGAATCACTGATTTCGACAATTTCTATTGAGGGTATAATCTACACCTTCCACGACTTTACAGAAAATCGATGATGAACTTGAAATCAGCATAAGCAGGACACCACTTTGGAGAGACCTTACCTTTCATAAGACGGAAAACAATTGGAGAATCCTTTTTGAAAGGAAAGACGTAAAAATTCAAAGGTTAAAATTAAACCGGCAAAAATAAAAGTGTATACCAGGTAATTCTTATAGATGAGTCATACATAAGTTCGAATTGAGACAAGGCCTTTTTCGCTTTTATTTAATTTTAATTAAAATTCTATCTCTCGACTGTGCGACTGAGAGTTAGTCTAAAGACTAGAAACAATTTTTTTCCTAACCCAAAGTCTAAGTCCCTAAAATTCTCCATTGCGTCGATCCAACGATGTACTGATCATGCAACCCGTCCAAAATTTCATGTTGCGGAAGCATATTTCGTTGTCCAACTTCCGTCGATCGTCGCTGGCAACAACGACTTCTTGACGGAACTAATACAAAGCTCCCACACAAGAGGAATGTCTTGGACTGCTGAAAGTACGGAAGGATTTAAAGATCCAATTGGAAAAGGATAACGTCTTATAATTGCATATGCTGGTCAAATTGATCAAATTGATTAGATGGCGCTCTTCTCATATTCAAATCTGGATCCAACCATGATTAGGTGGACTTTGAAAATTTCTTCAAATGTCGGTTATGATCATGGACGATGTTTCGTGTCACAACAAATTTAAAAACGATCTTAAACTTTTCTTACCTAAAATAAATTATTAGAAGGACAACGGATCGTGGATTTGTACTTTACGAAATTCAACAACTTAGAAAAGTTCCTGTTCAAAAAGACGTGCTAAGGGAAATGATGGAGCGAAAGAAAATAACATCACCAACAACAGCAGCAATGAAAGAGTCAATGTAGAGCGGCTTATATATATTTAATGCGATCCACAGAAAAAAGAAATAGTACAAGTGCCACCAGAAGAAAGTAAATTTACTAGATCAACAAAAACATCGGCAGATGACAAATAGATTCTCCAAACAACAACACCGAGCAAGCCACAGATTCAATGTCCTGCCAAGAAACGCAACAAGGACAGTAGTAATAACAACAAATGCATCGAAGTTAAAGACGCCACCGATCAAAACCTTCAAGATAATTCCTGTGCAGGAATATAAAGTCGTGGTGAAGTAATTAGGAACGATTCAAAGTAAGAAAAATCGCAAAAAAAATATAATGAAGCTGGCACTGCATTAAAGGGATCCGTAATTTATTTGGTTGCTCTGTTTTGTAACAGATGACGGCTTTCCAATATGGGAATTTAGCTAAAAAAGGAATTTTGTTTTTTAAGTGTTAAAAATCCTTAAAAGCAGAAAAATAAAAATTGTTGAGAGGAAGTTAAAAAAACTATACATTTTTTTTGTTTTTTTAGAAATTATGTCTCAAATCGTGTTTCTTTTACTTAATTAATATTGGTAACAGTGCAATGTAGCGAGTGTTTTGATTCAACAAAAAGAAAATTCTGATTTTTATAATAATTTTTGACATCTAGAATGGCTTTTATTAACTCATCAAAATGATACTGAAATATTCAATTAGTGAAGTGGGAGTAGTTGTCTTTGTAAAATCCACGTTTTACAACACGCCACTGAGACCTCTGAATGTGAGTTCCTTCGTGGGCCACGATCGGATTATTAGGATCACTGTGATTAACTTTTTTGTGCACAAACCCGTGTGCACTCAGGCAATCATATGCCTTCCAATAATCCGTGTTAATTGTCTCCCGATGTACGTGCTTCTCAAAAATCTGCAAGGACTTCTGCGTTCGAATATTTATAGTGAATTTCATTTGGAAATAATTCAAGTTGTAGGCAAATCAAACAGCTCTTAGTTGGCCCACTGAGCGGGAAAAAGGGATTTCAACTCTCTTTCCGAAGTCAGACCACGCTCACAGGACTTTGTCGCTCCGCTCAGGGTATGTCCTTTTCATCAGGCAGGCGCCTATGTCACGTCACTAGTCCAAGTAAAAAATTGGTTTGGGTGCAAGAAGGCCTGGTGTTTTTGTCCGAAAACTTATCAACGGCAGTGTATATATTAATACATATTAATTGATATTATTGATGTTGATATTTTCTTTATTGGAAAAATAAATTGATTTTAATGAATGAAGAAGTTAAATTTTCCCTTTTTGACAATTTTTTCGTCATTAAATTTAAACCACCTAGTCAAATTTAACCAAACGGGTGACTTTTCGGGTGACCTTTATGTACACAGGCTTCGAATGAAACCAATTTGGATTCGATAGCTTGATTTGTTCTCGAGTAAGGCTGTACGAAAGAATCGGCACAAACGAACGTTCGTACAATGGGATTCGACTATTGGGACCTCGGCACACGGAGATATGTAAAAATTTTGAATTACAAAAATCGGACCGATTACAAGAACTTCCTGATGCAAAATTAAAAATTTATAAAAAATAGAAAGACAAGTTTCCTCTCTAAATTTTTTGCAAAGTAAATCTTTATTTGCGGAATGGCCATATAAGAAACCTGAGCCCAGCTTTTTAAAATTATAGTACATCGCATTCCTTTAAATATATTTATTTGCACATGAGTGTTTTCAAGTGTAAAGTTTGTTTGGCGACCTTATTGAACGAAACAAGAAGTAATAGTTTTTTTTCATTAACAGAAGTACTAAAAAAAAAACCCCTAAGACTTGATTGAACTAAAAATGGGCAATCGAAACAGATCCGGGAGACCATTGCTAAGATGAGAAAAATCGAATAGTTTTCGTTTTCGGAAATCGGGAAAAGGCTGAATTGCTCAAAAACAAAACAGTGCGCTACAGTGAGAAACATCAAACTGCATAAGCATTTACGTAAGTATCGCTAGAATAGCAAAAAAAAGATCCATTTACGAGATCTAAACATATTTGAGAGGGAAGTTGTTTTTGAGGACCCGAAAGCCCTTTTCGCAAGCTCCATACGCGAACGATTGAAAAGAGCCAACTTTTTGAAGAGCGACAAGAAAAAAAACCATTGCATTCCCTTAACACTCCGAAAGTTAAGTAAGCCTGTTATCTTTTGCAAGGAAAGGATGGGACGTTTTGTGAACGGAACAAATTATTCGATGAAGCGATGTATCAAATATTAATAGAGTGAGATCAGATGGTAAAAGAAAGTCCGGCGTCCAAAAAAATTAGACATGTAATCCGAAATACACGAAAGTTACTCTCAAGTTACCCTATATTGAGGAAGAACTTCTCGTTTCTTGGAGATTCATGTAAAATAATGGCCCCATAGAAAACCTGTGGTAAGTACAAGCACATGCAATCGGCAAGCACAAAGTTGGAAATTTGAACGAATTATTTTGAAGTCGCAAGGACAGTTTGGGCAAACTATACCCCGGAATCATAAGCCCGTGATCGCGAGTAAAGGGTTCCCTACGAAGTATTGAGCCAGGACATTACAATTCCGTAAATAAGCAAACATTTTAAAAACATTAAACAAAAAAAAAAAACATTTTAAAAACATTTGAAAAAAAATTGTCTGCTTATAGAGAAAAACTTTTTTGTTACTTGCTGTTCTTACTCTTATAATAAATTAACGAAATATAAAATTATATTTAATATCTTTCAAATTTAAACAGAAAACAAACTCAATGATATTTTATGGTACAATCGTTCCTTATTAGTTCGCACCAACTGTATGGAAGATTCTTTGAAGTATTCATCGACGCAGGTCTTCGTCTTCTTGAAGTCACCAAAAAGTATTCCAGTCGACAAGTAGGTATTCAGAGTGATACATAGGCGAATCGAATGTGCCATTTGGAACCGTAGTGTGATAGGTTTCCATCAGAGCAGGTAAATTACATACGCGTTATCTTTTAATAAGAGCAAGGAAGGAATGAGATCGAGACCTTGGGAACAAGAGATCAGAGAAAATCTGGCAAATTTCTTCACACTAATAATAGCCAAGCTTTAAGAGAGTACGATCAATTTTTACTCTTGTCTTCCCGAGAAGAAGGAAAGCAGCATTTGTTTAGTTTGTCTCATTGTGATTTCCCAAAACTTTCTTTAAAAGTGGATAATACTGGATTCTTGGCAACTAAGTTGTGCTCTTTCTGAAATTCATCAAATCTAAAAAGGGAGCGTAACTGAAAATAAGTTTATCCAAATAGAAGCTGTAAACAGTTTCAGGGTCGTCTTCATATTTACAATAGCTACAGTAGTCATTAAAGTCGATCTCTAGCCAAACGGTAATGTCCTATCAGGACACCAATTTATATGCCAAGCTCGTAGTCAAAAGAGTTTTAATTCTTGTTCTACAGTGATAAATAAGATAGTCCTTCTTGGAGGACAATGCTCTATTTGTTTTCGAGTTGTCAAGGCTTATTTGTTTTTATTTTTACTGAACCCAGTTTGTACGAATGTTCTGGTCACAATGCTGGTCCTTTTTTTCATTGCAAAGAAAGCGTTGCAAAATTCCAAACGCTTGTCTTCAAAACTCAAATAGTTACGAGATGTTTTCTTTATAGCTTGGGTAGTCAATAAGAGAGGTATTATAAATCTTTAATGTAATTGTGTTTCGGATTTAAAACTATAAACATCACCGAACGCCACTAAACGTTGATTAGTTTTGGCCGTTTAACGACACAGCGTTAATTACTTGCTTGCAAATCCCTCAAGCTTCCTCTGTCCATTTGTGTTAATATCATATTACTGCACCAGTGTAGCATGCAAATTGCTCATGTGATGGATATATGCCTAGTTGCATGCTGGCTGAACTTATCCTCGATGTTGCTTTGCCAACTGTTGGAGATGAAATGAGGCAAACAAAATGCCAGTTTGAAAGTTTCGCTAGAGTCCGATTTTGGTTTGGTCAGATGTCGAGTTCATCTGTATTGAGGAATAAAATATTTAAGCTATATCCTTTGTCCAACGGCTCCTCCAACAGTCAAACCACGTTTGCATTGATTCCAAGGTATAAAGTGAACCGAAGTACAACACCGAGATGATGAAGATTCCGATTTGCTTCTTTTTTCAGACGTTTGTACATCATTTGAGAAGAAAAGCAGTTCCAAGTGCGTTTTGCAAGGCTCTTTTTGGAGAATCTGGTAAAGAATATTTTTTGGATTTTCAGGAATTTAAACCAAAGTAAAAAAAAAGTAAACCAAACTATAAAGAGTGCACAAACCCCCTCTGATGATGCTTAGGACTCCATGAAAGAGGAATTCTTTAACTCTAAGACGGAGCCTTTCCAAAGATAGAAATCGTACCTTAGGACTTCTATCTGACAAATGACTTCGTGTATAATAAAACAATGCAAATTAAAAAAAAAAGGTTCCAATTTTGTACGGCCTGTGAAAGCAATCACATCATCGTCGCGTAGGGAATCATTGCAAGTATTTCAAGGGTATTAGGATTTAGCTCTCCCACCCACTGTTGAAGAAGAAGTAACAAAGCTACGGATTCAGATGCTATACAAGCCGAGCTTTTTATATTGACGGAGATCACCTCTTGGGAAGCTTGTCATCTCTCAGTTTTGGAAAGATCAGTTTCCAAACTCTGTCATCGCTTCATTAAGTGCCATGGATGCTGTTATTTTCAGCTTGGAAGTCGATGAAATGAAAAGCGTGAATGCATAAGCAGCACTATAACCTCGAGAGTTATAACAAGACACAGAATCGCCGTTTTTTATAGTTGGGGCAGATAGAGCTCTTGTTCATCGGCCAGCTTTCATCTATGAGGTCCCGTTCAAGACATTTCCGCCAATAAATTATTTGTGCACAAAATGCTATTATTTAAGTTAAATAAAAATGCAAGTTCTGATAAGTGAAAAGAAAATGGAACACAAAACTTTCTCAATGTGCGTAGGAAGATGAAAAACTCGCCTTTTAATGCTATACAATCAATTAGTAAGTATGGCTATCACCAGGACTTTCCAGAAGAACAGAAGGACGGATATCTCCCTATTCGAACGGTGGTTGGTTGGTTAGGGTGAGCTTTATTTGAACTTCACCCAGGCCTCTGTTTGGGCCCGTTGTGTTCCCCTATTTCCTGTATGGAAACGATTTTGGTTTAGTGGAGTTTTAATGGAGCTGTTTGATTTCTGTGGTTGGGAACACTTTTCGTTCGTTTTGCGATGTGCATGATCTCACCGGTCTATGTTCGTTTGAGGTGCGAAAAATCTAGTATCAGTGTTGAACCCAGTTTTTTATGCCGCAGTCTCGCTGTTGCTGGGCAAGAGTAAGTACTCCAGATCTTCCTCTTTCTCATTATAGCTTTTGCATATTGAGGTTTTTGTCAGTCCGATTTTACGTAGGTGGAGATTAAGGTGAATGTGCCCTGTTACCTGTTACCTTTTGCTGGATTTCTCCTGTTTCCTTTACAGAGACCAGATCCCTATTTTCTGCTTCTTTCTTAGCTAGTTCATCAGATAGTTATACCCTCGTGCCCCAATACCCTTGATAGACTCGCATCGTTTAGAATTGCAAGTTTATTTAGTTTGAGTTTACATTCACTTACCAGTGTTACCAGTGTAAGGGCTTTAATTGCTGCGGTACTTTCGTATAAGATTAGTATTTGTTTCTCACGTATGTTGAGGTTGTTGAGCGTTTCCAGTTGGCTTTACAAAAACGATTGCTTGGAAGGACGAAAGGTTCAAGGTGTGTTAAAATTTCGATCGATGGATTCGGGCAGTAGATCCATTCCTCTGATTCAGACGATATGTGAGAGCCGTATGTACATAAACATATATAGTGATTTCACCGGGGTTTCTTGTTGAGTTTCCAAGTAGTGGCGTCAAGAGACCAAGTAGTGGTATCATCGCCTTTTCCTGTGTCCAGTATTTTTCCTGTCATCAAAGTGACCCAGTGTCTTGAGTCTTATGACCGAGAGTCTTACTTGTCTTTTCACTTCCAGTTGTAATTGGAAACTCTAGAATTGTTTCGACGACTGCGGTTGGTGAAGACTTTTGTGCCCCTGTTATTCTCAGGCATGCCAATCGTTGGACTTTAGTGAGCCTGTCGGCAACATTTTTTTTTTAACTTTCGTTGGCCACCTTACTATAATTCATGGGTAATGAAGGGTTGGTTTCATAAAACAGTCGCATATGAAGTGGACTTGTTAAGGTTTCAGCCCACAGGTCTTTTCAATTTGAGAGACATTAAATGTCGTTAAATTTAAACCGAACACATCTATGTTTCAAATGGCTATAGTATCGGGTCCATCTGAATAGCGCTGGCTTATTTGCCAATCAACCACAGATGCCATGCAAAGCAAATGGATTATTGAGTCAAAATAAACGAGAATCAAACCTCTCCAAAATGATCATTTGTTATATATTGGTGTTTTTTTCCGGGCACTTGTAAAGCTTGATTGGAATTGGAAGTTTACATACCCGCGATCTTTGATCAATTTTAATGTCAATCATGACGTGAGCTAACGTTATCTAAAATGACGCATATAGTCGAAGAATGCATTTGCAAAAGGTCAACAGCTGTAGAGTTCGTGAGGATGGAATTCTTTACTTGTTTTAAACCGTGCATTCTTGGAACACAGATACATTCGTTTTTTTTTTCGGAGAACGAGTTGCTTACGAATATTATTTGCATAGATTGTCACCTGTTTTAAATTGAAATATACGACCTAAAAGGCGCTGGATTATATGTGAAATTCCAGCAAACAGAAACGCAAGGTCAGCTCCTACAAAAGACATCCATATTAATGAACCATTGGTAGGTCAAACGAAAATCCTGGTCTCTATCACCTTAAGTGGCAAAGAGTTTTCAAAAATATAAACGTCAAAATGTCTGCAGCATTTAACCCAATTTATTCATTCGCAGATGAGTCGTTCGTCTTCAAATTCACATTTCTCTTAAACTCGCAAAATTCCGATATTTATATATTACAAAAGTATCATGGGGCTCGAGGAAATGAATTCTCTAAAGCATAAGGACTTTTTGTCCTAAAAACGTTTACAAAAAAAAAACCTTGGTTTGAATGACCACAAAACCGATGTCTGCTGCGTAATCTCTAGGTTTCCTGAAGCTGTGTTAGAAATATTGTGTCCCATTTGGTCTTGCAGCTATATGGAAGGCAGGAGCTCTAAAAGCTCGAAATCTGAGCGATAAATCAATAGGAGACAAAAATATTAAACAATAGGCTCGCTTTAACGAGGACGTAACTTCGCCTGCCATTCCATATTTTATGCTCATCATTTCTATAATTCCTCACTGCTCCTTCCAAAAGCATATATGTTTATAAATTTATAATAACTTTCTCTAGCAAAGTAGGCTGGAAAACAATCAAATTGAGGATGATCTGATATGATGCAGTAGTGCCACCAGCTTATATATAACGAAAGGAAGCACGTCTTTTGACTCTGTACCACGATATTCTAAGCCTGTATAATTCCCGAAAATTGAACCACTGTTGTGGGTTCCGTCCAATGTCATGGACGTAATAAAATCTCCTTAAATTACTTTATTTTACTGAAAGAACCAGATTCACAATCACAATTGGATCCTAACTTAATGGAGAAGCGAGAATTTGATCTTCTCGACCAAGGCTTGACTTCAAACTTGTATCCAAAGAATGTATTTAATCTATTCTACACTGTAAAATCAATAAGATATAGTAGGTTACACAAAAAGACCCTTGAAAAAGTAGCAAGAGTTATCCATAAAAGTATCTAATCCTCGTCGCTACTCTTCTGACAGGCATACAAATAAGACCAATAAGTAACTCGATGTTGGGTTCTTTGTTTTAGCAATTCCGCAAGGAATAAAGCAAAGGATTAAACGGCAAGAGAAGGGCAGTTCGTTAATTGCCTATTTCAAATCTTTTAAATTTAATACCTACAATTTCAGAAGATCAGAAAATAACAAATATTCTTTGATCCTGAAGTTTACTGAAGTCATGACAGTGAACTACGTTGTTGAAACTATATTCGCAAGTGGTAACCCTTGGACAACGAGATTTGTATGAAGATGAGATCATCGAACTTAATGCATTTTATGCCTGCCTTTTAGTTTTCGGGTACCAAGTCACCGGGATGTATAAGGGAACAAGAGGGCAATCGAGCTTGTTTGATCGGCTAGTGATGGTTTGGTTTGTTGTAAAGGCATTAGGCTAATGAACCAATCTTCCAAAAACATCTTTCTAGAACATCGAATAGGATTTTATACTATGAATTAAACGAAAGCTTATACATTTTTCCATCCCATTCCAGACTCCCCTTATTGAGCAATTCAAAATACATCTGATATACTACATAAAAGAGTTGTACAGGAAATAAAACATTTTAGAATTCATCTCATTTGACTTATCGCCACAAATGTTTGACTCGTGAATTCACTAAATGATTTCAATTTCAAAATACGAAATCACCACTCATTTTGAAGTCATTGATTGGGAAATCTTTTGAGTGAGCTCAAAGATTGAATTCAAATGAAAGCAGTTTTGTGTATTCAGTGAAATCGCTGAAGTTATTGAAGTCATTCCAATAATTTTGAAGTTTTTTGAATCCGATTTGATTGACGTGAAACACTAATATATCTTCGAAAGAAAAATATAACACAGTAACAGAAAGTAATAATTAGAAAATTATGCAGATTTCTTACATAAATGAGTCTGACGACTTACAGAGTGATTGAGATGTGGCTTTTTTGTATTGGGTGTCAGTATCTTTTTATTTTAAAATATTGACAATTTACAACGTATATGTCTTGGGTTTTCAGTTAGATCGAAAACTTGAATTCTAGCTTCACATAGACTCGGTTTCTAAGAGACCCGATCAAAAGAGAATCGAAGCAATTAAATCATTAAATCATTAAATCATTGAATATGGTATGTTTCCAAGTGTGATCACCTCACTACAAACGTCATATTGATCGTATTAATATAAAGATGGCAAGACCTTACCTTGGGAAAAAACGGTTGTATCTGTGTTAATGTTTAACATATGTTTAGACTAATTTAAAGCAATTTTAACACTTCGTACTCTTCCACAAATATCTTTTAGAAATAAACTACATACTTTTTCTATATCTCACTAATACCAACTATAAGCGGTTTCGATAATGTTTAACTTATTTAAATTAAATGTTCGTTATTTAAAAAATAAAACATTTCTATTTGCATGCAATCAGCTAGCTATCTGTTCTGTTCATGAACTCAGGACAGATGTTTTCGATACCTAATTTTGAATTAATTAAGTTTGTCAATGATGTTCAACAGGCCCTCTGCAAACACCTCTGCAGAAAGCGAATATCAATTACCACTCCAGTATTGGAGATGTTGGACCAATTACCAATCATTAAAAATTTATCTTTGAGGCATATTTCATCTTTCGCCTCATCCGCAGCAGTCAAGTGCTTATTTTCAAATGCGAATTTTAAAAAGATTGCTGCTTATAGCCAATAACTTTTACGATAAAGAAGCAGAAAATATTGAGTTATATATCTAGTATGAAAAGGTGACTTATAATACAATCCATTTTATATTTTTCATGCAACGCAGGGATCGGAAATAAATTGGACGTAAACCAAATTATATTGCGCGATAATATATTTTTTTAAAAACAAATCACAAATTTATATTAAGTGTCTATTTACTGTGCTTATTTCAAATCGACACAATTGGATTCAAAAGACTTCAGAATGACTTCAATGGTTTTGTGAATTAAAAATGACTTCAACGAGTTCAAAAAGATTAAGGCGACATCTGACAAGCTGTAAATTAAGTAAATCGCATTCGTTTGAATGCAATCTTTGAACTTACTTAAATGGATTCTCAAGCTTTGACTTCAGAATGAATGGTAATTTCGTATTTCGAAGTAAAAGTAAAATATTGAATTCTATGATTGATGTCAATACTAAATAGTTTTCCTTCTGACTTTAATGACTGCAACCCAAAATGATTGCATTATTTTACAAATCTGCTACAAATACCTTGAGAACGAACAATTTATAAAAAGAAGACGTATTTAAAGGACAAAGAAGACGCAGTTGGAAATAGAGAGGTGTCAAGTATCTCCGACAGCAGAAATTCACAATAGACCTAAATCAATGATATGCCCTCATCACCCATATCTATCTTTAACGCAAACGTCCATTAGTGAATTTTTTTACACCATCAAAACAAGCCGAATCGAATCGACGCTAATTTTGAAAATTGAAAAAATAATTCAATACGTTAAAATCCAAACGCATTGGCAACCGTCATAGAAATTCAAGTTTTATTTTTACAGTGCTCCAAACGTCTACTATGGTCACACTGGCGATTGGCCTCCAAACAAAATCACTCTCCAAACAATTTCATTTGGGCAGTGGGCACCGGGCAACGGGCATCGGGCACCGAGTGTCAGGCTCCACTTCCATGCTTTACTGATTCACTCTATGCACAATTCCATTCACCGAGCGCAGACACACATTTCTATATCGGCGGCAGCGGCGGCGGTAGCTCTTTCACCTCTTTTACTCATGGGGGTTTGTTGCTGTACTTGGTCATGATAAACAAACCCACAGCTCCACATAACGTTGGCCACTTTTGATTGGAGTCATTCACATCCAGTCAGTCTGTGTTTCACAGTTTCCAGTGTTGGTTGGTTGCTTGTGCGTGTAGCGGAGTTTTTTGAAGATAAAACCTTATCCGGAGAAAAGACCAAAGAACGGGATTCGCTCATGCATTGAAGTTCTATCAAATTAAACGTTGGGGTTTCTTTTTTTTTCTCGCTGATGAAGTATGTCGAAGTGAAGATTTTTTTTGGGATCACATAATTAAAGCGGTTACTTGTGGTTTTGAGGAGCAAAGAAGCTTTGTCAATTTTTTTAGAATTGTTTGCTCCCGGTTGCTAAAGGCGACGCGCGACAACGTTTTATTCCTCATGTGTGATTTAATTTACCATTTCCATTTTTTGATACTGTGATAAAAATCGATAATGTGGAGATAGGTTATCAAGTCCAGCTGTCATCCTCATCCACATCCTTTCGACAACGAATTCTTCATGACATTGCCGATTGAGTTCCACATAGTACACCTGCCGCGCAGTGTTAGTGCTTGCGAAGTTACATTGACGTGTGTGAGTTGATTTTTTGCTGTCAAATTGCAGCTATTTGAGATTTTTTTTTTTGTATAAAACAGAAATTTCCTCCTTCGTATTGTCCTGCTAATAATTTCTTATCACTTTGTTTATTTCCACCCAAAAAAAACAAAAAGCTTCACATCCGGGATTTTCTTCTTTTGGTTTACTCTCAGCTTTCTATGACTGTATGTATGTCCGCGCGCATACCAGCAAACACGTATTAGTATAAATCTTTTTGGATTTCTTTGTCTGCCTCGTTCGCCTTGTGTATCTTATGTTAGTGTTTTTTTTTTTTATTTTATTTTGTTTATCTTGCATTTATCGCTCCTCTCTGTGATTTCCCTAACCCCTGATAGCGTATCTCGGTGTGTTTAATTTAATTGAAATGTGTGCCGTTTCTGGAATTTCAGTTTTTTTTTTTTTTAATTACAGTGCAGAATAAAATGATAATGAAATACCTATTTAATTTGATACGAAAACCTGTACGCTTATGTTGAATGTGTGTGCATCATCAGTTGAATAATAGTTGCAAGTCCAGTACATAAAATTGGATATTGCTCGAACAAGACATTATAACACAGCAGGTAAGACAACTTTTTTTTTTTAATCATTAATTATAAAAAAAAACGTATAAAGTAAATATGTGTACCTTTGTGCATATAATGTATCCATTGTTGGTTGTTTGGCTGCAGATAATTCCGCAAGTGTTGACTTTAAAAAAAATTTGCTCTATGAAGATGAGATGTGATTATGTCAGCACATCTTGCATATAATGAGGCATTTTGAGGACGGGCTGCGCCTCAAGCAGATAATAAACCTACCCGCAAAGTCACCTGTGTGAACCGACACCGAATGCGGTTAAACTTTCTTAGCCAATATTGAACCATGCATATTTTTCTCTTCATGAGGTTATCTTCAAGTTATGCTTTTCGAATATTTCTAGTGGTCCTAAACGCTTTCAAAATAATTAACAGCTTTCTTATAACGTCACTAGTTAAATCGAAAAAAGTGTGAGCGGTTTAGTGCATATTCCTGCACCCCCGAGCGCCCCTCACATTATGACAGAAAGCTAAAGATTAATATTTTAATCATCATATTTACTAAGTTATAGTTTAAAGATCCCAGCCGTAAGCCATGGTTTAGTTAGTTTTAAAAATTAACTTGTACATTTTATGTTCTGGTAAATAAATAAATAATAATAATAATAATAATAATAATAATAATAATAATAATAATAATAATAATAATAATAATAATAATAATAATAATAATAATAATAATAATAATAATAATAATAATAATAATAATAATAATAATAATAATTATAACAATAATAATAATAATAATAATGATAAAAATAATAATAATAGTAATAATTATAATAATAATAATAATAATAATAATAATAATAATAATAATAATAATAATAATAATAATAATAATAATAATAATAATAATAATAATAATAATAATAATAATAATAATAATAATAATAATAATAATAATAATAATAATAATAATAATAATAATAATAATAATAATAATAATAATAATAATAATAAATAAAATTGAAAAAAAAGAAGAAACTCCCCGGAAACCACGAGGTTTCTTCAGAAATAAATGTTTCTTCGTTTTCCTTGATTTGCTTGTTTTTTTTATTTTATTTTGTACCCTTCATAGTTGTTCCCATCAGATATATACAGTGTTGGAAAAAATAATAGAAACAAGTTTGTTTTGAACTTTTTAATATAAAAAAATGAAAAACGTTAATGCAAATATAAACGAAATAAAGGGTCCGCCAAATAACCAACAATAACTGCTGTATATTTTCTCAAATTTCTTTTTTTATTTGAAAGTAAAATCCTTCCGGTTAATAATTGGATTAATAATTTCATTCAAATGGCTGCCCCGGCTGGCCATGCAGTAGCCTACACGATCGGTCCAATTTTGAAGCACATTATCGATTGTGTGCAGCTGTATTTCACTAATGACTTCACGAATATTGTCCTTTAAAGCGTCAATTGTCTCTGGCTTGTCGGCGTAACACTTATCTTTTAGGGCATCCCACAAAAAATAGTCCAATGGTGTCAAATCGCAGCTCCGAGGTGGCCAAACGACATCAGCTCTGCGGCTGATAATGCGATCTTCAAAAACAGGGCGCAAAACATCGAGTGTAGCTTCGGCTGTGTGGCACTTAGCGCCGTCCTCTTGAAACCAAATGTTGCCAATATCCTCATCTTTAATTTTTGTGAACAAAAATTCGTTCAACATGGCCCGATAACGATCGAAATTGACTGTAACGACTCCTTGCTCATTTTCGAAGAAAAATGGCCCAACTTTGCCTCTGGACCAAAATCCGCACCAAACAGTGACTCGTTTTGCCAAGATCAAAATGAGCTTCATCTGAACAGATGATTTTTTTGGCAAAATCGGCATCTTCTGTAAGTCGATCGCAGGCCCACTTAGCGAAGCGAAAACGCATTGGATGATCAGTTGGCTTCAACTCCTGAACCAATTGGATTTTGTATGGCGTCATACCAAGGTCTTTATGCAAAATTCGTCTCAATGATGTCCTGCCACAGCAGCAGCAGTATTCTCAGGTATACGCACTCTTTTTGGCTTTCCTCGCTTTGGTCTATCGATGAGGATTCCAGTTTCTTGCACGAACATACGGAGCTGACGGTGCTTCTCTTCTTCCAAAATCCGTATGCAATTTTCGCACACTTTCTGCAACATTACCATGATTTTCAAAGTAACGTTGTTCAAGCGTATACACAACCATATTCGCTCAGCGGAAGGATAAAACTAATTATCTGTCAAATCAGACATGAGCTAAGTGTTACCATTCACGAAATAAGCCCTAATTGAAAAAAAAGTTAGATTAATATAAGCTTGTTCCTTAAATTATTACAAAAACAACGTCGGTAAATTTTTTACTCAAAAAATTCAGTTTCAAGTTTTTTGGACAATTTAAGTCTGGAAAAAATAATAGAAACAAAATAAAAATTCTCAATTTTTTCATGTGAAGATAAGCTTTGTATTGAAAGTTCTCAATCTGCTTTTAGAACTTAGTCGTAGCACCTTTGTTTTTTATGACTGCCTCACTTCTTCGCTTCATAGACTGAACTAATGAGGAACAGGTGCGTGAAGGTATGAACTGCCATGCTTCCTGTATTTTGGACCACAATTCTTCTTTATTTCTGCTTTTACATTCCCCAATCTTGCGTTTTAGAACAAGTTCTGCTGGCTTTAGATCGAGGGACTGTAAAGGTCATTCCATAACAGCAATTTTGTGCGATTGGAACCATTGCTTTGCTAGTTTTCGAGAAGTGCTCGGGATCATTATCCTGCATAAACTCCCATTTTAGCGGCATATCCTTTCATTAAATGGTACTTACTTAGTCCACAGCACACATCTTGTTCCTTATCCAGAAAATTGGTCCAACACCAGATGCTGAGAATCAGCCCCAAATCATAAGGTTACCTCCACCTTGCTTTACGGTCTTTTTTTGTGTATTTTTGGTCGAATTCAGAATTTTTGTTCGTTTCACGTGCATTTTTCCATCAGATCCAAACAAATTGATCTTTGTTTCATCCGACCACATGACATTGCTCCAGTTTTCACGATAGAGGTGCCTGTTGGCAAAAGTAAGTCTTTGGTGCACATTTTTCTTACTTAGAAAAGGGACTCTTCTAGGGCTCCTTGTCATCAAACCTGCTTAACTTAACCTATTCCTAATTGTTCGACTCGTTACTGGTCCATTCAACTCATTTTTAAGGTCCTCCGAAGAAGAAAACGGCTTAGGTTTGCAGTGACGTACAAGAAGATGGTCGAACCGAAATGTTGTTCTTCGTTTCCTGCCGCACGTTTCTTCTTTGGGAGACGAATGGATGGATCTGCGCTATCTTGTCCATTGTATAGCCGTCATTTCTTAAATTTTTAATTAATTTCCTTTCAGAATTCACAGAACTATCGGTTTGACAACTTTTTTGTTCGAAATACACTTTAAAAAAAGATTAACGCAAAGAGCTTGTGTGCTTTCTCTAAAGAATCACTAACGCGAAATGCAATAATCCTTTGCTTCTATTATTTTTTTCCAGGCAGAATGACCCTTTGATTTGTATTTTATTCGTTGAGGCAAAAACAAAAATCTAAAAAGGATAAACATGTGCACCATCTTAAAAGTACTATTAGGTAGCATTTATGTGTAGTAGTGGTGTCAATGTGAGATGTAGTTATGAGCCACAGTAGTGTCTGCCTTTGATTCTATTATTTTTTCCAACACTGTATATATACTTGTGACAGCGATTTTTCTAAACCTCGAAACACTTCTGATATGCGATTTTTTGTATGGCCATGAGCACTTCCAACAATGCGCTCTAAATTTCGTCAATGGTGATAAAACGACATCCTTTTATAGGTGTTTCCAGTTTTGGGAAAAAGAAAAACTCTTCGCGTAATTCTTCACTCGTTATTGCCCTTTGTAAAATTTTGGATAGCGATACTCATGCCACAGTTATGATAGTCAAAATAAAAAATTTCGGAAAAAACGTCGCTGCCACACGTTTCATGCACAAATTATTCGAAAACCTTGCTTGGCATGAGGCAACCGATTTGACGATTTTCCATAAAAGTTTTCTTCACTTCATCAGCATCGTCATTCTCACATCCTCACGGTCTTCTGCAAAGAGCTTGTGCCACTTATAAGCACTCATCGTATGCCACGTGAACATTTCAAGTGCGTTTTGAGCACTCAAAATTCAAAAATTATTCTTTCATCTTTAATATCTTCGATAGGAAGAAAATCGCCAAGAACACAAAAACATGTCTCATCTTTATAAAGGGTTTTTCATCAGGGACGTTGCAAAAGTAGAGCGACGTTGCCATATTTCTTGCCGCTCTTTCGACATTTCTCTTCAGTAAGGTTTGCCATTTCATGATGGAAAGATATACGAGCCAACAACGAGTCGAAATTATGAAAATATACTACCGAAATTTGGAGTCAGTGGCCTCAACGTTAAGAGCGCTACGTCCACTTTATGGTCTTCATAATCGTCCTAGCAGATCAACAATTGAGCGTCTAGTGGAAAAATTTGAATCCACAGGCACAGTACAAAATGTCCCCATGCCAGTGAGACAAAGAAGTGCCGTAGTGTCGAGAATATTGCTGCCGCTGAGGCTACACTTGCAGAAAGCCCAAATGTGTCTCTCACGTTCACGTTCTCAAGCGTTGGACAACTCTGTGACGTCGTTGTGGCGAATTTTGCGAAAAGATCTTGCCCTACATCCTAACAAGATTAAATTGACACTAGAACTGAAGCCGCTTGACCAGCAGAAGCGTCGTATGTTCTTGAATTGGGCTGAGCAACAACTTGAAAATGATTCGGATTTTCATCGAAAAATCATCTTCAGCGATGAGGCTCATTTCTGGCTGAATGGCTCCGTCAATAAACAGAATATGCGGTATTGGTCAGGCAGCAATCCACACGTACTCCATGAGTCATCATTGCATCCCGAAAAAATTACGGTTTGGTGTGGTTTATGGACCGGCGGCGTCATTGGACCGTACTTCTTCCGTGATGATCAAGGCTAGCACGTTACTGTGAATGGGGATCGCTACCGTTCAATGATAACCGAATATTTTTGGCCCCAATTGGATGATATGGACTTGGAGGATATGTGGTTCCAACAGGACGGCGCCAAAAGCCACACAGCGAATGTCACAATCAATTTATTGGAAACCAAGTTTGGAGAACGTGTTATCTCACGAAATGGCCTAGTCGCTTGGCCGCCTCGGTCGTTTGACGTTTGACGCCGTTAGACTATTTCCTGTGGGGTTTCGTCAAGTCTATGTTCTATGCCAACAAGCCAGCGACGATTGATGAACGTCGTACGAATATCGGTCGATTTATGCTTGAAAACCGACGAAAATTGGGTTCATGGTCTTGACTTCTGCAAGCGTGCCCGTGGTGGCCATGCAAAAGAAATTGAGTTCCATACATAATGGCATCAAACGTACTTTCACAGAAATAAAGAATTTCATTGATATCCAAAACCGTTTTTCTTTTATTTAAAAAAAATTTTGTAGCGCTCTTATTGAAAAACCCGATACTTGTCAAAAACAAATTAACAATAACAATAAAAAAAATGCAATGCGTAGCCTGCAAAATTCGAATCCTCACCCCTTTTTGAAAAAAGTCCTTTAGGTATTCATTTCTTTGAATACGAATAATTCGAGCGATGACATTTGTCTACCAGTAGTACATTTGATCTTGCAACATTCAAAAATTCTGGAACCATTCCACAGAATGCGAATCTCGTGGCGAATGACCATCCACGTCGCAAAGCAGAGAAAAGGCGACCGAGATTGCCATCAAACATTTAATTACTGTCTCATATCTCACATTTCTCGAGAACTATCAAGACCTTATATTTTGAGGAGATTTTGAACTATGGAAGAGACAAGAATCCATCACTTTGATTCTGTGATGAATTAACAGCCTATGACCTGACCGTCTTCACGGACATCAAAGAAATTCCGAGTCGTAAAGATTTTTACTTTCAGATTAGATCGCCTTATCTCTTTATGCGAATTTTTGTTTTGTCGTGCCCAAAATTTGAGGGATAGAAAAGCTACGTAAGTTTCTTTCTTCTTTTTCTTATTTCGTCTTCTACGGCATCTAAGAAATAACCTTTGTCGGTGTCTTTGCTTACGAATATGGTATATCAAAAGGTAAACCACGTGTCATTGACATTTGTCAAGTGACCACTTGCATTGAAAAAGTCACAATTTTTTCCAGATTTGTTTTTCAAATCTAGAGATGATTTCTTGTGGCAATATTTATGTCCTTAGAAATGAATAGATTCAACCATGACATGCTTATCATCTCAAGAAATAAACCGCCAATTATTCGCCTGGCTTATGTACCGGATTACTTTGATAGTGACGACCACGCAACGCACTGTTTTCGCCAAAACAAAGTCGTTTATGCTCGAAAGAAGGGTTCAAAAGTGACCCAAAACGGAGGGCGTTTAAATGGCGCAGCCACGTTGATCATATATTCCATATTGTTTTCAAACACGCAAAGTCGTAAATTGTGCGTGCTTATAAAGCAAATAATATTGATAATTTAATTAATTTTTCTTTTTATTGTTTTCATTGAGGCTCTACGAAAGAAACATCCATAACAGTAAGCCTATAAAAGTTTTTTTAGGATTTCATTGTATTTAACACACACTCAAGCTCAGCTTTTCCATTTCCATCTGTCCCTGAGTGTAAGCTTCGTTTGCGTGCTGTTTTTGGACCGAATTAAAAGAACAACATTTTTGTATGTTTTAAGTTGGTGACGCGACTTTGGTATCGATAGGTAAACTAGCGATATCGTTCGTTAACGAAGCTATAATGTTGCCTTAAGCGGGAGGAATATTTCTCTTGTGAGCAATAACTACAATGCCGAACTAAAGGCCCTTTCTTGTGGTACCCCTTTGGCAATATGCATTGAGCCGCTCTGTTTTTATACTTTTTATAATTTTCTGTAAACTTGATCGTCGACCATTCCAAATTCGTGGTCGTTTTTATTCAGTTTTGGTCATTTATTATTATTGTCTAGCTATTAAATCGTGTTTAAAAGTTTCATTGATTTTTCAAATTCATAATCGACTGCCAAAATTCGGCCAGCGTCAAACCAGACGTAACGGGTTTTTCAATAAGAGCGCTACAAAAGTTTTTTAAATAAAGCAAAGCAAGGTTTTGGATATCAATGAAATTCTTTATTCCTTTAAAAGTACGTTCGATGCCATTTTGTATGAAACTCGATTTCTTCTGCCACCATGGGCACGCTTGCAGAATTCAAGACGCTGAACCCAATTTTCGACGGTTTTCAAGCATAAATCGGCCGATACTGCTGCAATTTCACGTTCGATATTCGTACGAAGTTCATCAATCGTCGCTGGCTTGTTGCCATAGACCATAGACTTGACGTAGCCCCACAGGAAATAGTCCAACGGCGTCAAATCGCACGATTTGAACGGTAGCGATCCCCATTCACAGTAACGTGCTGGTCTTGATCATCACGGAAGAAGTACGACCCAATGACGCCGCCGGTCCATAAACCACACTAAACCGTAATTTTTTCGGGATTCAATGATGACTCATAGAGTACGTGTGGATTGCTGCCTGACCAATACCGCATATTTTGTTTACTGACGTAGCCATTCAGCCAGAAATGAGCCTCATCGCTGAAGATGATGTTTCGATGAAAATCCGAATCATTTTCAAGTTGTTGCTCAGCCCAATTCACAAACATACGACGCTTCTGGTGGTCAAGCGGCTTCAGCTCTTGCGTGAATTTAATCTTGTAAGGATGTAGGCCAAGATCTTTTCGCAAAATTCGCCACAACGACGTCACAGAGTTGTCCAACGCTTCAGAACGACGTATGAGAGACACATTTGGGCTTTCTGCAACTGTAGCCTCAGCGGCAGCAATATTCTTGATGCCACGGGCACTTCTTTGTCTCACTGGCATGGGGACATTTTGTACTGTGCCTGTGGATTCAATTTTTCTCAATTGTTCATCTGCTAGGACGATTATGAAGACCATAAATTGGACGTACCGCTCTTAACGTTGAGGCCACTGACACCAAATTTCGGTAGTAAATTTTAATAATTTCGACTCGTTGTTGGCTCGTATGTCTTTCCGTCATGAAATGGCGAAAAATTACTGAAGAGAAATGTCAAAAGAACGGCAAGAAATATGGCGTCATTTGCTGTCCCTGTCGCTCTATTTTTGTAGTGTCCCTGTTGAAAAACCCCTTATTTCAATAACACACCAAAAAATCCACAGTTTGCATTTAAATAATTTTTTTCTGGAAAAATATGGAGATCTCGAATCGAAAGATATGCAGTTCTGTTTACTTCGAACTTGATTCTGCGAGAATGTTAAATTCCAGCTTTAAACTTGCCATACTTGGCCAAAATTGCTCTTGAGTGCCTAAATCGTCTCTGGTTTGATGGCATATCATCGATTTTTTCATGGCACCACACAAAGAGTCCAACCAGTCACCTTGCTTTAACCATAGCTCGTCCAAATTCAAATCTTCAATGTCTGACACTTGAAAAAGTTGATCATACCTCGAAAATCCTGTTTCAATGCTATGACGAAAAGGGTGTAGTAATTTTACTTCAATTTCCTGTGTCCCTGTATGGACATAATCCGAGATCTTTACGTGAAATTTTTCTCAAGTTTGAGCGTGCGTCGAGGTTCAGCAGTAGTTGATCGCACAGGACCAACGCGAAAATATATTCGGTTATTAATCAAACTCAGCCTCATAAACTTTCTTTAAAAAAACTTCGCGTAAGCCAGCTGCAGTTTTTAAATTAACGTCGTTAACTCAGCATCCGTTTTTGAAGTGTTTTCCAACCTTTTTCCAGTGTTGTTGAGGCGTATTTTCAATAATTTTGTTGAGTGCATTAGAGCTGTCAGTGTCAAAATGGTAAATGATTCAAAAACAGACCAACAGTTGGCCAACCTTCTTATTGATAAAACTCAAAAGTTCGAGGACAGAATTAGATACATTTTTAAGCATAAAAAATGCCATTTGAGTATTTTTTTTATCACTTTTAACGGGTCTCAGTGCAAGTTTATTGATTTAATTCGTGCATATTTTTAAATTTACCTGTTTTTCAGGTTCCCTTGACACATATTTTTGCAAGTCATAAATCGCTAATGTACATACACCTGTGTAGGGTGTGAAAAGCTCTTAACTGATCCCGAATCAAATTACGAATGTAAAGAAAATTAGACTTTCGATCGGTTTATTTTTTTTTCGCTACAATTTGAATCCATTAACATATTAACACCAATTTGTTGTTCTAACTGTAAAAGTGTTTATTTACCGGCAAAACAAGTTCATTAATATATGCGAGTAAATACATACATATACATACATAAATTTGTAGCCATTCGGATCTGGGGGTCTTTAAGTGACGTTGCTTAAATCAATTAAATCGAATGTGTGAATTGGAGAAAATCAAAGAGTCAGTGACATTTTGCGTATACTTCAGTGACTGCCCTTGTTTTTTTCTCTTTCTTTCTGTTTCTTGTTCGGGAAATTAAGAAGAAGAAAATATACCGTTAAATAGTTTTGGAATTCGAGATTCTGGTACATATTTTGTTTAAATAAAATTAGATCTTGTAAGTGTTTGAATTTAAATTATTACTTTTTTTGCGTGCGTTTCACAGTGGCAGCAAAAATACACCAGACAGTGGGACTATAATTACCATATATGTAAAACAGGAAGTCGTTGTGTATTCGATAGCCGAGCCCTGTTATAATTTGTTTATGCCATTCATTTTTGGTTTAATTTTCTTCTAAATGTAATTTTAAAGGTTCCGCGCCTCAAAAGGTAAAACAGGATCACTTTGTTGTTCGTTTGTCAGTCACGAGCCTTTTTCGCAGTTATGCTTTGAGGTATCAAGTTGAAATTAATACCAAACACTTACGACTGCGGTCTTTTGAAGCTGTAAAACAAGCTTCTTAATCGACACGGTCAAAAGATATGGTTGTTTTCACCGCATATTTTGATACTCAAAGGGGAATCAAAACCTTAGGGGTTCTTCATGCAAACAAAGCTGAAAAACTCGATTTCCGCGAACTATTAACATAACTACTAATTTGTGCGTAACCTTCGTTGCGCAAGTCCGACTCACACTTGGTTGGTTATTTTTTACATGAATTTGCTTTGATGGAGGTTTCTCGAGTTAGGCTGCATACCGCCCACCCAAATACAGCGAATGCGGAACCTTTGTGCATTAAAAGTTTGCATTGAACTTCAAATGAATATTCATTCGAATTAAAACATAAACAGGATCGCATTCAACTTCACTCTCCGGGCTAAAAGCTTGAAAAAACCTGACTTTCTAAGTCGCTTTGAATAACTTGATCCAACTTTTTTATTGGTCTTAATCTTAATCTTTTGTATAAGCAGTACTGACAGCGTTAAATTAAGCTGAAAAAAAAATATTGCGGGTCAAAAAAAATCAATGAAATTTAGCCAACCTATGTTTTTCTGACTATGTCCAAGAGGCAGACACTATTCCTATTGTACCATGGCGGAGTTAGATAAGGCTAAAAGATTATCCATCTTTCAGGTCAGAAGGTCAGAATGTCTTGAGCATTCGGTGACTGTTCTTAGTTCTGATTTGGTTAAATGTGATCTCAAGCGACAATGGCCTGAGAGGAAGCTCACGACCTTTCTAATGCTCGCCTTGTTGAGTTTAAGCATTTCTCTGTATGAGAAGAAATTGATTTCTCCAGCGGGTGATACGGTGGCCGGAGTCCAGCTTATGATACAAAAAGGTTCCGGGTCAGTCAACGTTGTTTTAGAACCAGGCCTGGCTTGTTCATCCGCAATAACATTGCCTTCGATTCCATGATGACTTGGAACCCATCCTAACTTTGTTACGTTGGGTTAGGGATTGTAAGGCGTCGGAGCAGCTTTTGACAGGTTTGGATTCCATAAGATTGGATGACAATGCCTTTAGCTCTACCTGGCTGTTTGAATATTTGAGAATTCTGGCCTCTTTTTGGGCTTAGGCAAGGTTTACTATGGCGCAGGATTCGATGGCATGTAGTTCGGCCTGGAATACATTTGGAAGCTTGCCCACCAGATTAATTTTCTAGGGTCGGGGGCAAGCGTGTTACTCGACGAAAGTTCACGATTCTCTCACTCACTCTTCTCCAAAGAGTCGCCCAAAGCAGTATGCCGCCGCTGGATCGAGGAGAACATGTCCTTATCCGTGATGAAATTGAGAATATTCAAGTGTCCCGTCTGGCCTCCTGGGTAATATTTCATTGCCAGTTGGATTTTAAGGGCATTTCTGGTGGATGTTTTCCTAATGAAGTGCTGCCCCGAGGCAGGTACTCATAGCACCAGTAATGCCCCAAAAAGTTTTTCGTTGGAAGTGGAAGTGGACTTTACTTTTATACCTAGTTTTCAGGCCTTCGATCCTTGGAGGAGATACAAGCTGCTTGCAATTCTCAACAACCGAAAGTTCGGTTTTCGCTTTTTTCAAGAACCTCGTGACAGAAACGATTTGAAAACACCTTTAACTGCAGCTGCAAGTCAATTCCCTCAATGTGACCAAGTCATTTTAATCGATGGTCTAAGAGTTCGAAGTTTGTAAATTTTTCTCCATTCGCCCTTCTCGCAAACAAGACTCTAAAAGCGATGCAGAATTTTTCTTGGACGGTTCCTACAATCTGATGCTGTGTGTGTGATTCCTGGGTGTATTCTAAAAAAAAGTTCCTTACAGTAAGGGTCAATGTCCAAAGTTGAAACACTTTTGGATGATTTAAAAAAACGCTTCTTTGCTATAACTTGACCCATGTTAACGATAATTTCTCTGTCATACAGACGATAGAAATTTTGTTAAGTGTTTTGTTTAAAAAAAGAAAGTACTACGCTTTGTAACTGTGTTGAAAAAATATAGATATCTCCTTTTTATGCTTAGATATTAAGTTTTTAAATGCGTTCCATTTTTCTTGCACATGCTAATTTTTGATTTTGAGGTCAAATTAATACACATACAGTTTTTTTTTATGAACGAAATAATAGTGAAAAATAAATAAATGACAAGTTTGCCAAAAAACCCATACATTATATTATGCTTGGGGCACCCTGTATTTCGGATGGGGGAACTATGCACTTAATAATCATCTCAGATTGGTGAACTCATGAATGCAGCGAACCAGAGTAAGCTGCCTCGAATACCAGCAGCAGATTTTAAAAAGGGAAAAATTGCATTCGATGCGTTGACTTAAACTTGTTGATATGCCTTTGGCAATTGTTTGAATCGTTTATGATATCTTTCGAGCTACAGGACGAAATCGGAACAGCAGGGATTAAAAAAGTTGTTGAATTTCGTTGGAAATCATTTTTCGCAGAATCTCACGGTATGTTTTTAGAAATGGCCCGACCAGGAAACTTTTATCGCAAAAGAGCAGTGGTTTCGAAATTTTTGTGCCACATAGCGCCGCCTTGTTGAAAAATAAACATCGCCCACATTCACACCTTCAATTTAAGGCTATAAAAACGTTTGGTCATGGTTCTGCATCGCAATCCATTCACTGATGCAGCCAGGCCCGCTTCATTTCCATGTTTTGGATACAAAGGATAAAGCTCAAAATGATTTGTGTTTTGAAATTATGTATTTATTTTACAACCAATCGGTAGAGGTACTGATGCTCGGCACGTTTGAGTTCATGCGATAACTTGACCAAATAGGATTAAATGCTCAAGTCCTTAGAAATAAATAAAAAATTTAATGCGCAGCTCATCACAATTGTCTTGTACAATAAGCCTCATTCCTGAAGCAATTTAAAAAGAGTATGCGACGTTTATATATATGACAATTAACTATCGTAGAACTTCCATTAATTGAATTACAATTATAATTTTTTACAAAGTTGTCTCCTTGTGCTGCTACATGGTCCTGCCACCGTCGAATAGAAAGTTTAAAATCCCCTTTTAGTTTGGTTGTAATAAATTTGCCAAAAGCTTGGGGCGCTTCTGTACAAAAATACATAGTATCGTCCAGACAACATTATTTTAGTTCCTTCATGAAACGTACGTGTATATCCCCTCCACGAGAGCTAATTTGGTATCTCCTGGCTAGGAAGTGGATATGTTATTTTTATAACAAAACTTCAGTCAAAGATTTCATATTTAAATTCATTTATACGAATTAAACAAAAATTGAATAAAAGAAAAGTTCCACAAAACATACACGACTTTGAAATGTGTTCGAAAAAGTGGGTTGACTGTGTGGTCGACAAAGTCGGGGGTGTTGAGCTTCACAATGTCTTTGAGAAATGATATGAAAATTGTTTACACTCGACTGTGTATTTTTATCTTTCGATTTGTATTCTCGCAATTGTTGCAAACTTTAATCCCTTAATTTACTTTTGCGTTTTATTCTTGTTGCTTTGAGAGTGTCGACTACGTTACTTTATGAAAGTTTATATTAAGTGGCTTGGCATAATAGTTTATTTTAACTACAATGAAATTAATTTGTTTTGTTTCTTTTAGTTTCACTCACATATGTATGCTCCTAAACTTTATTTAGAAGTCCTTTCTGCCTTTTATTATTCAGATACGTTGATTCGTACAAATCATGTACGAAGGCACTTTGTTGCTACTTTGTTGCTGAGGTGTTTACATATTAAAATTTATTCAAATTAAAACAAATAAAAATTTGAGAATTATATTCTTGGCATAAATGAATGGTCTTCGGTCTATGGTTTTATTGATTTTGAATAGACCTTGAAAAATGTCTGACTAATCGTGCCCGAAACTAAGCCCGTCATATAACGTCCAGCAGTCCAGTATGACAAACTAACCTCGTTTGCCTTCCTTAGCATTGACTTTTTAATGCCGAAATTCATACGATACAAAGCACTTTCCCAGTGTTCTTCAATTAGAAAAAAAAGTGTTTCTTAAATCTATAACTAACCTCGGTGTCACTGCTGGAGTTGTGTTAAGTGGATCTTAGTTTGCATCACTCTACTTTCTACTAGAATAAGATTAAGAATTGACAAAGAATCATTAGTCCATAAAATAAACGTTTTAGATGGTTTTTCCTAACCGCAGTCGAGTTTTTATTGAAAACTATGATAGAAGCTGTTGTTGCTCTGACGACCAACATTGGCTTTTTATCCTCAGAATAATAAATTGAGCTCGTCAAGCATTGCAAGAATTTATGTCTTAAAAACAGAAGCCTGCTATTTTACTCATTTTAGAAGACCTTAATCACCCTCATGAACCATTTCATCTGTCGTACTCGGAGCCGCCAGACTAATGAACTTCCTATCTGGAAGTTTTTTTAAATGGTTCGACTTCGACATAACTTCACGTTTCGAGACCTTACGAATCGGATTCCATTATTATTAGAAGGACGTCTGTTTGTGTGTGTTCGTACGTGTGGATCTTTTCGCCTCGCATACCTTGATAACGAATAAAGATTGGTGGTATCGATGTGCATAAACACTGGCTAAATTTGATTCGGTTGTTTTAATTTTATAACAAAAATACTGTCAAAAAAATGACAATTTCATTTCTTTCATTAAAATCAAATAGATGTCTTATGAAAAAAAAAAACACAATCAATTTTACTTACAGTTTTCAAGTGTCTTATAAATTGTAAACATATGTACAAATATATACAATGTCAGTCAGAATTTTCTGGCAATTCATTCTGTCAAAGAAATTCTTAAAAGAGTCTAGCCTTTTTAGATTTTTTTTTCAACACATTTTGCATAGGGCTTTATCAATATTACGTTTTTTAAGTCCAATGAACAAATCAAGTTCAATTTGTACACAAAAAGGCTTGGGTATTAAACGAAAATTCGGATTCTTTGTCATCTAATAATCCCCCTAATTTGGCCAATCGAGATATTTAATCGATCAACTTCTTGATCTTTTTTTCTCTAGATAACCTGAAGTGTCTTTAAAAATTTGTCTTTCGATTTTGATCTTTTTCATCAAGGTCGGCAACACTGAAGCACCAGAAACATCTTGCTGAGTGTTTTTTTTTATCATTTAACCAAGTTAGAGGAAAGAAACTCATGGGAAGTGATCCCATTCATTGTTACAAAATGTGGACACAACCAGAAAATGTTGTTTTTTCACGGCTGTTGTGGTTTCTTATTGTGCACAGGCCTTTCCAGAAAAGGACATACAAATGGTCGGACATGCGAATGACTTATATATTCTGACTGGAAAGTTTTTTTTCCAAAGGGAAGCAAAAAGATCCTATGCTGAATACTACTTTGTACTTTAAAGCAAAGCTTTCCATCTCTCGACTGGGGCTAAGTTCTTTTAAATTTGACTTGGTTTCATGGAAATGGATTGTTTTAAATTAGTTCTTTTCACTTGAATACAGAAGAGAAATTGACGAAAGGGCTCAATACATTTGCGGACCTTTAGAACAGACTAGTATTACCCGATTTTTATAATCAATCAAAAAGGTGGCAGGAGTTATCATACATATAATGAAATCAGTGTACTTAAGCTATTAAAACATAGCAGTATCTAAGCGAATAAAAGCAAAGGATAAAATGGGATTCTTAGGATAAATTAATTCACTTAAAATACACCATAAACTCTTCTATTTTAAAAATATAACAATCATCTGATCAATAAAGTAACCACGGTGAACTTTGCTACTGTTAATGCGCCCGTAAATTGCAAACCTTATACAATATGCAGAAGCTGCGCTTATGACTGTGAAGTTGAAACTCTTTAGTATTTAATTACCCAGCAGATAAAAGCCAAATCAGATAAATTTGGTATTTGCTGGGATTTGATTCAAACTCTAAGCGTTAAGTGCGTTTACTGCATATTCTTCAAATTGCCACCAATTTTACTCTCTAATGCAAATAAAATAAAAAAAGTTATCAAACTATAAAACATTTATACAGAATCAACAGAGAGATGAGTCATTTCAAATTGCTTTGCATCCGCTGTAATAAGACGCTTTAACAGCCAGCGAATTTCGTATTTGAAAAATCACTGGCGCGCTTCAAACTTTCAGTTCGATGCGGGTTTTTAAACATGCCACATTCGATGGCCGTTACCATGCTTGTGAATAAATAGCCACCTGAAGACAAGAACAAATGTCACCCATTTTTCAATTTGTAAGAGCATAGTGAAGTTAAATAAAAAAACGAAAAAAACGTTGTATTTCACTTTTATCGAACCTTTCGCATCCGTGCGATGAATAAAACATTTTTGTTTCTGCTGTTTCGTCTGCCCGCACCATCAACTTTGCATTTGATAGAGAAACAAATTACATCTGAAAATATTGTCTAAGCTATGATGATAAGGTTCGTGAGGAGTAAGAGACCATATATTTTTACTATTTTTAGTATATTCAATTCCTTTTTTATGTACAAAAAAAAAAAATAAAAACCACAGCGTTATTAGTGATTTAAATTATTTGCCCTGAAGGGTTCTCAGTATTTTTTTTTTTATTAGTACTTGATATATGGTCAAAAACCTCTACGAGCTTTCCTGGTATGTCATTTTACTAAATACCAACCTTATGATAAACCTAAATCCTGAGTTGACAGGTTCCTAGAATATGAGCGAGATGACATTATTGAGGCACAGCCGTGACATCTGATGGATAACCATATGCATCTAGACACAGGAATGCTTCTGGTGGAATATTTTCGCTCACCATACAGCTTCGGAAATAGGCAGGGTTAGGATAAAATAAGGCATAAAATAAGTTCGTTCTCTATAACGTCTGCTGACTGCGCAAAATGATCCCTCGTAAAGTTTAGAATGGAATTGTCAATTCAAGGCACACCGAAAGTATCCAATAGTCTCTTGTTTGAAACGTAATGCCGAAAGTCGGAATGTTCGCTCCTGTACATACGCACGAAGACTATTTCTTTCAAATATTCGAAGTTTTTAAGTATCAGGATTGGGCGGATGAACAAATAACCTGATAAAAATAACCTTCCCATCGGATCTCCAGGAGAGGTCTTTGAGAGACTCTTGCTTTTTTCAACTGGGATATGCTCATTAAAAAATAGATCAAAATGAACACCTACATATATATTTTGCTACAGTTTTCGACTCGATGTGAAGGCCGCTAGAACTTATTTTCTATTCCGAGGAGAAGTTCTGAAACTTATTAAACTTATTTTGGAGCTCATTTCTGATATTTTCGATTGTAACGACACTTGCATACAGTATAACCTCGTCAGCTATCGTTATCGCATTATCCATGTCCCTTAGCAAATCCGAAATATGGATGTCGAAAACGATCGTTGCGTTAACTGTGCGATCAGAAGGTGGTTGCTCGTCGTGTTTGGTACAACAAATTTCTTCTAGTAAATCATAGATGTAATCATCTTGATAATCTTGAAACCGCTTACTTTTACCAACTAGTTGCTAATCATGTTGAAGAAGTTAAGAATTTTAGGTAATTTTGTGGGTCTTTGTTCAATAGGCTGTGCCTTAGTGCATGAAGCCATTGTTCTTGCCAAATCATATCTTACCCTTCAGGCTAAAAGAAAACCGATCTTCTGGCTGGTTAATGCAAACATAAACTAAACTGGGACTATCAAAACGTGCCTTACAACAGTACTCAGAGTAAAACTCAGCTTCCCTGATTTTCACCTTCCCATAGTAAACAAGGCTAGTCTTATTGAGAGAGAGAGAGTTATTTTTTTGGGGAAAGATAATCTTGGGGAAATTAAAGGAATTTATATCTGGTGTAAGAATTCGTTGACTCATTTTAAAAAAAGCCATAGCGAGATTCCTTTGAGTTACATTCAACGGCCCCGTGCTCACTTGTTAGCTCCATAGAGCTTTTAAACACACAAAGAGTACACTCTAGCTGCATTACTGGAAAAAAAAGGTTGCCTTAAAAACCCAGAAGGTATCGAGTCTGCTCTCCTACATCTGAAAATCTATCCACAAATTATAAACATCATTGGTCAAATGCTCAGAAAAATAGTATCGTCCCTGAGAGGGTCCACTCTATGTAGATTGGCTAGCATATGCTGACGACGTAGCTTCTATCACATCTGGTAAATTCCCGAACATTCCATCCGACACTTTAAGCAACGCCCTGGGTATTATATGATTCTGGCTAGAATTTGATTTTGGATTCAAAGCTCTCCTGGAAAATCAACCTTTTGAAAAGGGGGGAAAAAAAAACTGTGGAAAGAAATGGACGTTGTTTGGTGGCAAACTAGAAAAGTTGAGCCACTTTTCTTTTCACAGAAGCTCTCCGTTCCACCTCGTGCAAAACCCTTTTCAGTATCCTTAATTGGCTTGCCTCTGACATCCTTATCAGACAACAAGCAAAGCTTGGCAAAGTTGGCAAAGTGGCTGCTTCTGCAAAAGAAATATTCATTTTCAGCAACAGCCAAGCTGCCATAATGTCCCTCATTGGTTCCCTCCATTCTTTTGAAAAAGTGTTCATTCTCGCTCATAAAATCATTGCGTACATTCTTGATCTGTTCTATTCTTTCCGAGCAGAAGAGATGGAAAACAGAAAAGTCCATCCCATCCCTAAATAAGGCGCATATTCTTCCTACAACTAACAGCCAATTGTACTGGCAGCCCATCTTTCTAAGATCGAGGAAACGCTGATTAATCTTCAGCTAAGGATGTGTTTCGATTCACGAAAACTTCTTAATGACCGGTTACATGACTTTCGCGGAAAATTGTTATCTGATAACGTATCTTAAGTACTCAAAACTTCTTTGAGGTGAAAGTATAATTGTCGTGTTCGGTGTCCAAAAGTCTGAAAAATAGCTCATTTGGTCGAAAATTCTTCGATTAGGTATCGACGAATCTCTTCTTCAATGGACAAAAAAATTTTCCTTTTGTACGTTTTTATGTCTGTAAATTCATAATAGCATAAAAATGCTGGTATGCCCCGTTTTAATCTTCAGTCGTGCAGTCATTTCACACATCATGTCAATTTAGGAAAGCCCAAAAGCAATGTGTACTTCAGACACTCTTTCATCAATGATACTTTCTACCTGCATCATGTGCTTGAATTATAAGGGTATTCATAAGCCCCTTAAAAGCGTGTGAATTACAAAAACCAGAAGTTAATAGTTCAAGACCCATAATCCACGGGTGAATAAACAAGAGAAAACTGCATTTGTGCGTCTAGTTTCTTTCAGTCCAGATGAACTAGTTCACTTGTCATTTCTCTTATTTGAATCAGTTCGTTCATAACCGACACAATCCTAATTCGTCCTCTTTAATGCTCATTCGATCTTACCTAATAAATAAGCCAAGCTTGATATGTTCACCTATCATCTGTCCATACAAACCGGACTAAGCTATACCACCTGCAGCACGCTAATACACATACTCATGACCATCTATCTCTTAATCAAGATTCTCTCTCTCGTATGTCATTGACCCAGTTTTTGACTATACAGAGACGGCCTATAAAAAACCAAATACAATCAAGACAACTTCCATGGAAAACGATAATTTCTTAGTGCCTGTGTGTTTGTGAATGTTAAGTTTAATTTGCCATATCCAAATCCACGTCGAACACACTGCGAAAGGGCAAAAAAGAAGACACCGAGGAAGAGATGCCAATTCCAATCGTGTATCCAGAGAACTTGCGAAAAAAAAGAACCTTCGGTGAAATGTTAAAATAAATTGGGAACGACCAAATCGCAAAGAATTTACACTTGTTCGTTGGTGATCAATATGTGTACACTGCAGGCCAAAAGATTGAGGCATTTCTTAATAAATTATTTGTATAAGTAGATTTATACATAAAAAGGTAGTTTCACGCTATTTTTGTTGGTGGATGCCCGTGGCTGAGCGTACGTAGACTGCTAGATATATTTCTGGCCTACTAATGAAAATGCGAATATTTATCATCAAAAGTGGTTTTATTGTTTTTCAAAGTATTCTCCAGCATGATTTATATACTTTTGTATGCGCTCAAACCAACTGTCGAAACACTTTTTCCACTCCGATGGAGACACTTCCAAAACATGGTTTTTGAACGCTTCAACAGCATGTTCTGGCGACGAAAATCGTTGACCACGCATTTTTTTCTTAATGTGCGGGAATAAAAAGAAATCATTGGGTGCCAAGTCAGGGCTGTACGGCGGATGACTCATCAATTCGACGTTTTGGCCGGTCACCGCTGAGGTTGAGATGTGTGACAGCTCGTATTGTCATGGTGAACAATGATTCGTCTTCTCTTGTTCGTTTTTGGAATCTCTCCGAAGACTTCTGGCAAACAAATTGTGGTGTACCACTCAAAATTGACCGTCCTACGTTGCTCAAGTGGAGCAGTTGCCACATGACCAGTTTTGCCGAAGAAACAGGCGACCATTTGCTTCGAAGTGCTTCTTCCACGAACAACTTTTGTTGGATTTGGCTCGTCTTCGAAGACCCACACGGTCGATTGTTGTTTTGTTTCGGGCTCATACGCATAGATCCATGATTCATCACCTGTGACAATCTTATAAACGTCTTTTGAAGCACCGCGATCGTATTTTTTTAACATTTCTTTGCACCAATCGACATGAGCCTTTTTTTTGAGCGATTGTCAAATTGTGAGGGATCCAACGACAACAAACCTTTTTTACGGCTAGGTGTTCACGCAATATCGAACGTATGCTGGTGGGAGAAATGCTCAGGGATGCCTCTATCTCACGGTATATCACATGAAGATCTTGCATTATGAGTTCACGCACGGCATCAATGTTCTTTGGCACAACGGCCGTTTTTGGACGACCATCACGGAATTCGCCTTTGAACGAGCGTCGGCCATGACGGAATTCATTAAACCAGTTTTTCACAGCGCTTTAGGATGGTGCTTCATCGCCATTGAAAGATTTAAGTTCATCAATGCACTCTTGTCGTGATAATCCACGTCGAAAGTTGTGAAAAATTATCGCACGAAAGTGTTCACGAATTAATTCCATTTTTTTGCCGAGATGTATTTTTCAAGCCTCTGTAAATAAAACAATTCACGATTAAATGACAACACGTTCTAAGTGATGTTATGCAAAAAAATGTCAAACTTTCCAATGGAAAAGTCAGATTGCACCTGGCAACACTCAGTGTTGCCTAGGCCAGAAATATAGCTAGAAGCCTACGTAAGGTCACGGGCTCAAATTCGGATAAAAACATCCGGCATTTTCTCACAATTCTCTGATAAGCACAACTGTCAGTATAAAGTTTTCTGAGGACGTTCGGAGTCGGTAAAATTTCGGTCGAACACGACAACGATGTGGTTGACAGTGCTACGACAACACGTCAAGCGTTTTCTTTTTTTAGGCAACGATAAATTTAGATTTTTATGTATAAATGACGAGACCTTTTTTTAATTTTGACATTTCTACCGTTTCTAAAAAGTTGAGCATCGTCTGCATACAAATTTATTTGGCAACACTCAGCAATAAATATAAAGGCAGAAAAGCAATGGACCTTATTTGGAAACTTGAGGAACCACACATACTACAGGCATGAAACTCAAGATCGTGTCTCCATAGATAACAGCTTGGCTTTTGGTTGTTTATTCAGAGCCTGTTTGCGGCTCCTTGAATTAAATTTGTCGTGTCTTTCGTAAAATCTTCATGTCTTGAAGACTTATACAATTATTCAAAAATGGGAATAATCGGAGAAACAAAAATCGAGAAGAAGTCTGTCTTAAGGAAGCTTTACTGTTGATAGTTTCAAAATGCACAAATGTGATTCATACCGACAAGCCTACCATTCTGGGGCGGATTACTGGAAGAATACAAAAGCTGATAGCTTAAATACCAATAACCGAATGTACAAGTGGTCACCAAAATATAACTAAGTTTTTTTTTCCGGTTTAAGAATAAAGCTTTTCCTTCGAGCACCAAGCCCGGCCCCAAACTTTTCGCCGGTAGGGTACATTGACATTTTGTCTCCCAGCTAATTAAGTACTTGTACGTATGCGTCTTTCAAAGTATGTCATCGTCATGTCTTTCCAGCGGACCGGTTGATTAATTTGCATATTTTTTGTTCGTCTCTACTTCATGAAATGGTTGATCGGTTTTGTGCCTTGATTTTGTCAAGTACGTGTAGTTGCAAAATGCACAAATTAAGTGAACTTCAAAAAAGGTGGGATCTGTTAAGCGGTCATGGGTTTCGATCAACAATGTTGAATGCAACTTTGTGGGATTACTTTTTAAATTTCTACGGTTTCTTGTTATTCTGTTGTTCTCTTGTCAAAAAGTGGCCGAACCACTTTCGGACAAGTAATGGATTGAGGTATCAAATGAAAGCGGACGCGGAGTGGAACATTAAGTAGTCACTTCGGATAAAATAATAAGGCTCGCTTCGACTCCACACCGATAAATAAAATCAGATAAGAATAACATGTTTCCGTGAATATCTCGTGAGTCTAAATTGAAAATTTAAACTTCTTTAATTTTGCAAACAACAGAAATGTTTGCGTCAAAAAGCTCTTGTTATATTGACCTGACTAAACATAAATTATACGTTGGACTCATCTCTACACCACCGCAGGAGTAGAATAAACTGCACGTCTTCTCGGAAGAAAAATTATATCTCGTCTTCATCAGCATCAAAAATTCTTGCTCTTGGTTACTCGTCGTTGGCATAGTCCTCTTCCTTATCCCAGGGATTTATTTCTTTGTCTTCTTTATCCACGTTACTCCCTGATGAATCAGTTGTTTTGTGTGCGCTATTAAATCAGGATTTTCCATGACAATTACCACGAATGATGGATATTGTTCAACGGATCTGTCTCAATCCACTTTTGTTACCACAAAATTATGTGTAATTTAAAAGAGATTGAATTGAAAAGAATTGGCGGTACAGGAGGCCATAACGTTATGCGGGGATTTAAAAAAAGTTGTTATTTTTAATTCAGCATCATTCTTTCGGATCCTTATTATATCCCGGCCAGGTTTGGATCGGGAAAAAGACGACGGTCTAAGTAAAGATAGCTAGCGGAACTACAGTGGTCGCTGCGAAAGATGACATTTTACAAATCAAGTAGGTTTTTTAAATCTCAATAATTATTTCATTCTTCGTAATCCGTTATCGATTTTATTCGATGGCAAACATGTGTTGTTGGCACTTGGGCTAGTCCATATGTCTACTGAGTGTGTTTTTCCAGGTTCGAAGAAGGGACCTGATATGTGACAGTTTTTACCTCTCGCCAATTCGAGCGATAAGTTGCCGCACAAAATATTTGTTTTTTTTTTATTTTGAGGAAACCAAAATAATTTAACAGTGAAAAAATATAAAATTAATACTCTAAATAAACTAGAAAAAATCAGTCCATATTTCAACTGTATTGAATGATAGTTTCGAAACTATAGAAAAATTATTAGTTTAATTTTTTTTTAAATATTATATTATTATATAAATATTTATTATAACTTCAAAAACAAAAATGGCATTGTTTATTATTTTTTATTTAAGGCATATAAATAAATATAATGAATATTTATAGTTCTATTATTTTTTTAATTCGGAATAAGTTTAAAATATTATCACAAAACAGGGTACCACGACTTTTTATATTTGCGAGCGAAAAGAATCAAATAACAGACATATTTTGTTGTGCAAGAGAATGTGCAACTTAAGTTTAAAAAGCACCCAAATTGAAGATTGCTCACGAAAACATAAGTAATTGAAGTGAAGTTTATCTTCATGTGATAAGCGTTACCCCGTCTGCTTCCCAGACGCTTCCTTTATTTGTTTGTTAAATTTAAGAACATTTCTTTAAAATTATTTTGTAAGGCTCTGTGATAAACAATTTTTTTGGGTTTTCCTTCAGGAGGTTTCCCTACACGTAAACAGACTGAGAGAAATAATTAATTTCAAATGAAGAAACGCTGTCAATTCCATGTTATTTGAATTATCGTCGTTCAAATTTTATCTCATAATTTACTCTCAATATTTAGAAAACGAAGAGGACAACGATGCAGCAAATGTGAATCGAATTTAATTTGATGGTTGGCATTGATATTGAAAGTTTGAAAAAAAATGTTCCACCAAAAACAAAAAATACTCGCTTTAATTTTTAATAAAAATTACAATCGGTCAAAAATTAATTCAAATTTTAATCGATATAAAATATTTCTCTTGATTTCTTGTAATTTTTTTCATTTTTTTCGCATAACAAGAAGAATAAAAAGACACTTGATGCACACTGCCTATGTCCTTTTCAGTATTTTTTTGAATAGTTTTAAAGAAAAATTTGCGTGACTTATAAATACGTTAACGCAAAAAATATCAACTTAATTTTATATACATATAAAGATTTAATACCAGGAACGGCCTAAAAACAAAGCATTTGTTTAAAAGCGTTTCAAAAACATATTCTTTATAATTCTTTATAATTTAGCTTCGATGTGCAGATTTATTACCTAAGGTGTACTTAAAATATACTGTATACATATTTATATAGCTGCACATATGTAAAAATTGGGAAAAAACGGAGAAGTCGAGGCTCACTATGACCGGCTACTTCTAATCTGCTTGACGCCAAACTTATTAAAAAACTTATTATTTTTTGCATTTAAATTTTTATACTTGTAACTATCATCACTTCTATCTGTGAGTTTGTTTTTTTGATATTGAGCTAGCTTATATTTCATATTTTCAGCATCAGCAGATTTGATTCATTAACATTATTAATCAATGCATTATCAACAAATAATAAAACTTTAGAGTATTTTATACAGTCTTTAAGGACATTAGCATTTAGCAAAAAAACAATCCCTTCCAACATTGTTTCTTAAGGCATACCCAAGTCGATTGTTTTTGACGTTGAAAAAAAATCATCCAACTTTTTAATTTTGCGTCCTCGGTGATAGGAATGGTTCAAACCAACGCTATTCCGCTAATCTATCCTGAATGAGACCTACCGTATCTAGATAGAGAAAAGCCTCGTGCGGGATAAAACCGTTAAGACGCACCTGCTCGTAATACCTGTCATTGAAATAGTAGGCACCGCAGCTTTATAAGAAAATTGTCTACTCTAATTACGTTCGCTCTATTGTATAGGACCTCGTTGGGATAGAATTTTTTGTATTCAGACTCTAGAGTTCTGTATAAACCTAGGCAAGCCCTGAGACATCGCCTCTCAAACAACCGAATCTTTTCCATTACGCTAGCTCCCACGTTGAACCACACGGGGCATCCATAGACGAGCATAGGCCGGATGAGGGCCATGTAGCAGATTAATTTTACCCTGGCATCGAGTTGCTGGCTATAAAACAGTTTTTTTGCTTGGGCAAAAGCACCCTTGACTCTGGTTAGAGCAGCATCTACATTTTTGTTGAAATATAGAAACTGGTCTAGCCAAATACCGAGGTATCGTACTACACTTCGACTCGCCAGTGGCTGTTCGTGCGGTCCCACAATTGACAGCTTTCGCCAATTCTTTATAGTATCCCTAGAGGCCCCAGACAACGGCGTCCTAAACAAAATACTTTCGCATTTCTGGAACCGCTAATCTTCCACATTGCCCGAAGAGCTGTGGATAAGCGGCTTAACTATGAGCGAGACGTTGCAATTAGTTCCACGGAGCGTCTGAGGTTTAGTAGGGCGGTTTCTGATCGCGATATAAAAGAAGCCGAACGCCAGCACCGACATTTTTGGTGGCTTAAGAATAAAATGGAAGGAACTCCATCCTCAATTCCTTCGTAGCCCTTGAGATAAAGTTGGCCGACTTCGACGCGAACGTTTTTTGCCGGGTGGCTGACTTACGGTAGTTAAGTCGATTAGGTTAAGTTTTTATGTATATATATATATGTGCAAACAGGGGATGTTCACATATCCGCATATGTGGGTATATGTTGCCATATGTGCCTCTACCTGCTTTGCATGTATATATGACGTAATATTAAGGTAAAAATAAGTTAGTTTAGTTAGAGTAAGTTATTTTAAGTTAGATAATAAGTTACTAATAGTCACTGTTACTAAGTTTTTTTTTGTAAAGCCCGATTTTCTTAGTTTTAAGTCTAATTAAAAATAAATGAACCGCTAATATAGTCGAAAGACAAACATATGTATATAGATTTAGCAATAGGTTTAACGTAGAGAGCCCGCATAGGGTCAGTAAGTTATATAAGAATATTTTTATACATTAAGCTAGTTTTAAGCAATTTTGTCTAGCACTTAAGTAATAACATAATTTAGAGGTTAATAAAATTTGCAAACAAAAAAAAAACCAACGCTATTCCTTATGAAATGTATAGCTTGTTTTAAAAAGGTATTTCGGGCTAATATTCGAGAAGTGTGTGAATAAAATTTGCATCATCCACCTCTCTCTTTTCCACTCAATCAAAACCCAATCCGAGGCCGTCTCAGTAGAATGTCCTTTAAAAAATCCGACTGTTCTATACAAAGTATTCCAGTTTCCAGTGGAAGCAAATTTACCAATCATATTTATTGGACGGAATTGTTATTGCAAATATTTCTAAGTACATTTGCAATCATCAACTGTTGACTGTGAGACAATATCAATGAAGTGATGAGTTCATCACTTGGCACTCAATTTGTAATCTTCTGCAAGGTAAATAATTTAAAGTACAAATAATAAATAGGAATATAAATCAAGCAATGCGATTGCGTACGATAGTGCTAAATGAAAGATGTTTAGACAAACGGGTATGACGAAATATCTGTGTCTGTGACTGCCGAATTCGTTTACAAAGACATAATCTTTGTTGGAAACTCTTTTTTACATTTGGAAAGAATGCTGTAGTCTTTAAATGAATTTTTTCATAGTTATTTTAAAAAAAACGTTCATGAAACACTTCGAAACATAAATTATAATTAGGAAGGAATCGATTCAAAATGTATCCTTGTTCTGTACTCAATAATGCGTTTGTGTGATAGAGTTGCGGCAAAATTCTGCAAACTTTGTGTCGCACCACATGACTCCGGGTTAAGGACAATTTTACTGTAAGAAGTGCTTTGAGCAAGATAGTGTAAACAATGAACATCAATATTAAGCCAGCAGGATTTATATGGGAGACTACAGCCGAACTACTGTCTAAATTGTAAGGTTGTTTTCAAGATATAACAGAATCAATGAACATTCTGATAATTAGTGAATAAAAAAAAGTATGAATATCATTAGAAAAGTGTCTGAACTACGATATTCATGACCCATGATGAGTTGAATGGTTCTGAGGCTTTTGAAACTGTAGACGTTGCATTTAAGTGGCTTGGAAGACTGGATGAATCGGACCCTATACAGTTCTGACAGTTAAAGCGAATAAGGGATTAAGCAGCAATGAAAAGATGTGATGTATTTTTTCAACAATTAATAACAAATTATTTCCAACAAAAATTCTTAATTATATGTTATTATATTCATACATTCACATACAAACGCAATTTTTTTATGTCCAAAGTACCCAACAGTAGAAGTTGATTAAAAGCTAAATACCATATTGTTTGATTATGAAATTGATTATCAGGATTTTCGATTTTCTGGAATTACCTGATTTTATTTGATCCGGATAATCGGGACTCAACTGTATTACAATAAAAAAAAACACAACATTTTAATGCAGACTGAACAAGGCAACTCCGATTTTTATCGGGCTGTATAAATGAGGTGGCGATTCCATTTTTTTACAATCGATGCGACGTCACAGTCACCCGTGTAAATCCTCCATTACTTGGGGCGGGAATCGGTGATATTTGTGCATCTAAAGAGTTGAGAAGTCGTTAAACTCATTCATGAGAGTTTTCTGGCTTACAGTCTATTGTTGGGAAAATGTGGGCAGTGATTTCAGCATTTACTACAACATTGACCAACCTCAACTAATGATAACATTTTTAGACGATTAATTCAAATTAAAATTACACATTTTCGAAAGTCAGCACAACTGTTGCTAACATCCATGCAGTGTTTCGTTTGCTTAGAAAATTTTTCAGACAGCTTTTACTCAAAAATGGGAAGTGAAAGAAATTTTTCATAAAATTGAGAAAAATTAATGATTTCTTAATCCTGATTAAAAAAATCGTCAGCATTTGCAAAGAAACCAATCCACAAATTTCGGTCGCATTTAGAACGTCACTAAAATTTACTAAATTTTCGTTATTTTTTTTGTTACTTTTTTATGTACTTTCTCAGAAGGACACATTTCTTGTTATTCTGTCAGTTATTATAAATATAAAAGTATATTCGTCTGAAGAATAGAACATAAACGAACGCTTTATTTTAAAGTTCACGCTGACTTTAGTACGCTACGTGCTTTTACGTAAATTTAAATAAATGTAAGCGTAAATTATAGACAGTTTGAGTGCTTGAGTATTTTTCAGATAACGAGTGCTTATTCGATTTTTAAGTCATTCAAAAAATTGTGTTTAGTGAGATAATAACGTTCAACATAAGGCCAAACTTATTGCGTATGATACCCATTTTATTAAGGTTTTGTATCGCATCGGGTGTTTTGTGTTAAATGTTGAACTTTGGTCTTCTTATGGCTTTAAGGCATATTTCCTTAAATCAAAATACAACTTCTTGGTCGTCAGAAAAGTGGTACTCTTTTCTCTTCTTGTATACGTTTAGTTATTTGCGTTGTTGCACTTTATTGATTGTGTTGTTATTACCAAAAAAAATATTAGCGGGCAGCCTAGATTTGCGTTCACAGCTTATTTCTCTTTTCACATTTTGATAAGACTTCAGATGAATTTTAAGAATGGCTTATGCTCTGTAAAGTTAGTGCAGAAAAGGTCCAGCGCACTAAAAATAAAATAAAAAACAACAACATTCCGATCCAGCTTTTTCCTGATGTGGAAGAACTTAAATGAAGGAAAAAAAAATATTTCGCCATCTTAAATTTTAATTTTCTGTCTTAAATATTCCATAGTTAAGTGGAGTAAAAAAAAATACTAAACAAAAATTACGGGTTGCAATTTGCGCAACAAAATTAAAAACTGAGAATCAAGCAATTTTTTTGTTTACGAGAAACCGAAAAATCATAAAATCTTTTCAAATAAATTTTCCTATATCAGAGATGAAGCCATAAATTGTAAGACATGTGTGAAGTGACAACCTTGACAAAACACTTACATTTAAAGATGACTATTCGCAGGTAATCAAAAAAACTTTAATAATGCAATTAAATTTTAAATGGTTTACCCGTTTTTAAACATAAAAAAAATATTTTAAGCCTTGAGAACGAAAATAATAGTGAATTGAAGTGTTTTCAAACAATTTTTGCTTCATGGTTGTAAGGTCTAGGGTCAGTGTGCCTTATCCCATTAAAAAAGTATTTTCAGAGACTACAAAATTAAATATCAAAAATGATGCTCAATTTTAACAGAAAAGATCGTCTTATCAAAAAACTTCTCGAAAAGTACGAAGTGAATGTGCCAGAAAGAGAGTGAGTTTCAATTCATGAACAAATCCTTCTAGAAATGGTTTCTACAGAATCGGCAGGTTAGGGCGCAAATTTTCACCGAAATCCCTAAATCATTTTAAGCGTCAGCTGAGGATGGTTTAAGGAATAAAAAACAAATGTGGAAAAATAACTTTCATGGTTAAGATTTGCGAAGAAAGGCTTCTCAATAAGCCAACACTTGTGGAAAACTTTTTGTTGGCTTCAAAATAAAATCAAACACCTCAATTGTCACAAAATTAAATTAACTTACGCGGAAGAATCTAGCCTATTTCTTAAGCTTGTGCCAAATATTACAGTAAGAGTCTTTAGGATGCAATGGCGCCAGATTGTGTGATGCGGCAAGACCTGTGGGGCTTTGAAAATTTCAAAACTTAACATTTCATTTAAAAGGACAACAAAACAAAATTTTCTTGGATTAAGCTCTGTGGCTTTTAAACGTAACGCACCATTGAAATAACCACTAGCTAAACTCGTTGGTGGATTGAAAGTCGTAATTTCCTCGAAAACAAAATGCACCGCTGTTCTCTTTCAAATGAATCAAATTGTGATCAACGTATCCAAACTGCAAGCAATACTCTAGGCACACTAGGTCGTAAGCAAAGTCTCAAATCTGAGGAACATAAAACACAAGCTCTTCAACGCTTTGATAAATTTAAATACAGTCGCTGCAAGCAATTTTGCGTTACAACTTCATCTCTGCAGTATATTTTATTGAAGGAGTTGTAAAGGGTCTTCCGAACTTTGACAGTTGATAATGGCCATATTGTACATCTGTCATGTATTCAGTCTGTTTTGCCAAAACACTGTGGATGGACAAAGCGTTCAACAACACGTGCAAATAAAAAAAAACTTGTTTTATCAAAATGGGTGTTATGTTCGGGCAACGTTTCGCCCATTTTACGGTTGTCATAATCGTCCTTCCAAGAGGACTTTTCGCAGTGTGATGGATCCACTGGTTCAGTTTACAATTAACCAACATACGTACGTGGACGAAACGCATGATTTGCCGAAAACATCGCCGCTGTCAGTGAGAGTGTGCAGGAGAATCCGAGGCAGTCGATTTTACGCTGCTCACAAAAACTTGGCGTTTTTGCGTCGTGGTTTGGGCCTGCAGTCACACAAAATTCAACAGACCCATAAGCTGAAGTTAAACGATCATAGACATCGATGTGTGTTCGCTGAATAAGTGTTTGAAACTGACCCAAAATTTCATACCATTTTTGAATGAATGGGTGATTCAACAAACAAAACAAAAAAAAAAATTGTAGAACTCGGGGCGATACCAATCCACATTAGATTCAAGAGCGTCCAATGCATCCCGAAAAAGTCATGGTATTGTGTGGATTTGGGGCTTGCGGCTTTAATGGTCCATACTTCTTTAAGAACGACGTTGGCCAGGCCACCACCATCAACGGAGAGCACTACATTTTAATGATTATGATTATTTCTTTTAGCCTGAATTGGATCATACGAACACCAATGACATGTGGTTTTAACAGGATGGTGCTATGTGCCACGCAGCTCTCGCCATATTTGAAATTCTGTACGAGCTATCTCATGTGAAATGGCCACCGAGATCATGCGATTTGACCCCGTTAGAATTTTTCCGAAGTCGCAGGTCTATGCGAATAAGCCACAAAACCAGAGAGGCCCTTAAAGTCTGCATTACCCATGCCATCGGTCAAATTTAGCCTGAGAGTCAGGGAAAATTTAACATTTGAGATGCGCGTCACCCAGAGAAACCGCGGCAGACATTTGAACGATGTTATATTCTATACACAATGGCATCAATAGGCTTTTCAAAGGAATACAAAATTTCGATGATATCTCATATACTCTTCATCCACCTTCACGGACATGTAAAAAAAAAATATTTAAGATTGTTTGCACTGAGAATCCACGTTTCAATTACCAAGAGCCAGGAGAGGAGGCCGTAAGCAACACAGTAATTGGTTACGAACCATGATCAATTTGGTTTTATTGCCTCATATTGAAGAACTGAGACCAACGTCTTATAGTTCGAATACAGTTCGAGCGGCAATAGGCATTATGAACGATGGATTTCTGAATCGGCAAAATCGCTTCATTTCACCGCATCTATGTGAACAAGTCACAGACTCTAGAAGCGCGCAAAGAGAATATCTCACAAGATTAATATCTTAATATTAATATTAATATTTATATCTATGCATCTTTAACATTGTTTAATTTGTATTTATGCTTTTATTACCTGTGCAAAATCAAAAGTTGATTGTAACTTACTTATGTACAGAGTTTATATGATATCAATAAATGAAATAAATGAAATGAAATTCCGGGACCTCGTCGCTTAATTAATATACACAAGTACACAGCTGTTCAATGCCGCATGAAATAAAGGACTTGATTACTGATCTTATGAAGTCATTTATTTCAGGGCATGAAGTCAGCAGGCTACCAGCGCACCTTCCGGACTTGAACCCAACCCAAAATCATTCCGGTTCACGTACTGTTGGTGTGATGGTTCAAGACCGGATAGTATTGTGGCCAAAACCTAAGTTGGAAAACGCCTTGGACCATATGGCATCTCCTGGACACTGAGTACTTAAAGACCAGCATAAAAATATTACGCTAGCAATTTGAAGAAATTTGGTCTAAAAGTTGTCACAACCGTGATCGCTTCGAAAGCACATATTCTTTATGGCTTAATGAAACCCTTATACTATCATTCATCTGCAAATCAGATGAATGAGGTATTGAGATTCTTCTGGCCTGGTATCTGCCTCTGCAGATTAGGCGTTTTTCATCAAATAAGTTTTAAAAAAAATGTATAAAAATAAACACAACCGCATTTATTGATCCCTAAGATAAGGAGGAAGCAAAGAAAAATGCGATCCGCCCCCGAAAACTGTTCCAGAATGATCTGCAGAACTAAGTTAATCTCAGTCAGTGTAAAATGTATGTGCTTGGCTACAAATGAGCTTCTCAGTTCTCCTAAAGCTGAAGAGACTGTGTATAAGACTGTTTTAAAATTAAATGGGCATGGAATTGAGACCGCAAAAAGTCATTTCAACAAAAATTTACATCTGGAAATTATTTTTATGAAAATCTTTTCAGTATTTCAATAGTCCCTACCAAGATGCATTTTTACAAGGATGAAAATAAAGTCAATAGCAAATCTGCAAATCTAGTAGCAATAAACTGTGGATTAAGTCCTCCTCACGAGATAAAAAAAAACTTGAAAAGAAGATCTGTAAATTGAGAGACAAAAGGAGTTGTAAAAACTACAAAACCAATTAAAGATGAATCTAAAACAGATGAACAAATGCAACTTTCTCGCTGGTTGATATGCCAACATGACAATATCTAAATACACACTTCACAAGGCGCAACTTTGTCATGTCTATTGTTTCTTTCTAGCGCACATCTTTTTAAACAATGTAATGCAAATTAGCTTGACCAGCTTTTGAACTGACAATTTTTCATCTGATCAAACAGATGGCCAAGTGCAATAATTTTATGTTTCATTAGGTGAAATATTTATTAGAAGATGGGTCACTTTTATACGCGACTGCAAAAGCAAACAAACTAAACCTTGTGCAGCAGCTTTAGTTTCATTATGATGTGTTGGTTTTCAGCTATCTGCAGCTTTTTAAATATTTTTTCGTATTTGAAAAGCAAAATGGGATAAAGTAGCTGACACCGTAGAGGTAGAATGGGAAAACCAAGCTGATTTCTCAAGATTTAATTTCTGTATTTTTTTATCTATTTTTTGTATGGTGAATGTGAAGTAAAATAAATTACTGTTTCTATACGAAATTTCTGTTTTTAATAAAAAAAACCATACTCCTTTAATTCATCCCTTTTGAAAAACCATGAGGTTGTTGAAATTTAAAGGGTCTAGGCGTGATTAAGCCTCTTTTTAAGGTTCCATTATTCGATCACTTCGTTGTGAAGTTAATACCAAATATTTATGACTGCAATTAAGGGACCGCTGTCAAAAAATCAAGCTTCAAAATCGATGTAGTCTGAACTTGCGGCTGCATATTTTGATGCTCGCAAGGGGGAATCAAAACCTATAGAGAACTGCGCGTTGACACAGAATAATGAAATTTGCCAGAAGCAATGTCTTATAGCACAAAAATCTGAAAACCGTAATTTTGTTCTCACATCACAGAAAATTGTGTTTTAAAAATCATTTAAAGGATTTTCCAAAAAGGACTTGACAATTTTTTTTTTTAAATAAAACGCAAACCATCTGAGATATTTCATTAACTTTATTATCGGCTGGAAGTACAATCAAAAGGATAGAATGGAACGATGGATGGAATGGAACTCGACTTTATTAATATGGCCACCGCGGGCGCGTTTGCAGCGATCGATTCATTGGACCAAATTTTCGATGACCCGGCCACACATTTCGGGCGAAACGGCCGCAATATTGCATTCAATGTTGGCTCTAGGCTCTTCCAACGTCGTCGGCTTATTGGCATAAACCAATGACTTAACGTAGCCCCAAAGAAAGTAATTCTCGCACGAACGAGACTTGCCCATTTCTTGAGATAACGCGCTCATCAAACTTACTCTTCTGTGCTGTGTAGCTTGTGGCGGACCAAATATAATCATTAATCATTACTCGATAAGGCTGGCCAGTCACTATCGTTATCGTCGAGGAAAAAATATGGCCCAATAACGCCGCCGGCATGCAAACCTCAACACACAGTTATTTTGTGAATGAAGTGGTGATTCATGAAACAAATGTGAATTTTTACTCGACCATTGAGCCAAAAATGTGCTTCGTCACTGAAGATGATTTTGCGATGAAATTCATCATCTTGGCGCATCTTTTCCAGAGCCCAATCGGAGAACGAACGTCCCTTCAAATGGCCCATCGGCTTCAAGTCTTGAGTCAGCTTGATCTTGTGTGGGTGTAAACTATGATCCTTACGCAAAATACGCCATAAAGTGGTCTAAGCGATGCCCAATTCGTGAGAACGCCGTGGACGTCTGAACAGCATCGATATTTTCGACACTTCGACCAACCCGTTGTCTCACTGACACGGCAACATCACCCACCGAATATGTAGACTCAAATTTTTGCGATAAACTTTGCCCCTATAGTACAGTATGCCTGTCTATTATGGCGAGAATTACGATCGAAAATTGGAGTTAACTCCAAATTTTGGTAGAAAATTTTTATAATTTGCAGACAATGCTAGTTCGTGTACTTTACCACGATGAAAATGTTGAGTTTACTGAATAAATTGACAATGACAGTTCGATGATTATTGAAACGGTGCGTTCACAAAATAAATTCAAAGTTGTCAAGTCCCTATTGGAAAACCCTTTACAAGTAAGTTCAAGTTTGTACAGAACCCTCTTTGCGCAAGTCCCACTCAAAGTTGTCCGGTGTGTTTTTTATTTTAAATTAAATTGTTTGAAGGCAAACAATTTTTTTCATTTGATTTGATATTTGTGACAACAGTGCTCGAATAAAATGTAACACCGCATGTTTATTCCCGATTCCTATTTATTTGGAACCATTTAAAGGGTTCCGTATCCAAAGGGTGCCAAAGAGACAAAAAAAGTTTCTTTTCAGTGTTTTTTAAATAAAGTGTGGTTTTACGCAAGCTTTTATGTGCGTGGCGACTCGCTCTTAATCGCATTTTTCTTTTCACTTCACTTTCTAATAAGGAGTGTTTTACTTTGAGCAACCCGGTCCGATGTGCATTTTTAAGGGTGCAACGGCTCGCAAAATTGCTGAACAAGCCGATGTTAAATGAAATTGAAAGAAATAATTTTTAAAAAATATTGAAGAAATCTTCAAAAATAAAACGTAAAAAACTGATGATTATTTTTACCAGTAGAATAGATTGGCTATGGAATACATACATTTAAGAAATCGATGGTGTCGGGTAAAATTTACGGACGAGAAAAATCTTAACCTCAAAAGTTTTGATGATTCGACACAATATTAACGTGGTTGTCCGTACATATTATACCGTCGGCAACATGGAGGAGAAACTGCAATTATATGGGCATGAATGGGATACTATCTACTATGGTTAAACTGATTCACAGTTCAGTTCACAGTTCACACCATCAAACAACAGCTGGATTTAATTGGCAGCGAAATAACACAACCGAGAGGTACCACCAAGTTGAAGATAATTTTTCAGCATAATATTTTTACTATTAATTTTTTTCATATACCAATGTTGATGTTTTGAAATTCGCAGCGTGATCACCAAACATAAATATTATCGAGGGATATTCCTAGCAGATCTGTTTATGCTAAAAACAGGCAGTACAAGAATATTGACGATCTTAAATAGAGAATTATTTCGAATTGGCAGGGATTACCACAAAAAAGTGTAAACAGTTTGCTTTAGCCGTTTACGAATAGAATAAAAAAAAAAACAGTAGAAGATTTACAAATTAGAACAAAGCTTTTAAAATTAAATACAAAAATGTGCTAATCGTCTTTTCGCACCTGAATAAGATTGTTTTTTTTTTTTATTTTTGGGTGTGTGGAGAAATTATATGTACTTCAATTTGTGTTTAAGGAAAATAATCATCGAGCCTGTTTTATGTTTATAATAAACTCAACAATTGAATAACAAATTGTGCTATTATGTACCATATTTTATTCGTGTTTTGTGATTATCATTAGCTTTCTTTTTGCCTTCCTTTCAAAACATGTTGTTTTCATACTTCAAGTGATCACTCGTGATCTAACACTTTGTCAACTTCTAGACAGGTTTCTAGAGTGTATTGATTATTGTGCTGCATGTTTGTATTAACCGCATTTTTTAATTAAAACAAAACCTTTATTTTTACAAATTGCCCTTGTTTCTAGAAATGTAGCAGAAATACTATCTCCATGTTAAATTTCATTTTTCAAACTTGACAAGAAGGAGGTTAGAATGTTAGAATTACCAGCCTGACGTTTATTTTAATATCACTTATTTGTAATATTGTAGATATTTGACAGTTAAAAATATCTGAGGAAACATTGAACCCGATAGAGAGTAACAAGATCTTTGCATTTCGCTGCAGTTAAATGAGGCTTTGGCTAGTGTTTTATTTTCAAATCTCTCTGTCGTTAATAAATCTAATTGTTTTAAAAATAGAAATAAGTGTAAATGTTATCTTGAACCTTATTGTGCACTTGAGACATTTTTTTTTTTTTATCACAGCACACATTAAAACGGCAAGAGAACAAGCTAAGTGAGTCAGAATGACATGCAATTAAAACGGTTGGAAAAATTCGAAGCAGTCAAAATTGTTTGTGAAGTAATTTATGTTGTTTTCGAAAAAAAATTTAATCTCATAAACCAGAACGGTTGTTGTTTTGATTTCTATATGAATGGGTAAACAAAAATAGTTTGAAATTGTCAGAGAGGACAAAAATAGATGTCTACAGCTTAAAAGTTTCGTTAAAGCGTGTTGTCGTTAACCAGATCGGCGAAAGTGATCATGAAACTAAGCATACAAAGTAACAACAACTAAATTGATGGACCGACGGGCTTAAACGATTGACTCTATGCTTTTTCTAGACTGCTAATATAGAAGCATAATGTTCAAGACTGCAATACTCTACTAGAGGGTGGGCCAAATGTCTCTTTCATATGTAAATCAGGAATAACATTTGAATGGAAAGATAAAAACTTAAGTTTTTTTTACATGTGTTTGGAAGAATACATCGGTTACGTGGCCGCCATTAGAATGCAGGCACCCATGAGCTCTTTTGATAACTATTTCCATGATTTTTTAAAGATGTTATTTGAGTGCTTCTTTCTCGAATGTTGAGTTTTGGCTTTTCTACAGTATGTGATTTGCTAATGTAAACCTTTTTCTTCAGGTAACCCCATAAAAAAAGTCTAGAGCCGACAGATCAGGCGACCGCGATGGCCATTCAATATAACCCGTTTTTGTGACAAAATGCGATTCGGGAACTTTTCGGGCAATAAGCTTATTGTCTCATGAGCTCAACATTGTTGTCTGCTGGCACGAGTGGAAAGAAGAAGTCGTGAAGTATTGCACCATCATCATTATCAAAGTAATACGGCCCATAAATCTTACGTGAGGTAATTCCACACCAAGCAGTACGAGTAGTGAGTGTAAGGGACGTTGATGGACATTTTTTGGATTCTGTGTGCCGCAAACTTTCCAATTTTGCTTGTCATCAAATCCACTGAGAAGAAAATATGCCTCGTCGCTCATCATAAAATGTTAAGTACAGTTCTGAAGTACTCAAAGCGTTTTTCTGGGTCACTTGGATTGACTAGTTGGACCAACTGTATTTTGTAAGGGTTAAGGTGCAGATCTTTCCTCAAAATCCGACAAATCGTGCCACGCGATATGCCTGACTGTGTTGGCTGTGTCGTCATGTTCATGTTTCAGGATTGACTGCACCACTTTCACTTACGACCTGAATGTTTCCGGTCGATCTTCCATAAAGAGGTCTACCGGTACGCCTCACTTCGCCAACGTTTCCATATTGCTAAAATGTGGCCAATATTGCACGAATAGTGGGAGCTGTTGGAGCATTTCGAAATCCATAAAATTGCCGGGAATGTGAATTATTGATCGACTGCTATCCAAAAATAATGCGATGATTTGTGTTCGCTGTGCCAAATCCCCTAAGTCTTTTGTCTGCAACAAAAACAAAAATACTCAAAGAGTGATTAATTTTTTGCATAGAAAACAAACTTTCAGTCCACCCTGTATAAGACTTAGAGCCTTAGTAATTTTTTTTTTTCATGATCCATAGGTGGATTTCGAAATGGGACGGATTATGTGTTATCCACTTATTTTTCTCGCTTAATTCGCAGAATTTTATTTGACATTTGTTTATGTACTAGAAAGTTATGTTCTTGGAAGATTGGTTTATCATCCTACTGTGATCATCGTGCCTTCACAGCAGAGCCAATGGCATACCATCTTCACAATGTATCATTTTTTTTTATTTTCATTATTCTTATATTTATAATATACATTTTTTTATTTGCTTAGATACTAATGACCATCTTTTAAAATTATTATAAGAACAGATAGTGGCATTAGTCATTCGCAATTAAATAGTGTTAAATACCACTTCATAAATAATAAATTCCGACATTTTGACGAACGTGGGGTGAACAATTTTAAATTCAATTTTAATTTAAAATTTTCTAAAGTTGAACTTCGAAGATAAAGCAAATAGCAGCCAAATCTCAACTTTCTTGTGGTTTAGTTCAAGAAGCCATGATTAAATGGTTTTTAAAAATATAGATAATGTCCTAAAACAGCGAATCCTTATTGGAAAGCTATTAAATAGTTTATAAGATACAACGTAGTAGAAGTTTCTATAATGGGTGGTACGGAAACGAGGAATAGATGCGTATTAATCTAAATGGTTCCGAAGAGTATGAACATCAGAGTTCGGCATATAACCACCCCTCATAATTTTTTATTGAAAACCTTATAATAATACAGACGTCTAACCGGTAGTATATTCAAAGATCTAAGGAGCGCTAGGGATTGAGTCAAACGATGTTCACAACAGATCTTTCTTATGACACACTACTGTAGAATGATCAAAGGGTGCATTTTTTCTTGGTAAGCGCCTTGGTGCCGTGGCTCAGTGGTAAGTGCGTCTGCTCCTAAGACAATATCGACACTATTGGGGGCTGGGCGGCGAATGAACTTCATCGTTGTCTTATATCTTGGGTGCCCCTATGGCAAATATAGCATGTCCTGTCAGCCTTGGCCGACTTATTTATGTTAAATGTAGTCTAAGTAGTTTTTAATATTATTGTAAGTTAGGTTAAGATTTTATGTTTTAGATAAGTTTGTAGTTTGTAGTTAGTATTTAAGTCTAATTTTAATTTAAAAGTCCGTTTACTAAGTTTTTCTCTCTTTAAATATTTTTCTTAGTTTTCTATTAGTTGTTAAAGTGTATATATAAAATTAGTGTTAAGTCGAAAGATACATTTTCAATTTGTTAAGCTTATCTTAGAGCACCCGCAGAGGGCCAGTAAGTTAGTATACACATAGTTAAGTTGATTAAGCTAGTTTTAAGCATTTCTTTTTTTGTCTAGCACGTAAGGTTAAAAAATGAAATAGTAAAAATGCATTGAAATTATAAAAAAAGTGCGTCTGCTCCTGAGCGTGGAGATCCGGATTCAAATCTGAGTAAGAACATCTGGAATTTGTTCACGGCTCCACCTCTCGCGAGTGACTGACATCACTCCGATGAGTTTAGTCTATCAAGAAAAAGCTTCTGGGGCTGTTCGGGGTCGGCAATAAACTGTAGGTCCAGCGGGGGTTGCGAAAAATGTAAGACGTACACACAAATGGTGAAGCTAGGCCCTGGCCCTCAACGGAGCTGTTGTGCCACCAATTTATATTAAGCGCCTCCCGAACAGCTGCAGTTTAGAATGACATATACCAAAATAGGCTGTTCGCAGAATTCTGTTCAGATTTGAAATAGGCTTTGACCAATTCATATTAAAGTCTATTAAGATACCTAAGTACTGAAATTCCTTTACTTCTTCTATCTTGACACAATTAGGATTACAATTAGCCAGCTGATCGTATGTCACTAAGTGGTTACGTGCGGTGGAAGTACAATTTACCATTTTGTATTTAAACAATTTAGAGCATGAAAGTAAAATTCAGAATCATACCTGAAATACATCAGTTTTTTCTTGCTGCTTACTGTTAGTTTATGTTCAGCAAACCAAACTCTCAGGAAATGTATATTATAACATGGTTTATTTCAGCCGTTAAGTTCAATGGGCTGACTGAGGTGTATACGATACCGAGATCATCTGCAAAAGCAGTTGGTTTTCCTATAAGGGGTAAATTAAATAAAATCGGTCCAAGGACAGACTCTTGCGGAACACCTACATTTAACACTGTTTTTCTACTTATGAAGTCCCCAACTTTAACTTTTTGCGTTCTATATTTTAAATAAGACATAAACCAACTGTATGCAGGGCCACGCATTCCCAAGGAATATAACTTGTTTAATAAAATACTGTGGTCAACCAAACGCTTTAATTATGTCAACAAACTGACTGCAAAATTGTTTGTCATCTAACCCTTTGTTTATCAATGAACAAAACTCAAGAAGTGCATCTTCGGTAGATAGCCCCTACCTTAACCCAAATTGTATTAGATTAAAAAAGTTAATTTGCTTATAATAAATAAGATAACATTCTTCTTTTAACCGCTTTATTAAAGATTTTAGATTTCGAGGACAGTCTGGTACAGTAACAACCGAAAAGCTTACCTTTTCGAATTTAGAGCAGATTTTCTGATCAAAAGCATGAACCAAGTCATCTGTCGCTCTGTTTCGTTCATAATCGAGGCATCTCCCTGTTTTTCTAGCATGAAAACCGGCAAATACCGTGTGGCTTCAAGGACGGCAAATCAGACATTTTCCACAATATGGAAGAGATCCCCGCTTTTCAAGTCGATACTCACGATATCGGCTACATCAAAAGAATGGACAACAACAATCCTCCAACTAATAGTGTCTTCAAATCATAGGCTTAAGAAAATAAGGGAAGGTCTGCGGATCAAGCACTCACGGATTCTTTAAGTCCATTTAAGGTGATAACAAATTAGCTACCCACCACGTTTACTCCTCTTCCCAAAAGTGTTCCCTCGTAATTTTAAAGGTCATCATAACCTTTTGGAATCGGTTTGGGCCCTCAACCGGTCTAAGCGTGCATCTTTAGCATCCTATTCAAGCTAACCGTATCCAATTAACCTTTCAATTGGTTTGTTAAATATACTTATAGACGTTTTTTTTCTCTTTAGGAGTACATCAAGACTGTTTGGGCGGCAATATGAATTGCTTAGAGAAATTTCTGTGTTTCTTTTGCTAGTCAAATCAGTTAATATTGAAAAAATAATGAAGCAATGTTAAATTAGTTTTCAATTCAAGTTTGATTGAATGGTATCATTTTCATTGACGTGAATCGTAGACTAAAAGTAAAAAAAGGTAAACTGTCCTAAATGGAGAAGAATGCCAAGTCGGGTATGACAATCGGTCCATTTCATTATTTTTCAAAACAGACAAGTAGAATTTCTGATTAAACATTGTAGCTTAAAAGTGAAGGCAGTACCACACTTATTTTAGAGCTGCTGCAGTAAAGACGAACAATGTCACATTGGGCGAGAAATAATGTCAATGACTTTGCGACATTAATCATTAAAACATGTTTCGCAATAATTCAATGGTTGACGATGTCAATGAAAATTTTGCAATAACACTGCACCATGGCATTTGAGATAAGTTGCATTTGTGCCGTTTTTGCAGCACTGTGAATAGTTAGTTTAATGTGACTTTGACTTGACATAGAACATTAAATAAAGGTACACAATGTTATTTTGCCGCCAATTTTTTTGTTTAAAAATGAGAGAGCAGCTAATACACGTGACCCAGTCCAAATGAAAGAAGTAAATTGTCATTTGGACGTGGTCACCTATCTCGGTTCTCGCTCAGAGGTAGATAAAAGAAACGCCTTGTACTTGGCCAACGCCAAACTAGGTCAATAAACTACGTTTTTTATAAAATTAAAACACAAATTCAGATTTTAAAATTGCCTGATTAAAAATTAATATTATTATTGTTTAACTAAAAAATATTTTTTTTCTGCTATTTCAGGTATGATGTACTTTAAATAAAATTATTTTCAATCGAAGCCCGAATCGTTGCACGAATATCAACCACATGGCGATCTTTGTATGCAATTAGGTTCGTAACTGACATTCGATTATAATCTTAATAATATAGTAAGCATGAATGTTGAATTTAATTGTTTGAAATATAGAAAAAATATCATTCCCATGTGATGATGTGAATAATACAATACAAATAAACAATTCAATTGTCGACTTTTTCCTGAACTGGGTAAACAAGTTTATTGTTTACCTGGTGTTCGAAATCATGGAAACTTTATCCAACAATTTAGAATCTTTTTTTTATCAAAACCTGCTAGAAACTAAAAGAAACTGTTTTTCAGAAAAAAATAAGACACATTTGTTAAATTAAAATCAAAAAAAAAAAACACTACAAAATTATGGTATCTTCTATACCTCATAGACACTCCTATATGATGACCGACAGCGGATTAAATAGTAACTTTTCCAAAATAATTTCGCGTTTGGCAGCTCAGGATTCCTTGTACACTGATCCTAAAGACGGTTTCTCTTATTGCGCAAGTTCGAAGGCGTTCTTTTTTTTTTTCTTCTTTTCTTCTAAGCATAAAAATTGTCCTTTTTAAAATTTGCATCATTAAATCGAATTGTTACAATAGCTGTGAAAACAGATTCTAATCTTACTAGAAACGTTTTTGGTAAATAAAAATAGGTAAATTATTGACTTTTTTACATGTAAAGTTAACATGCGTTTGCCTGGTCTAATTCTTAACGAATCGCCAAGTTATTGATCATTTGTAAATATTGTTTAAGGATTTTTATATTATTTAAGTTTCTATCGTTAGCTTAAAGAGGCGTGTCGTCCGCAAACGTGGTTTTAATAGTAGCTTCTTACAGAGGATTTTCTCTCGTATAACTTAAGTACAATAGTGACCAAGGACACTTCATTGTGGAACACCGGCGGCAATAGTAATTTTTATATTCAACACGGAAGAGCTAATATTTTTACATAAAATTCTTGTTACTAGCATTATTACTTTTAAAAAACCTGCCGTAGTTTGTTCTTCAAGCACAAACTACGTTTTTAAAGTTGGTAATCTTTCGTAAATTATTTATTCATATTTTATAAGAGTTGTATTCGCAAACATTCGACAATCAAAACTAAACAAAATTAGTAATAATAAAAACAATACAAATATAACACTTTTCCGCGTCAAAAAAAATTTACAGTATCCAAAAAAAAAAATTAAAAACAGAAAACCTGTATTTTGTCTGCTTCCCTTCTAACTTCAAACAGCTTCAAGTCTTCTTGGCATTGATTTAACTAATCTTTTTGTGAATTCTGCTGGAATTTTCTGTCATTCTTCTAATAAAACTACATTTAATGCTCCTTTGCTGGTTATATCATGTTTTCGAATTAACCTATCGAGATGCTCCCATAATACCTTTATCGGGTTAAGGTCTGGAGATTTTGAAGGAAGATACAGTTAGCATTCCTTAAGCAATTGGCTTGAATGCACTTTCGGACAATCTTTTTTATCTACTGGTACGAGGTCGATCTTTCACGTCTTTGAACTTCGCAAATTTTTCAATAATTTCTTTAATTGTGTTATGGTGTCTGCCAACTATTTCACCAGCAGCGATTTTCCATCCAGCTTAAATTCTAACGCAGGTTTACCTATTCAATTGAGCTGTGTTTTCCTATTTTCAGAACTATCTTCTTGAACACAAAATCAACTACTTTTCCGAAAAATTAACAAAGGACTAAGAGATATCTCCTTGACTCGGGCGAATTGAAAAACAAAAAACAAACTAAAAGTAAAATCTGTTTCATTACGAGCCTATAATTGTACGCTGTTTTGACACGTAAAAATAAATGGTATTTTGGTATTGTCTTTTTACTAATTTTGATTGTCGAATGCTTGCGAATAAGCCTCTTATAAAATATAAAAAAATATTTAATGAAATAAATTGTTTAAGTTTTAATAAAATGCTTAAGAGTACAACGTGGAGGTGTAAACTTTCTTTCGACGCTCGCAGTATATTCCCGAGTAAAAATATATCACTTTTATTCGTACGGATATACAGCGGCCGAACGAGAGCCGTAGTTTCGAGTTTCCCGGCCGTACAGAGGTTGCGTGACTGTCTACTGTACGACAGCTGTCTACAAAAATGTATACGGCTATTCCACGGGCGTAGTACCGTCTAATTATTTATCTAATCGTATAAGCCTAAATACAAGACAAGGGTGCCATAAATTTAATAATTTTAATTATATTGAATTAATTTATTAGTTAAAATTTCAGATATTCCAAAAGGTTATATTATAAAGTGAACCTGAGAAATTGTTGAATTACTGAATGTTATTTTCGTTGCCGTCGTCGTCTGTAGTGATTATCGTTGGCTCTTTCGTGTATCTTCTGTCGTTTTTTTTTTCTACGCTTCTAGATACGCATTATGTACTTTCGGGAATCTTCGTTTGTGGATAATGTAACTCATAACCCTTTTCTGATTTGTCAAAATATAAACCTTTATTATTAAAATGTTTCTTTTTTTATAACTTTGGGAAAGTACAAAATATTATTTAAAGGGTGAAAAATGTTCGGTCCCAGCAGAGAGAGGAGATGCTGCGTCGACGACAGCTCAACACCAACTGACTTCTCCCTTTCGGTTGACGTTAACACAATTTGGACGTGGTTCACCTGTATAAATGGTCATCGGATTCTTTTCTTTAGATTCTTTAAAATTCGATTTTTAAACACCTTCTTGTAAGCGATGTCGATTTGTTCGACTTTGAATCGTTAGGTGTTTTCCACTGTTTTAAAACCTTTAAAACTTCGGCGAGTTTTGATTTAGTCTTTAGCCTTTGTAACCTTATCGTTGCATTTTTTATATGCAAGAATTTTAATGCAGCCTTGATTGAACTTGGCACTTATTAAACTGGTATTTTTGAGAATTCAATATGAAAAGTTATAATTTTGAGTCGACTGTATCTTCCGGAAAGTACGAGTAGACTCTACTTTGACAAGTCATAATAGATTCACAAGCTTATCATATTCCTTTTGTTACAATTTTGCCAGCTGCTTTTAAACTGCAGTTTTTTTTTTGTCCACTATATTATATGTAAACTTTTTTTTTAACCAAGAAACAAGATAATGGCCGGAAGGATGTTGGCTCTCATTACTCAACTAATAATTTAATTTAACATTAACAGAGAAGGAAAGGTGGAGGCAAGCAAAACTCCTCTTTTTTATATTTTTACAAAAAAAAACCTACAACCTAAGACAATGCAAAATTGATGTCAGTTAAACTGACAAACTTAGCAAACAAATTTTCAAATGTAAATCTCTCTTTTTCACATTTATTGTTGACAAAAAAAGCCATTGCCATGCACGCTTTCAAAATTGATAACAAACACTTAATTTAATCCATAAGTTAAATTTTATTTCGAGTCACACCCAAAACAATCTGCAAATCACGTCCTTTTTTCAAATGCAAATTAGTTAATTTGTTGAATAGCAGATGGCCAGAGCTGTTGTTACATCAAACTTCATTTCATTAATTCCGTTTACTTTTTGTGAAAAAAAAAATTGGCAGTGCGCGTAAATTTTTTGTGTTGCAAAAAGAAATTAAAAATTGACTTAAGTCCTCTTCGCTATTTGCCCTAAGGGCACATTAAATAAAAAAATAAATGTTAATTTGAAATAAATAATAAATTTAAGATTTGCATTCGCTGAAGTGCGATTCTTGAGTTTTTGCTGTACCATGGAATTCTTTGCAGCATTATGATTTAATTTAATATGATAATAAAACATCTGCTCACTCTCTGTGCAAGGGGCACTCACCTCAGCAATTCTGCATTTGCTTTATTTGCCTCGACAGATTCTTCTATTGTTCTTCATTGGCTGAGAGCAACTCCAAAGAACTGGTCTGCTTTTATCGGTAATCGGACAGCGGAAATCTTAACTTTGATTTCGAATGAATTCTCGAACCATGTTCGTTCCAACTAGCAGGTATTCATTTCAAACACCACATCAAAAAATTAATTTGAAAACGTTTTATTCAATTACTCAAGCTGGTTAAGGTGCTTGCGTGTTGTAGCCTTTGTTATGCGTTAAGACTTTAAAAAACAAAGATGAGTTTCCACCAAAGAATAGATTTTTGAGTTTAACACCTTTTACTGACTCTTACTTCGCGTTGGCGCCGAACTAACGCAGACAACTTATGAGAAACCCTCCCAAAGATCGCTTATTGTCCAGAGGTGGGCGAGAATTTTTTTAACGTCAATCAATTGTAACTTCTCGTGAAGCTGTTGGCTTTAGAAAATGGCACAGTACTTCCCACCAGGTGCTCAGAATTTGTAAGCATATTAAAACTTCACGTTCTCAAGGTAAATCCACCGGTATGATATTGTTCGATATAGAGAAGGCTTTCGACTCTGTTTGGCACGACGGTTTGATCTTTAAAATGATCAACTTCAATTTCCCCAAATATTTGTGTAAAATAGTCCAGAGCTTTTTGTCGTCCCGTCTTTTTCAAGTCCACGTTAACAATGGTATCTCGAATGATATGCCCGTCCCAATGGGTGCTCCTCAAGGTGCAGTACTGTCACCAATTTTGTACAATTTGTACACGTCAGATTTCCCGAACTTGCCTCAGTGTCAGGCCGCTATCTTTGCTGATGACACAGCAATATTTGCTTCTCATAAATTCGCTCTCAACATTGAGACGAATCTAAACCATGCGATTCAAATATTGGGAAAATATTTCAATAAATGGAAAATTAAATTAAATGGGGATAAAACGCAAGCTATCTTTTTCACCCGAAAAAGAAAAGCTTGTTTTCTACCCAGCACGCAAACGCCACTCCAGCTAAATGGAAAAAATATAGTTTGGGAAAAATCTGTGAAGTATCTGGGCATTTATCTAGACACAAGACTGACATTCAAAGAACATATTACAAGAACGCTGAACAAAGTTAAATTAGCAACTAACATAATGTACCCCTTTATTAACAGGAAGTCGAAGCTAACGAAGGAAAATAAAATAATAATTCTGAAGGTGATCTTCCAAGCATTACTTCTATATGGTTGTCCAGTTTGGGGTAATAGCGCTAAATCCCACATTAAACGCTTGCAAGTGTCACAAAATAAAACACTTAAAATGATGCTAAATCTACCATGGCACCACTCAACGATTGATCTCCACGAAAGAGCGAATGTTGAATTGATTTCTGATAGAATTCAAAAGCTGAATACGAAATTTCTGTCGAGCTGTATCTTTGCTGATAATATCCTCGTAAACCAATTGAGCAGTTAAATTACATAGCAAAAAAATATAAAAAATCGTTGTATTCAATTACACACTTCTTTGCATTTATTTATCTAATTATTTATTTATTAAGTAATTATTTAATTTATTTATTACTCATTTATTTATTTATTTATTAATTTATTTATATAATTTTTTACAAATTTATTTACTAATTCAAATATTTATTTATTTAATCATTTATATATTTATTTATTTATTTATTTATTTATTTATTTATTTATTTATTTATTTATTTATTTACTTATTTATTTATTATTTATATTTATTTATTTATATATATATATATATATTTAATTATTCGTTTGTTAACTCTTTGATTCGTTATTAATATATACAATTGTTAATTTATCAGTTTGTCATTTTGTTTTCGTTTATGTACATATATTTATTTTTTCTTATTCGTTTATGCAAACGGATGTTTACTTACAATCTAGTCATATTTTTTTTGTTTTTTTTTTTTTATTTTATTTTTATATATTTATTCTTTTCTTTTTTTTTTGTATTTGCGAAGGGTTTTCACGAATTTCCCTTCCTAACATAACATAATATTTATATTCTAAATTAAAATTTTCCATAACACTTAGATAATATTTCAGTAGGAATATACATTTGTATTGTATCTCTGAATTGTAAAATGTGCGGTAACTCCAGCTTTTTGTAATATTTATTTCGAATAAAATGAATCTATCTATCTATCTATCTATCGTGAAGCTGTTGATTATGCGCTACTCGTCGATGGAAGGATGCGACGAAAGAGTTCCTTCCCAGTGTTCTGCCAGCCACCAGAATTGTCGGTGCTGGCGTTTTACTTCTTTCATATCGCGGCCTGAGACCGCCCTGCTTAACTGAAGAGGCTCCGCGGAACTATTTGCGACGTCTCGTTCGTAGCTGCGTCGCTTATCCACAGCTCTTCGGGCAATGTGGAAGATTAGTGGAACCGCTAATCTGTCCTGGATCAGACCTATCGAGTCTAGGTAGAGGAAAGCCTCTAGGGGGATAAGACCATTAAGGCGAGCACTTTCGTGATACAAGTCATTTGGGTAAAAAGCCCCAGAGATCAGGCTGTTGACCGAGTTCATTGCCCTAAAAACGTGCCTTCGTGTCAGCTTTGTAATGAATCTATTTACTCTTATTAAATTATCTACTCTTATTATGTCTGCCTTGTTGTATAGGACCTCGTTGGGATTGAATTTTCTATACTGATTGTGAGACTCTGTAGTTCTGTATGAGCGTAAGCAAGTCCTTAGTCCTAATTGCTTTCCAAACAACCGAATCTTTTCCTTTAAGCTTGCTCCAACGTTGAACTTTAAAATTCTATTTGGATAAACTGTGGCATTAATTTAAAAAACTTGGTCTTGTTATAAATTTTTACTACACCTATTTTGTTCCGAAAACCAAACAAGTATCACAGAATAAGTATATTTTTTCTATTTATTTCTTTCTCTTTCATTTTTAACATTTAAGAAAAAGTTTATAGAAATTTAAAGGACTACGAAAACCCTCATTTGCGGTTCATTTATCCAGACAGAAGTACGCAGATACTTTTAACGTAAACCCTTTGTAGATTTTATGATAGTTATAAGGAGAAAGTGATTTTTCACTTGAACAACAGAATCAATTTAGGCGTTTCGTATTTCGCATCCCGCAAAGGTTCAACAACAGAGTGCGACGTTTTAAGATGTGTACAAGGAAAATTGCATCACTTCTACTTGCGATCGGAGAACACTGATTTTTCCTTGTTCAATGACGATAATTTGACACATGATGTCATCGCCAATGAAGAGGATCAATTTCCGTACATCTCAAAGTACATTTTCAAAGGAAGACCTCCTGTTTATTTTTGGTTCACTGAGAAGTAAGAAATCTGTGGGAAGCGACGAAATACCAAACATTGTTCTTAAACACCTTCTTCTAGAAGCGGCAAACATTTACACCATCCTCTTTAACAATTTGCTGAATAATGCACATTATCCAGCTCATTGGAAGACAGCGGTGGAACAGCCCATTCCTAAATGGAACAAAGACACATTCAAGCCGGCAAATCTGCGGTCGATAAATTTTCTTCCTAACAGCAGTAAAGTATTTGAAAAAGTGATCAAAAGAGCCTTGACCGAGTGGGTTTAGGACAAAAATTTTATACCGGATGACCAATTCGGTTTCAGAGCAGAGCATGATTGCATACATGCCGCATCTAAACTGATATCGGATATCCAATGGAACAAAGGTAAGAAACAATGTTGATTGACTTACCTTACTTAAGGCCTTGGACACCATATGGTTGCAGGGGCTCTTTTTCAAGCTTGACCAGCTGGGCATAAGCAAACCGCTGCTGTACATAATCTTAGATATTCTCATCAGCAGACAATTTATTGTAAAAAGTGGCAGTGTAACGTCTGCTGGAACTTTTGAAATTAACAACGGTCTACAACAGGGTGTAGTTATTTCGCAAATTTTATTTACGATCTTCACAAGCGAGCTTGTAGGATCTCTCCGCCACTCCGTAGCATACGCAGATGACTTGATCGCATACAAATCAAGTCCGAAGATCGAGGTCATCTTAAGTATTTTGCAACGTGACTTCGAAAAGATTCAGGAATATTGCGACGATTTGAAGTTTAAGATCAATTTCCAAAAGTGCGACACCGTTCTGTTCAGGACTCCGTTGTCTAGGGCGTCCAGAAATACTAGAAAGAAGTGGCGAATATTCTCTATCATTGGACAAAACGGGCAGCCACTGGCCAATCGAAGTGTTTTCAGATACCTTGGGATATGGCTGGATCAGTATCTTTTTTTTTAACAAACATATGCTATAGCCCGAGCCAAAGCGAACTGTCCTTGCCTACGGATGTCCCGTTTGGTACAATGTCGGAACGAGCTAAATGGAAAAGATTCGGGTTTTCGAGAGACGATGTCTAAGGGCTGGTCTCTATTTATATAGAACTTCAGACTCTGAATACAAAAAATGCCAAAGTAATTAAGTCCTGTACAACGGGGCCAACCTGATCAGAGTGGATTACTTACTTTTGTTTACTTTTCCGTTCAAGTTTTGAACCAGATTTCTGCCTGTCGTGCGACATTCAAGCGTGGTTGGGATGCTTGTTAGTTTTCCTGCCTTTCTGGGTGCCTGGTTATCTTGTCGGATTTTATGCAATATCAGCTCGTTTTTGTTCAATTTGCCGTTCAAGTTTTGAACCAGATTTCTGCCCGGCGTGCGATATTAAAGCGTGGTTGGGATGCTTGTTACCTTTCCTGCCCTTCTGGGCGCCTGGTTATCTGCTCGGATTTTATGCAATATCGGCTCTTTTTTGTTCACTTTGCCGTTCAGGTTTTGAACCAGATTTCTGCCTGTCGTGCGATATTAAAGCGTGGTTGGGATGCTTGTTACCTTTCCTGCCCTTCTGGGCGCCTGGTTATCTGCTCGGATTTTATGCAATATCGGCTCTTTTTTGTTCACTTTGCCGTTCAGGTTTTGAACCAGATTTCTGCCCGGCGTGCGATATTAAAGCGTGGTAGGGATTCTTGTTACCTTTCCTGCATTTCTGGGCGCCTGGTGATCTGGCCGGCTTTTATGCAATATCGGCTCCTTTTGTTTACTTTTCCGTTTAAGTTTTGAACCAGATTTCTGCCTGTCGTGCGATATTAAAGCGTGGTTGGGTTGCTTGTTACTTTTCCTGCGTTTCTGGGCGCCTGGTGATCTGGCCGGATTTTATGCAATATCGGCTCGTTTTGTTTACTTTTCCGTTCAAGTTTTGAACCAGATATTTGCCTGGTTTACGATATTAAAGCGTGGTTGGGATGCTTGTTACCTTTTCTGCCCTTCTGGGCGCCTGGTGATCTGGCCGGATTTTATGCAATATCGGCTCGTTTTTGTTTACTTTTCCGTTCAAGTTTTGAACCAGATTTCTGCCCGGTGTGCGATATTAAAGCGTGGTTGGGATGCTTGTTACCTTTCCTGACCTTCTGGGCGCCTGGTGATCTGGCCGGATTTTATGCAATATCGGCAAGATATTTGCAGTTCTGGTTTCGTTTTAGTTTACTTTAACGTTCAAGTTTTAAACAGGATTTCTGCCTGGCGTGCGACATTCAAGCGTGGTTGGGATGCTTGTTAGTTTTCCTGCCTTTCTGGGTGCCTGGTTATCTGCTCGGATTTTATGCAATATCGGCTCTTTTTTGTTCACTTTGCCGTTCAGGTTTTGAACCAGATTTCTGCCTGTCGTGCGATATTAAAGCGTGGTTGGGTTGCTTGTTACTTTTCCTGCGTTTCTGGGCGCCTGGTGGTCTGGCTGGATTTTATGCAATATCGGCTCGTTTTTGTTTACTTTACCGTTTAAGATTTGAACCAGATTTCTGCCTAGGGTGCGATATAAAAGCGTGGTTGGGATGCTTATTACTTTTCCTGCGTTTCTGGGCGCCGTGTGATCTGGCTGGATTTTATGCAATATCGGCTCTATTTTGTTTGCCGTTCAAGTTTTGAACCAGATTTCTCCCTCGGGTGCGATATTAAAGCGTGGTTGGGATGCTTGTTACCTTTTCTGCCCTTCTGGGCGCCTGGTGATCTGGCCGGATTTTATGCAATATCGGCTCGTTTTTGTTTACTTTGCCGTTTAAGTTTTGAACCAGATTTCTGCCTGGGGTGCGATATAAAAGCGTGGTTGGGATGCTTATTACTTTTCCCGCGTTTCTGGGCGCCTGGTGGTCTGGCCGGATTTTATGCAATATCGGCTCTATTTTGTTTGCCGTTCAAGTTTTGAACCAGATTTCTGCCTCGGGTGCGATATTAAAGCGTGGTTGGGATGCTTGTTAGTTTTCCTGCCTTTCTGGGCGCCTGGTTATCTGGTCGGATTTTATGCAATATCGGCTCGCTTTTGTTTACTTTGCCGTTCAAGTTTTGAACCAGATTTCTGCCTTGGGGTGCGATATTAAAGCGTGGTTGGGATGCTTGTTAGTTTTCCTGCCTTTCTGGGTGCCGAGTTATCTTGTTGGATTTATGCAATATCGGCTCGTTTTTGTTCACTTTGACGTTCAAGTTTTGAACCAGATTACTGCGACATTAAAGTGTGGTTGGGATGCTTGTTACTTCTCCTGCGATTCTGGGCGCCGTGTGATCTGGCTGGATTTTATGCAATATCGGCTCTATTTTGTTTGCCGTTCAAGTTTTGAACCAGATTTCTCCCTCGGGTGCGATATTAAAGCGTGGTTGGGATGCTTGTTAGTTTTCCTGCCTTTCTGGGCGCCTGGTTATCTGGTCGGATTTTATGCAATATCGGCTCGCTTTTGTTTACTTTGCCGTTCAAGTTTTGAACCAGATTTCTGCCTTGGGGTGCGATATTAAAGCGTGGTTGGGATGCTTGTTAGTTTTCCTGCCTTTCTGGGTGCCGGGTTATCTTGTTGGATTTATGCAATATCGGCTCGTTTTTGTTCACTTTGACGATCAAGTTTTGAACCAGATTACTGCGACATAAAGTGTGGTTGGGATGCTTGTTACTTCTCCTGCGATTCTGGGCGCCTTGTGATCTGGCTGGATTTTATGCAATATCGGCTCTATTTTGTTTGACGTTCAAGTTTTGAACCAGATTTCTCCCTCGGGTGCGATATTAAAGCGTGGTTGGGATGCTTGTTAGTTTTCCTGCCTTTCTGGGTGCCTGGTTATCTTGTTGGATTTATGCAATATCGGCTCGTTTTTGTTTACTTTGCCGTTTAAGTTTTGAACAGGATTTCCGCCTGGCGTGCGACATTCAAGCGTGGTTGGGATGCTTGTTAGTTTTCCTGCCTTTCTGGGTGCCTTGTAATCTGGCTGGATTTTATGCAATATCGGCTCTATCTTGTTTGCCGTTCAAGTTTTGAACCAGATTTCTGCCTCGGGTGCGATATTAAAGCGTGGTTGGGATGCTTGTTAGTTTTCCTGCCTTTCTGGGCGCCTGGTTATCTGGTCGGATTTTATGCAATATCGGCTCGCTTTTGTTTACTTTGCCGTTCAAGTTTTGAACCAGATTTCTGCCCGGCGTGCGATATTAAAGCGTGGTAGGGATTCTTGTTACCTTTCCTGCATTTCTGGGCGCCTGGTGATCTGGCCGGCTTTTATGCAATATCGGCTCGTTTTTGTTTACTTTTCCGTTTAAGTTTTGAACCAGATTTCTGCCTTTCGTGCGATATTAAAGCGTGGTTGGGTTGCTTGTTACTTTTCCTGCGTTTCTGGGCGCCTGGTGGTCTGGCCGGATTTTATGCAATATCAAAAAGATATTTGCAGTTCTGGTTTCGTTTTAGTTTACTTTAACGTTCAAGTTTTGAACAGGATTTCTGCCTGGCGTGCGATATTAAAGCGTGGTTGGGATGCTTGTTACCTTTTCTGCCCTTCTGGGCGCCTGGTGATCTGGCCGTATTTTATGCAATATCGGCTCGTTTTTGTTTAATTTACCGTTTCAGTTTTGAACTAGATTTCTGCCTGGGGTGCGATATAAAAGCGTGGTTGGGATGCTTGTTACCTTTTCTGCCCTTCTGGGCGCCTGGTGATCTGGCCAGATTTTATGCAATATCGGCTCGTTTTTGTTTACTTTGCCGTTTAAGTTTTGAACCAGATTTCTGCCTGGCGTGCGATATAAAAGCGTGGTTGGGATGCTAGTTACTTTTCCTGCGTTTCTGGGCGCCTGGTGGTCTGGCCGGATTTTATGCAATATCGGCAAGATATTTGCAGTTCTGGTTTCGTTTTAGTTTACTTTAACGTTCAAGTTTTGAACAGGATTTCTGCCTGGCGTACGATATTAAAGCGTGGTTGGGATGCTTGTTACCTTTTCTGCCCTTCTGGGCGCCTGGTGATCTGGCCGGATTTTATGCAATATCGGCTCGTTTTTGTTTACTTTTCCGTTCATGTTTTGAACCAGATATTTGCCTGGCTTGCGATATTAAAGCGTGGTTGGGATGCTTGTTACCTTTTCTGCCCTTCTGGGCGCCTGGTGATCTGGCCGGATTTTATGCAATATCGGCTCGTTTTTGTTTACTTTGCCGTTTAAGTTTTGAACCAGATTTCTGCCTGGGATGCGATATAAAAGCGTGGTTGGGATGCTTATTACTTTTCCCGCGTTTCTGGGCGCCTGGTGGTCTGGCCGGATTTTATGCAATATCGGCTCTATTTTGTTTGCCGTTCAAGTTTTGAACCAGATTTCTGCCTCGGGTGCGATATTAAAGCGTGGTTGGGATGCTTGTTAGTTTTCCTGCCTTTCTGGGCGCCTGGTTATCTGGTCGGATTTTATGCAATATCGGCTCGCTTTTGTTTACTTTGCCGTTCAAGTTTTGAACCAGATTTCTGCCTTGGGGTGCGATATTAAAGCGTGGTTGGGATGCTTGTTAGTTTTCCTGCCTTTCTGGGTGCCGAGTTATCTTGTTGGATTTATGCAATATCGGCTCGTTTTTGTTCACTTTGACGTTCAAGTTTTGAACCAGATAACTGCGACATTAAAGTGTGGTTGGGATGCTTGTTACTTCTCCTGCGATTCTGGGCGCCGTGTGATCTGGCTGGATTTTATGCAATATCGGCTCTATTTTGTTTGCCGTTCAAGTTTTGAACCAGATTTCTCCCTCGGGTGCGATAAAAAAACGTGGTTGGGATGCTTATTACTTTTCCTGCGTTTCTGAGCGCCTGGTGATCTGGCCGGATTTTATGCAATATCGGCTCGTTTTTGTTTACTTTTCCGTTCAAGTTTTGAACCAGATTTCTGCCTGGCTTGCGATAAAGCTTATTCGAAGTCACACTGCAAGAGCAATGACTTCGAAAAACAACTTGATCTCGGGGGTTAATACCCCGATTATATGCACCACGAGACAGTGCGCCTTAAGCGGTGCCGTTAATCTTCCACGTGAACCGAAAAGCTGTGGACGGGCGAGTCAACTACAACCAAGACGTCGCAATTAGCTCAACGGAGACGAAGGTTCAGTAGGGCGGTATCAGACCGCTACATAGCAGACCTCCAATGGCAACGTTGGCACTATTTGTGGTTGAACGAAGAAATGAAGACTGTCGTGGGTGTAATTTTAATCTTGAGTGTCCTCTTAGCAAATCGGATAGCATGTCTTATTAGCCTTGGCCGGTTTATATATATTTTTAAGGTAGTGTGAGCAGATAATTAGTTTTAATTTTATTTTAAGTTAGTTTAAGATTTAAGAGTTAAGATTAGTTTTAAGTTAGTGTTAAGGTCTTATTTAAGTTTAAATTAAAAAGTTCTTATACTATATTAAGTTTTTTTGTTTCTTATTTATTAATATTTTCTTAGTTTTTATAATTTAAATTCACATAAATACACAGTAGTGGAAAGACATAATTAAGGTTGTTAGGTTTAGCTTAGAGCGTTCGTAGAGGGCCAGTAAGTTAGTATATAAACAAAGTTATGTTAATTAAGCTTGATTTAAGCTGTTTTTGTCTAGCATGTAAGGAAAATGAATCAAATGAATAAAATTGCTTTAAAATTAAAAAAAAAATTTGGTTCAATAACAGATCCAAGATGGGTATTGGACCCATCAGTAAAGATTGTCTTGAACTTTGTTCATTAGGAAAGTTGACATTATTCACATCACATCTGTCATCACAAGTTCCGCTGCAAACAAAATTTGATGAGCAACGCAAAATATAATACGAATCTGCAGTAACATCTCCAGTGGAAATTCCGGATAGCTAAGACATTAAATATCAACCCACTTGCTGAACCGGTGTGCATCGTTAATCTTCTTTTTTTTGTTTTTTGCTTCCAACCAGTTTAGCAAGCTGAGTTTAAAAAAAAACTAACATGCAGCCTTCCGTGGCATGCCTCATAGAAGAAATGTACTCGAAGATACACAGGAACGGATACATACCAAAGGCACATAAAATCTAGCGATTGGCTTGTAGTTGAACGAACCGAAGATGCCGAAGAACAAGTTAATCCCAACCGGGTTGTATCAGGAGTATGCGATTAATAAGGATGACCAAAGTCAATGGCATACTCTCCCCATGCCCGATCTGGTTCCACAAGACTGAATCCATTTATATAAAAAAAAGTAACAAATGCTTTAACAAAAAACTAACTACTCGTTAGCCAGTTTTGCAAATGGAGAGTAGTACCTGAGCCTCCTTAATATTTGTGTCATTCTGGATCCGTTTGATTCCATGGCACATCGAATATGGGTGCACAACAGAAATGCTGACACATTCGCAAGAGTCGATGGAAAGATATGTAAACCCCCCCCCCCCCCCACTTATTGAGAGGAACATTGCCAACTGGCAACAAATGATGTACCTTGTAAAATCCTAACCAACCTGTTTGTTGAGTTACTGCAAAGATGGGAACAATTTCATCTGACCACTAAAGTGTTGTGCTTACGTTTCATCCAGCACATGAAGCTATCCATCCAATCGGGAGGCGATTTAAATTCTTTTTGAATTATTCATTAAAGATGTTCAGTGCTTTTGCGGTGGTCTCTCGTCGCGTCCGTCATCGGTTGGCCGGCAAAGGAATGCGTTAAGTGTGCACAATTTTGCACTGATCTCGACGCTATATTTCAGTTTAAATTTAGAATGTCAATCTGAAAAGGTAGTCGAAGCCCGTTTGTTCACATCACAAAAACGATGAGGTGACATTTTGCTACGTGTGGAACTTTGGCTTTGATATGCCCGAGATGGTTGTAATGCTTCTGTAAAAAAGGTAGGCAATGATTGTGTGTTCAGTGGGCAGGATGGAAGAATGTGTTTGAATTCGATTAATTTGCAAGATGACATTTTTATTTAACTGAAAATAAAAAGTAAATTGCTTACTTATGCCAAGATGTATCGTAATTTTGTCATAACGCCACTCTGTTGATTTGCAACAATTATAAAATCTTATAACCTTTGTCTGTGCAGTTTCCACTCACAACCTGTTCCCTATGATTGTTTTGTTGGTTTAAGGTTTCGCAAGAGATTAGATAAGTTAAGGTAAGGTAAAAGAGAATGTGCTCAGAAGTGGGTGGTGGGGTGTGTTAGCTTGAAAGCCACCATGCTGGGTAGCGCAGATGGTTTATCGATTTCATTTCAATTGGATCAATTTAAAGATCCCAGTCAGCATTTGCCGCTGGGATCAAATTAAAGACGCTATCAGTCTAGTGATCGACCTGACGTAGTGGATAATCGTACTGTATTTCTTTTGAATTGCCATACTGAAGCTCGAAGTTCGTGTCGTCGAAATAATGGTTAATTAAGATGATGGAATTGGCTCTTTTGTGACGGCATACAACTGACAGCAAAGTGTTGAAGCAATCTTCTATAAAACAAAACAATTTCGTAGCGAATAAAATTCTGCGGATCAAACGAATGCAAAAAATATCGAAATCGAATTCTCCAAACGTATTCGGACTTAACCCATAAAGAAATCGAGCCCAAAATACACCTGAGTTTCAAGCCACTATCGAAAGAAAATACCTTATTTCTCCTACTTCCTCATACAAAGGTATTTTTAGGGTTGTCATTACCTTCTGATAGAAATAACGACTTTGAGTCCAAATCCGTGACAGTGGAAATGTTGCATTTGTATAAAAGGACATTCACTTGAGAACTTCTAGACAAACCGTTGAATACGATGGGATAATTTTCTGCTAGGATACCAATTGTATCCTACAACCCACTTTTATGCAAAGCAAGGAAACTCTACAATACCGAGAGAAAAACTTAAGTCCGTGGAGACACTGCTTTGCAAATCCCTAATTCATAACTTGCATTGGAATGTGATTGATTTTTTTATATGAGTATGATTTTTTATCGTTGACTTCTTCAACAAAAATTGCTGACAAAATGCGGGAACAAACCTTCACAAATTCGATGAAATGTTGTTGCTTTCAAATCACATTAACCGATTCTATCGACACAACCTTGGCCAAGTGAAGTGGCAAAAGTGTTTCCAGATAATATTTATGTCAAATTTGGTTGAGCTGGTTAAATAAAAGTTACAATCTTCTTAAAACCAACGAAATCCCTTATTTGCTCTATGATTATTGGGGAATTAATTACTGCGAATTGAGCGAATGCAAAAATGTCGAAGGCAAACAACCTTCGTTTCTTTTCGGATGCTTCGTATGGACCTGTTTTTCAAATCAGAGCACAAATTTTCGTATGTAGCTTTAAGGATGATCTTCTCATTTTAAATTTAATTTAAAGGTCTTGTGACCCGAAGAAATAATTGAAGATCAAAATTTTGCAAATGAGTTTTAAAGTGTAGGGGTCCTTGAAAGGTTTGTGCCTCTCTTCTTTCATACAAATATCATTTTTAGTATTTATAATATATTTATTTATTGTGTTAAAATATTTTTATTTATTGTGATTTTGTTTGATACACAACCTACTCAAGTCAAAAATTATAGCAAAAGCCAATCCACTTAAATCTCCTAAATATTTATGCATTCTTCTATCCAGTAAGCTCTATTGAATGAGCTCACATTGCCTGATATTTTAAAAAGTATATAATTATTCTTTAGTAGGTAAGTTTTTGGCATTACAAACAGACTATCGTTGGCTGATACTGTAAAAAAAATCTAATAGATAAGGTTTTGTACTCTTGAGGCCTACCCATCATGGCTGCCTTTAAGTGAAAATGTTGAAAAAGATACAAATCTATCGATTTCTCGGCGAGCACAGTATCTGGGCTGTTCTTATGGCAAGTTTTTTTTTTCATATTTTATCGAAATTCCTTGATTAGCTCGACACACATACTCAGATTGATTGTTTGAACATCAGGGATTGGATGACCAACTTTCACCCATCATTTTCTTCGGCGGTGAAGCTCGTTTTTTCACTCGGCAGATACTTTAAATATTGGAGTTCAATTGAAATAAAATTATTTCGCTTATTTCATCCCTCTCATCTAAACCAAGCTTTCTAGCGCCCGCGATTACTTGATCCTTAAACCAGAGGTTCTTGTGGCTTGGACTCGAACACACTCTTGGCTCGAGCATTATTTCCCATTCTCTCGATGTGGTCGCAGTAATGTAGTCGAAGAATTTTTGCTCTACGGACTATATCCAATTTTTTCGGTTATGCCTTCTACATTCGCGCTGCTGAACAGATGATTTGTCCTTCGAAGGAACCCAATATTTGCTTAGCTGCTTCGGCGTTCGGCTCCAAAAGAAAACAAAACTGACAAAATCAGTGTCTGTAGTGCAGTATTTTTGTGCGAGTCATTTAAAAGTCATTTTTTATTTTACTAAAATTATTGTTTAAATATATTTCCAACCAATTAATCTACACGTTTTAATTTCGATTTTTGAACGATCCTTTTTATATTGCATTGACTTAGAGTAGTTTGATGTCTTAAATTATCCCTCATAGAATGAGTAAATATTTTACTATTTTCTACTAACCTGACTGATAATATTAAAAATATAACTTAATAAAAAAAACGTATAAAAAATGCAAGCATAAATTTAAACAAAAAAAATAAAATTCATAAATCATACTTATAAATTTTATTAGAACTTAAACAGTTTAAACACTTTCTATTAAAATTTCTGTAAAAACAACTGCAATAATGCACTTAAAACACGCTTTTATTATTTAATTGGTCACGAGTAATAATCTGCTTTAATTAAATACAGGTTAGCAATTATGATGGAGATAGTGGTGATAGAATTTCAGATGTAAGTTTACACAATATCAACAACACAAGTCAACACACTTTGAGTTTTTTTCAAAATTTAAAAAAAGAAGTAAATACAGTAGAAATTTGGTTATCGAAAGACAAAGAATCAATATCTTTTTATACTATTTTATGTGAAGGCTCATCCAATTTGGAGCTATCATATATGTGCCAGTTTTTATTTCGGCTGCAAGCCTTGCTTGTAAAAAACAAATTTTCTGTCACTAACCTGTTGAAGTTCATTTGCTCTGCAAATTAAGCCGTTGAAGATGTATATCAACTCGACAGCATTTATATTGACCTTAGTTGGGCTTTCTATCAGCTTTTTCACAAGCTTTTCCGACCTTTTTATCGAGCGGATAAGCTCGTGCGTTCGTGAACGAACCTTTCATTTAACCTTTCAACAATGCTTCATCGGGAGTACCTCAGGGAAGTCACCTTGGTCTCCATCTGTTTAAAATAGTAGTTGATGAGTTAACGGTGTGGAAAGTGAATTCATTTATTCTTAAGTCTTTATCAATGTCTATGACGTAAAAGGGTAGCAATAAAAATATGCAGGATGACCTTAAATTTTTCGAAACGGTGTTCGAATAATTGGGCGAACGCAATCAAGTCATTCGTCACTATTCGAACCAAAAATATTGATATATTTCTCCTTTTGCCCCCTGTGTTAAATGCTTTATAAGGGTAAACATAATCTCTTAAGTGCGAGGAAATTATTTAAATAAAAAAAAAATCGCGGAATAGCAGAGTTGGCACAAGGCTCTTATTATACTGCTCTTTTTACATGCTGCAGTTATTCTACAAGGATCTGTGATCATATTAAGCCAAACTTATAACGTAAAACCCATGTCGTTAACTCACTCATGCTCTTCAAAAGCGGAGAAGCTGTAAAGTAGTTTGCCTCGAATAGAAGGCTCAACTTTCAGGCAACGATTTGATAATCATTTCTGTTGATACAAAAACTTGACGTTTTAAAAAGCTGCTGAACGCTGTTCCTTTATGGAAAAGACGATGATTTGGATTTCCGTCATATAAAAATTCCGGACCGACGAACTCATTTTTTGTGCATCTTTGTGTACTTAAATTGATGAGTAAGATACTCTGAAGGTACAAACATCCGTATAACTGGAAACCGCCGCATCAATAATATGTGAACCACAAAATTTAAAAATCAGTTTTAAAGATATCATTTTATTCAACTGCCGAGTTGTTCCATTAAACCATGGCGGCAAGCTTTTCTTATTTTTAATGTATCTCTGGACCCTCCCATCATATTTCCGGTGTTCATAAGTCTCCCAGTTCCTTGGGATATAGAATCTGTTTTCTTGTCTTCGTCTAGTGCTGTGGATTTACTAAGTTGGTATCTTGTACGTCTTGTCATCTTTGAACTGTGAAAGAATTTCAAGTTTATAGAGTTGATCTGTACTTACTAGCCTCATATCATTGTTAATTTGTCTCTAGTCACGGATTTGATCAAGTTTCTTTGGGTCCTCAGATGTAGCAATGTTGAAGCTGTCGAAGTTGGGGAGCATTTCTCCAAACTAGACTGGTCCAAAATAGCACTGTCTGACTTCTGGTGGACATCAATCATTGTTGTACATTCGTCAATGTTTTTGAGATGTTTGTGATTTCTTGCTCTTTGCAAGCAGTCATGATCATTCATTTTGATACTAATTTGATATCTTGGAATGTAACGTGGTCATATAGGACCAAGTTTTGCACCCTGGGGGACACTATTGACAATGTTTTCTGTTGCGCTAAGGTTATCTCTGATTTTCGTTGTGTAGTTTTTATTCTTGAAGGAGTTTAAAATGCCTCGTCGTCTACCAATTTTTTTCAATTACTTCAGAATATTACCACGATTTAATGCGTTAAAAGCTTTCTTAAAATCAAAGAATAAGGCAACATTATTTTCGCTGCTATAAATTTTGTTCGTAAAATCCCCAAGGAGTTAATTTGAATCTTTAAATTTGGGAAAATTGATTTTTCTACAAAATGTTTACTTTTTTACATATTCATATATTTTTCCCGCTACTACTTCCTGATGAAGGTACAACCATCACCGCAAATGAACATCGCTGCGACCAAATATTTATTCATTTTTGTACAAGTTATTTCGCATTTTGGAGATGTCACCAGGCTACCAAAATTATGTGATTTTTCCGAAGCTCAATTTATTTTTCCGAAGCTTTGCAAAAGATCGTGAAAGCAAAGTTACAATTTGCATCCCGACATGTATCGAAAGATCTTCGTCAGAATAGAGTCCTGCAATAACGCATGAACTTAACATTTTATTAAAGTTACATTCCATTCATTATGACAAAAAACCGAGCAAAAATCATACTAAAAATTTGATCTAAATGTGTTGCATTGAAATTTTCTTTCGGAACCTCAAAATGTATGACCCTGAATAATCCACGATTTTTTTTTTGAATGAACAAATTTTGCGTTTATAGTTTTCTTTGTTTAATAATTTTCTTCAGCATTCACATGTTTTCTACTTATTCGCTTTCTTCTTCTTTCTCTCGTTGGTTTGTTCCCATTGATTGCGTTAAGAGAAAAGCTGATTCAGAAATATGGTATAATAATTTTTTATATTTTATTAAATAGTGGAGCACCCTCATACGGGTAAACAAAATAATCCAATAGCAAAAAGAAAACGATTTCCATTTGTGATGATGGTGATGTTCGTGAAAGAGTCTTTGTGTAGATACACTTCAGCACAATTAATATAAACGTCACGTTTTTCACGTCTTTCAAATAACTTAAATACGTGTGTTTTACCTCTGCAACAAAAAAAAAAATCACTGCCAACGACTGCATGTTAAAAAAATACTCACCTTAATTTTTGTGCCACAGAAATGCAAATTTTGTGAAGATCAACATACTTATGTGCGCACAACCGGTGGTGGATAGACTTCTCTGCTAAGTTTGAATCCAAAACTACATAAATGCTTAAATCAAACCTAAGCTAAAATATGGGCGGTAGCGACTCTGTGTCATTGTATTTATTAGATATTTCCATCACACTTGATTTACCAAGGTTAAGTGATAAGCCATTTGTCTTCATTATGCAAACGAGAATATCAACAAGATCATCAGCTTAGACACATGGAGAGACATTTTTACATAATTCTGTTATGTCATCAAACAGAAAAGAAAATGGGTTCCAGAATAGACACTTGCGGCACTCCTGCTAATACCTCCAGAAAGGAATCATTGGATTCCAAATTAGTTAAAATAAATCCTAAAGAACATTCACTCAATCTTAAATACAACGAACGTTTTTTGTACTTACAGGAGCATGATTTGCTAAACCAAACGCCTTTCAAAAATCCAGCAAACCCTCAATCAAATTGCATCCTAATGCCGCCTTAAACCTTAACTGTGACGATTGATCAGCCATGGTGCTTTCTAAAGCCAGACTGAAGAGATCTCAAGATGACTTGATATTCACTAATCAAGTGCATCTTGTTAAACCTCTGATAGACATGATAGAGTGCTGATTGGGCCAAAGTCAACTGTAGTGTGTATAAGCACTGCAATGAGAAAAGCCTTCGGAAGAATATTATGTCGTGTATTTAAAGCTATGCATACAACGCACGGGGAGCCATTAAACCGCGTCAATGGCTTAAATCAAATGTTGTTGAATATTCATAATACTTGTTTACATTGAGAGCTACTGCGTCATTTAAATGCCACTTTGCGACACGAAAGGCAATCAGATGCGTCATGTCTTTCCGTCGCGTCGTCGTCATACTACCTGTCAAGTAATAGCGTTTGAAGAAAATAAAGAGTGTACAAAGTAATTGTGAGAGAACATGTTGAATTTAATTTGTTTTCTTAAGGCTACATAATTTATTCAATAGCTAATGAACGCAAGCAGTGTAAATAAACATCAATCTCAACGACAGCCACGCATGACAGATTTTTTTTTATTAAAAATGACATTTGAAACGTCTTGAGGATGCCCATTCCACAACATATTAGAAAGTGGTATTATAATGCCCGATTATGCATGCAACTACATTGTAATACTAGATTAACATTCATAAGTCCATCTATACATACTAATCAATTATTTTATCTTACAACAAACTTTGAGTGTAAGAAACAAAAAAGTCGCCAAGTGTGAATCGGTTCCGTACCACAGTCTTTCATTAAGCGCTTCCTATCTATAAATTTTAATAAATAATAAAAAAAAGTGTGTGTGAAATATCATCGAAATTTTGTATTCCTTTGAAAGGCCTTTTGATGCTATTATGTACGGAATATAGCATCGTTCAAATGTTTGCCGCAGCTTCTCTGGTTGTATAGTGCCCTCTAATCACTTGTGCAGATGTGATTGGTTTCCAAATGATTCAGGGGCAAAGGAAGTTGGTAATCTTCGACCTAAAGCGCTCGCCGTTGACGGTGATGGCCTGGCCAATGTCGTTCTCAAAGAAATATCGACCGGTGACGCCGCATGCGCAAAATCCACACCAAACAGTGAGAGGGTTCAGGCCCAGCGAAGGGCCGAGTTCTTGTGAGCGACACGAAATCGAAAGCCACGGATTCTCCTGCGTACAGCGGCGATGTTTTCGGCAGATCTTGCGTTTCGTCGCACAGAATAAATGACAGCCAATTCAACTTATATACCTTCAGAAATATGGCCGCTAACAACTGTCAACATTTTCTTATTTTGAATTTTTGGCGTAAACTTGAGTTGCAATTTAAAAAGTAAAAATTGTTTGAGATGAAACTACAAATTAATGGTTTTTCAGATTTTTCCCTTTACTTGTGAGAAAAAATTAAATAAGAAACAAGATATAGCTTTTTCTAAATTTCATTATTCTATATCAACGGAAAGTACCCTTAAGCCTGAAAAAACCCTTGGTGACAGACTGACGGACAACTAACTAATCCTTAAAATGTTCGCTTTTCTTTTTGTGATACGGAACCTTAAAAACCGATGCATTGACGATAAAAGTCACAATCGAAGTGTAAGTTTTGAAACGTATTCTTAATCTACAAATACTAGGGTTTCGTTCCCAAAGGAACGAAGGAAACCTATTAATAAGCCTCCGCTGTCTGTCACAAAGTTGTATTTTCCTTACAGCTTTAGTATATAATCGCAACTTAAATTAACACCTTAAACAAGACACTGAGTTTCATGGAGCAACTTAGCAATTTTTAAAAGTAGGCAATGATCTTGTCCATCCAATACAAGGTAAAAGGTCGTATTCGAATAAAGGAACTGGAAAAAAAATTGCAACTTGTGGAATGAATGTCAAATTGTTGTGGTGTAAGTGCGAATTGAATGTTGTCTATTCGTAGATTTCTACCCAACTGCACGAAGTGCTACATCCACGTATATGTGTTTTGCTTTTGTGGCGGCATTTTTTTCAATTCGAAAAATTAAGTTACAATATAATTTTCTAAAAATAAGTTATTTACAAAAGTTTTTCATGTGATTTTGAGTTAAATTTTGACGTTATATTTCTACAGCCTAAATGTGCATCAAAAAATCATATTGGAATTACAAAAAAACCGATATAGAGATTTTACTTTTTTCTGATTAACTCGTACATATTTATTGGAGATGCTATGAAAAATTTAAAATTGATGAGATACAGTGTTGTATACTCTTAAGAGGCTAGGAAAACCTCGGAAGCTGAGTCAACTCCCACTTGGCTAATTTTTATTTTAAATATGGCAATCGAACTTTCTCTCAGGAACCCACAAACCATATTCGCGATCCAATAGATCAATTCTCTGATCTAAATGAACAATTTGAAACATTCGTGTCAAGGCAAGTTTTGAGCTAGGAAAGAGATATACTAATTAAAAGAAGAGGATTCCATGGTTAACAAAATTTAATCAATCAAGAAATTCGAAGCGTAACACATCCTTGATTATAACCTCGCTAATATTTTCTAAAACGTTAACTTTTGCTGCAGCAGTCCTAATCAATCTCGGTGGGCTTCGTGACCAAGGAGTCTCCTTTAATTTAGATCCTAGAATGACAATTTTTTTTTTTAAAACCGCGACTTGCGGAAAAATAAAAAATAAAACATGTATCACTTCCAAAGTTTACTTTTTTTAGGTTAAACATAAATTGACAGCTGTCAAACGACATAGCAATTATAAAGTTGGGTTTTCAAAGTTTATCTATTCAAGAATATATTTACAAGAGGATATTTCAAAATTTTTTTTGGAGATATCGGTATTTTGCTGACCCGGCATCCAAACTGGTTCGGCCGGAACTTATCGAACAAAAGACATTAGGGATTCTCCGTCTACCTGAATCCATATTTCTCAGTAAAACCTTTTGTCCTTTGTATATATTGTAATACAAGAACCCTTTAATATTTAGTGTCCAGCTGCTTATAGTTGAATTCTAACCTTCAAACCACGTGGACGTACATAGTGAAAAAATATTATTGTGAAATATTTTTAGTGTGAAATATTTAATATGAGTGAAATAAAAATATTGTGAAATATTTTTTTTTTAATAAAATGGATAAAAAATCATCAGCGCAAAGGATTACGCGTCCAGATCGACAAACAAAAAGGCAATAGATTCATGGCACAGGAAGCCACCAGTTTTACGAGTGCATCAGCAGCAAAATTGAATAAATCAAATAATGAAGAGGTGATCATTGAAAATAATTAAGGCTACTGTGTGTGTTTTGGAGTTTTTCACGGTTTTTGCAGCGTTTTCTTCTGAAAATTGGCCCGGAAGCTCATTCATTTGCTGTAAAACGAGGCAACGACCGGATACTAGATACGAGCTCCCAACACATCAAAGGAGGCCAGAACTGTTCGATATGAAGAGAGAAACGCGGAAAATAGTTTTTTCGAAGTCGAGGAAGGTCCGATGTATGCAGCAGGAATGGCAGTTTGAATTAATGTAAGTCTACAATATCATTTCATGACTTAGACTGCGAAAAACTTTACGCGAAACTTTAAATGCGTTTTTCTCGAAATTGTCTTTTTCAAAACAATACCCACGATTTATCAGGTTCTTCTGGACCGATTCACCTGAAATTTTTAGAGTCTATGTCTGGAACTATCCCCATCCCTAATTTTTTTTTTAAATTCAAAACAGTCAAAAAAGTGGAACAAAAATTGTTCTTTTTTTTTCATGCAGTCGCCATTTTGTGAAAAATATCTTTCCAACTTGTCCGTTGTTCCAGACATTGCGACATTATTTCAGATTAATAAGCCTTTTTTTTTGGTTTCAGATTGCTAGGAGAGTTTAAATCGTGGGTATGGTTTCGCGCCAATTTTTTGAGACACCCAAATCCATCAACTGCCAATTTTTGAAATTTTCAACTTTTTTTTATTTTTTGATTTTGTTTCTGTATTCTTGTTAAGTTAATTAATAACTAATAAAAAAATTTATAGTAAAAATATTGATTGCCTTTTTTTATGACACTTAAAAAATTACATGAAATTCATGCCTCTACACTAGAATACCCCCTTATTTCATTAATATGCAAACTAAATTGTTTCCTTAACTTAAATTTCAATAATTTTTTATTGTGGAAAATAAAAGTACACTTGTACGCAGCTACACATTTTTGCCAACAACCCGACGCGCAGGCTTATCACATCCATCGACACAATTGATTGGTACCTTTCTTTTATCTATTGTTGCACTGTATTCATTATCTTAACTATTATCGAAACTACGAGTACGATAAAATATCTATTTTTTTATTTGTACATAATTGTCCAATTGCTTAATGAATTTTGACTATTTGCTGTCACCGATATCGACATAGTAAACATGAATCTCTCTCATACATTAAAAAACTTTGAAGAAAAATATGGAAAAAAACCTTCACAGATTGAATTTTTAAAAAACTGCAAATAAATTTAATAGTTCTTTTGCAATGCCACCAGTTTCTGCTAAATACGATAAATTTGTTTTCTTTCCTTCATAACTCAATGCTAGCCATTGAGTTTTTATATTATTAATTTATATAAATGTTTAGTTAGTTTTTTTATCCGATCATTTGATAATATTTCTATTTTATTGCTTGTATACAAATGTGGCTGCCCTTGTGCCCAACAACCGTGAAGATCAATTTGATTGCAATTTTTAATCAATCTACTCCTATTTTTTTGTTTGAACTTCACTTCCAAAGCACATAATTTTTTCATTATGAATGTTTCAATCACGAATAATATTGACGACTAGCGCTAGAGCTTAAAATGCAATGAATTATTTTGCTCGTAAATTCAATTTAACTAAAAAACTTTGAGGCAATTTAGAGATAAAAAACAAGTCACAAACATATTTCGTCAATTTTCGAAATATCTTAAAAATATCTTTTTGGCTTGGATTACTGCACAACTTAGCCATAACCCATAGCCTGTTAAGTTGTTATGCGTCGGAGAGAAAGAAACCGGGAATGTCTTTATCTGCATCCCAAAGATGTCCAACCTCTTCTGTCCGCAAGTCTGTTTATTTAATGTACACCTAAAGGAACATGTTTGCACAAATAGACCCATTTTCCTCACCGAAACCAAGAGAAAATGGACATAATTACATTGCACTGAGCAGCATCATCTCAAACTAGCCTCACGTTTTTCACGGTAACTACAATTCCGTACATCAGTTTCGGAATAAATTAGATATAATTTTATCCAAACCGTCATCTTTGTTTTCCGTTCACGATGTTGAAATTGATGAAGCTCCATCGGATAGGTGTCGGGCATAATGAACTCATGCCACATCAATAAAAGCTCAACTTGAAAACTTTCATCCGCACGATTATACTGATGGTACTTAGACACTCAAATGTAGATACTCATTGCTCTGTTTTTTTTACTACCTACATTATTTGTTGTATCGGAATGTGAACTGCTGTGTGCTCGAATTAATTCCCTCATTAATTCGATGACGTTATTTGGACGTTGTTCCTCGTGTGAGTATCATTACAGACACAGCAGGGTGATAATTGGGGTTTTCATTGAAACATTGAAATGTATCGTGAGTGCATTAAGTGCGAACTCATGTGATTGGCCTTCATGGTGGCCAGTATGTTCCTCATAGACAAATCAAAATTAAAAAATGTTTTCGTTTATCGGTCGTATAACATGCGAACTATTTAGTTGAGTATGAGACCGCGTTTGGCATCAATAGATGCTTCTACATGTTCTCGATTTCGCGAGAAGAAACGCGTGCCTTAAAAAAATCAAAATGAACAAAATACTGCGAATTGGACGATTGCAAATAAGTCGATAGCATACATCCACAAATCTGTTCGTATGTCACCTTGTGGGGAAAATCTAATCCAAAAGTGTTGAGTTTTGAACCACTGCCGAATTTTTACTAATACAGGATAAGGGTAATCGTTGTCTCTCGACTGAGCCGGTTAACCACTAAATGTGGAAATGCGTCTGATTGGCCGTTGTGGCCGGACGATGGCATGTGCGATTTTGTTGTTGTTGGTGTTGTTTTGTCATCCCTGCGAAGCTCGTCCGTCAAAATTAGAATGTCAAAAAAAGAATTAAGATAAGGTCATACTTGAGAAATAGTGCGGAAATTCCGCGTCTTCACTCCAGGCACTATCCTTCAAAGGTCTGTTCATCTACTCGCATTCGCCGATGATATTGACATAATCGGATGAAAGCAGCGCGATGTCAACAGGGCGTTTGTGTGGGTTGAGGAAGAGGCGTCAAAGATGAGTTTGGCGGTAAACGAGGGCAAATCTTAGTATATCGTGTGCTGTTATCAAGAAAGGACAACCAAATCACCGACGTCAGCTATAACTTTGAGGTTATAGCAGAAAATAATACCACCGCTGAGATCAAATGAAGAATAATAGCAATTTAGAACAAAAGACCCTTATCATCCCCATTCTGGTGCAGAAGCATGGAGTCTTCCAAAAGCGAATAAGGGCGTCTTAGGTTATTTCGAAAGAAAAATTCTACATGTGATCTACGGTTCCGTCTGAACCGACGGTGAGTGGAGGAGAAGATTCAACGCCGAACTTTACGGGTTGTACAGCGACATCGACCTACGTTAAAACGCGTGGAAACCACTCACCAGCCCGGAAAGTCACGAATCCACGCAGACAAGTGAAAGGGGACCTCAGCAAACTTGGCGTGCAAGACTGGACATTGCCAGCCAGGAAGCCATCTGACAGCAGAAGCTGGCTGGTTGCGGCCTCAGTCCAATCCGGATTTTAGCGCCACCATTACAATTATAATAATTAATAAATGTCAGAACGAGTATGCTTCTTAGCTGACCTGATGTATGAATCGCGGTTGCTTGCTTGATAAGCATGACTATGATTCTAGAAGTCAATAACAACCTTATAAAGCTCGAGTTTTAATTTTCGACGACCCTACCTTGATAAGTATTTGTTTTGCAGCAAATGATGAATTGTCTGTTTGGGTTTGTAACAAGGTCATTGTTATATGTTACAATATTTTAAGTTAGAAGGCTTCAATTTAACCAATATTGAAATGGAGCTAGATTCTATTTTGCAGGAGTCTGATCCTACGTTTTCGAGAGTAGAATATTGAGTGCCAGAATTCAAACGAGGCCTTATAGCTCACAAGCTGAATATCACAGTGGTCGACCAAATGAGGTGCACACGACCGTACAGTAGACTCAACTAGCAGAAATAAAGGAATATAAAAAGTCGTAGGCAAACAATAAATCATCACTCGCTCGTTCTCAAAGTGCCGTAGTTGAAGCAATCACGGCGATGGAACAACGGACATACTGGGTTGGTCTTAGATTCAATGAGGACTTAACAAATTAAATCAACCAACGTCGAACATTATCTCGGCCAAATCATAACGCTTGACAGCTTCAATTTTGAGGAAGTAACATCATCTATTTCGGGACTAACATATCTTCCACAAATGATACCACAGGGGAGTTCGTACGGAAAATAAACGTAGGCAACCGTTGCTACTTGTCGAAACACCCACGTTCTAAACAGGAGAGAAGGTAAAAAAAGGACAAAAATACTTCTCAACACAACACTGAGTTTGGCAATCCTGCCTTATGGAGCTGAATGCTGGAGGATAAGAAAAGCAAGTGATCAAATATTGGGATCATTCGATCCGATTTGATCCTTTGTCGGATCCTTTCTGCGAGGACAGCGAATGGCGGAGAAGGCATAACCGTGAACTCTATGAGCTTTACCAACAAAGATTTGAATAAAGCCAATGATAAGAGGGTCCTCAATCGAGGCCACCAGGTTCAAGATGAACGAGAGGAAGACAGAATCTCAAGAAATCGCGGAGCTAGAATCCTTGGTCTAACCAATTGGAAGCAGCGTACTCAAGACCGTTACGGCTTGAAGGTATCTCTATCTCAGCATCTGATCCTTCTAGGATCGTTGGTCCGAATAAAGAAAGGAATATGAAAAAGATGTGCCTTGAAGTTAAAAATGGAACAATATTTCAATAATTTGTTTGGTGCAGTTTCATAGCAATAAAGTCGAGTTTTTGCATCAATTTATAACCATCGGTCTATCACTTCACACCTGAATGATATGTGCGGGTGCACTTGACTTCTAAGAAAGCGAATAGAGTTGCATCTGCATGGTTAAGCGGCCCCATTTTTTGTTATACAAAGTTTTGTTGCATCAAAAATATGCCAGTTCACAAATCCATTATCGCTGTGGCCAAAATCAATAGTTTAAGTTTCAAATTGCTTCCTCGCACGAAATTTGTAATACAAGATTAAGCCCCTTCGAGGTATTTCATATTTCAAAGCTCGAAAAAAAATTGAGCCTGTTATGACTATTTTAAAGAACTCTACAGGACTACATTATTTTCGCCAAAATGTTTGTATTCTCTTTGTTAGGTCGGATCATTTTGTGGCCACCCTTGATGCGTACAAATGTCCAAATTCGAATTTGGCACGGACAGCTTAACTGATTAAAAAAGATTTCAGCCCAACATGAAATTTTAAATAATTCCATCAAACAGGAATCTGCCATTCGCGCGGTGTCTTTGAAGATGTGCGTTTAGCTCCGAAACGAAAATGTTTGACAGTAACCACACTGATTTAAAGATACAATTTATCGTTTATATAATTTTTAAGCATAATGAATTTTGCAATTAATTTCTGTTCTAGTTCACATTTCATTCATCAGTGCGACAACCTTTTTTTATACAAATGATAAAAGCTTTCTCTTAACTGATGACATATGTGTGCTATTTAACAATATACAAGCCTTGAACAAAACAAAAAATATACAACCCATACGCTAGTTACTATTATCTTATCGCAACAAAAAAACAAAAAAAAAACAAGTAATTTTTTCCTCCAGTTGATCGTCTGCCGTCGCCATATAACCAATACAGCCTTTAAAACAGTGTCGCCTGTCCTCTGCTGAAGTAAACATAATTATTGTCGTTTTTAATTTTTTTTTCTGTTACAAATTGAACATTACAGCAAATAAATCATTGAAATAAGATTATTTAGCTTGGTTGCAATTGTGATGGTGTTTGAATATTTAATTGAATTTGCAACTTTAACCCGCATGGTAAACAAATGTTGGCTCTAATTTAAATGTAATTCTAATTCGTTGATATTTCCACGATATCCAAATGACAAAGATTTAATCCATTTATTGTTTTAATTTAAATTTATTTATTTGTGTGCCGCCAGTTTTTAATTAAGGAATTGAGAATTGTATAAATTTATTGATATGTGATGACAACGCACAGAAAACATCAGACAATGATATCAAATCGAAGTACCAGTATCTGTATTTTTAGAATTTTAAGATAAACTTTTACCTGTCTTTTTTTTGCCTATGGGAATTTTTACTATATTATCAAGATGCGAAAAGAAAAAAATAACTAATATAGTTTTAATAAAATTGCGTACGTATACTAATAATACACCTCCAATAGATGGCTTTTTGTTTAACCGGTGAACCTTGGTGTGTTCGGAAGCATTAAAAAGAATAACAACATTTGCCTTCGAATATTGTAGATAAAATAATATTCCAATTACTTGTTTGCTAACGTATCCGGGAATAATCAGAGCCTGATTTAGAAATGCTTCCAATTATTTGAAACAAGTTCAGGCGCCCGGGATGGCTTGATCCTTGAACCGGAGGTTCGGTCTTCCCGTCGTTCTTATTTAACCTGGTGGAAGTGTCCCACCGAAACATGATTTTCATCCGAAACCGAACCTTTTTTTAGACAAGTTGAAATCGATTATGTATTTTAATTGTTGTTATATAAATTAAGTATATTTTTACACATACAGGAAGTTATCTAGTCCGAAGTCACCTGACACGTCACGCAAGCACTTGCCTATAAATAAATTCAAAAATGCGGCTCACGAACCAAGAACTCACGCGAAGTTAGCCGTTCTAATCAAACAACAAAGTTTGTGTTGGTAAGACTTAATGCAATCTCGCCATACACCAGAGTTGATTTCGATCAGTCCTCAATCTTTGGAGTAGATTTCCCTTCCAACTGTTATAGACTAGTCGGCCGGTTCCATCGCGACAACAACCGGTGGGTCAGAATTCGATCGAAAAATGGAAGTTTATCTTTTTGAGTAATCTTAGTTGAGAACTAGCCTTCCATGTTTTACCACGACCGCGAAATCGCAGTTGTAAAGTTCATTTTTACGGGGTGCCAGGACATAGGGAAACCGATGGAAACTGCAGAGCAGATGAGCTTGCCTGTGAAGGTACAATGCACCCTCACAGATGCACCTCACAATATATTGACATACCATTAGCTGCGGTCAAACTTAGCATAAAAAATTAATACATCAACCATCCTGCAACATCACCCGAGAAATCTGGAACCTCCTTAACAATACTAAATCTTTTCAATGAATGTCCGATCATAGCAATATCAGGACATAGAAAGCTATGTTCCCATTTCTTCACAGCTTTGTCCCAGCTTGCTAAAGCAAACCCAAAAGACCTCGCTCAATCCATTTGAGAAGCAAACTAGTTCTCTTCACCTTCTCCTTCTACACAGTCAGCGTTGCCAATTTAGTGCTTTCAGCGTTAATTTCAGTGCTCAAAATATGATTTCAGTGCCCAAAATGTTATTTTAGTGCTCGGGCGTTATTTTAGTGCTTTCATTTTATTTTTAGTGCTGCATTAAATCTGTTATTTAACGTTGAAACCTACCATTGCATTCAGTAAGAGAAAACCCTTTTGCAAATATTTGCGAACTAGGCTTGAAAGTGCTTTGTTGCCACATTCCAATACTGATGTTGAAAGGGTTTTTAGTCAAGGAAACCTAGTCAAAAGCAAACTTAGGAACAAAATGATTTGAGAGATGTTAAAAGCAATTTTTCAAATTCGCTTTGGTTTGCAAAGAAATCAGAAATGCTGTAATAGTTACAATTATCCTGAATGCGTGGTTTGCAAAATTGGAACCTTAAAATCGTATATCTCTGAAAATTATTTAATGGCACATCTTTTTTGCTGTAAAAACATGAATAAATTTATTGTTTATTTTTTTTTAGTGCTATCGTAAGAGTGGATTTCCAACAAATGTTTTTATTGATAGTTAAAAGAATGCATTAATCTATAAATTAACAAGCACTCATTTATTTTTTGAAGACTTATTTCTTACCACTTAAAATACTTGTATTACAATACTTATAAACTTATGTTATGTACAAAATTAAGGACCGATGAATGACAATGCTCATGATATAATTTCAATTGAACATATTTTTAATAGGCCTTTATACAATATTATATTACAAGTAATTAAAAAGTGGGAATAAATACTTGTCTTATTTTTTTAATAATTCTTAAACATTAAACTTAAAACAACCTTCAACGACAACTACCTACAAATTATTAACATTCTAACCGATCGAGCCACCGGTATTTGCTGGGATTAAGCCTTTTTTCAGGTACGCTCATACAGTAATTCCACCCAGGAGCTCTACAGGACGATTTTAGCATCAAGGAATATAGTGGGAACACTGCTCGAGTCTGACAAGCAGCCATGTGCGTCTAAATCCAAAAATGCCTGCGGTGCTATGTGTTAGGATAAAACAATACCGATATGAGTTCGTTCTCAATTATATTTGCTGATCGCGCAAAATGATTCCTTAGAAAGTCCACGATAACGTTGTCAATCCTTGACACTCCGGCAGCATCCACTAGTCTTTTATTTTTTGCTCATGCCGAAAGTCGGAATAAGCGCTTTTGTAAATCGTGTTCAAGCTCACAAGCACTTTCTTTCGAAAACTCTATATTATGTTCCACCATACTGGGCTCGCATAGGTCAGAATTGGACGCACAAAGGCTTGGTAACACATATTTATGACTGGAACTAAATAAATGTTTCGTTTTTTTTTTCTGTGGGACATTGAAAAATAATTTTGTTGGTGCCCAATGTATCAAAATTAACGCTGAAAATATAAGGAACGGTGCTTTTGTTCAGAAAAAAACTTGGCAATACTGTACACAGTCCGGGAGGAAAACCTCTCAATACTCACTTACTCCCCAATATAGGTAAATACGTTAATCCACATAACCCTCGCGGTATCAAAATGGCCCAAATTGCTGTGGAAGGCTGAGCTTCGACGCCGCCGAAGTTTCGGCCGATTTTTAGCCGAAACCGAAATGTACGAAAAGTCGATATATGGGTTCCTCATGAACTGAAAGAAAACCATTTAACATCTGCGATTTTTTAAAGAAACGTAATGAAAATGATCCATTTTTAAAACGATTGATAACTGGTGATTGTGGTGAAATGGGTTGTTTACAACAATGTCAATCCGAAAAGATCGTGGAGCAAGCCAGGTGAATTAGCTCAAACAACATCAAAAGCTGATATTCATCAAAAGAAAGTTATGTTATCAGTTTGGTGGGATTACAAAGGAATTGTCTGCTTTGAACTTTTACCACCCAACCGAACGATCAATTCAGATGTCTACATTGACCAGCTAACAAAATTGAACAACGAAGTTGAAGAAAAGCGGCCCGAATTGACAAATCGAAAAGGTGTTGTTTTCCATCATGACAATGCAAAACCACACACATCTTTGGTCACTCGGAAAAAATTATTGGAGCTTGGTTGGGATGTTTTGCCACATCCACCTTATAGTCCTGACCATGCACCGTCTGATTACTTTTAACATCGATCTTTGCAAAACTCCTTAAATGGTAAATAATAATGATGATGTCAAATGGTACCTGGTTCAGTTTTTTGCTGATAAAAACCAGAAGTTTTATGTTGCTGCCTGAAAAATGGCAAAAGGCCATTGCTCAAAATGGGCAATACATAACAGAATAATTTTTTTTTCGTTCCCTGAAAAAATGTCTTTTATTTTCTTAAAAAATCCGCAATTACTTAGTTGCCAACCTGATAGAATTAAAATGGCAAACCCAGTGCAAAATACTCCACAAGGTGCCTAATTTTTTTTATAACTTGTTTATTTCCACAATAATTTTAACAAATTTCTTAACGAAAAACAATATAAACGCTTAAATAATAATTTTACATTTTCGTTAATGGCGAACTTGAAATTGACGCTCGTAACCAAATTTTTTTTCAACAATTAGACTTAACTAGAACATATTATTTTGAGATACTTTACAACAATTTATTATTTTCTGTTCAAAAAAAAGGCTAAAAAACTCAACTAAACTAAACAATTTATGTTTATGTATTTTCAGATATCGCCAAGTGGAATCGAATAATTTTAAAACTTTCAAAATAAGCGTCCACGTAAATAAAAAAAAATTATAAACATTCCAAACCAGCCATGGAAAACGTGCAATGCTTTTAAAACATATCGTAACTAAAAAATGAGACTAAATCCAATTAATAAGCAAGCTCTGATTTCATTCAGATGAATTTTACAAGAAAGAAACAAGCAAGAACAGCACATATTCGAAGACATATTCATGTTTCAAAAATTTGACTAAGTAAAAAACAAAACATAGAATTCAACAAGTGTGCATGCCAAATGATGCCGATTTTGGGCCTTCAATGACTGCCGACACAAGGTGGATCACTTAATTGAATTCAAAGACAACCAAGCGAATGCAAATCAAAATAATCGAGGCAAACCAAAGGAACGAGTATAATAGAGCAATCCAAAAATAAGTCCCTAGCAATAAAAATACCTCCTGAAAAAATATGGCATTCATATGGAGGCGTCGTTCAACGTCGATTGTGAAAATTGTTGCAATCCTGATGGCGATTTGGTTTACGGTAGCATTCCTACTGTATACCGATGACACAAGACGCGCTTCCAAATGGAATGGTATATCTTTAGCATTGAAGGGCGCCGGCCGAGGGGGTCCCATTGATGGCGGCGGTGGCGGTGGAATTGATTATCCTGCTCGAGGTGTCGATGCTCCTATTGAGGTACATGATAACCGAGTTGATGCTGGAAACAATATTGTTGAGACTGTAATCGACGCAAATAAACGTGATGTCATACCTGCGCATGGGGAGGACGAATCTGTGATCAATAATGCTGTTTTACACCCCAATGGTAAAGTTGGCGCAGATGTAAGAAATAACCAAGGAGTGGCACAGGATCATGGCAAGCGCAGTTCAGCCCAAAAGCTGCCATTCGATGAAGGTTAGTTATTTTTTTTTATTTACATATTTGAATATTTTTATATTTGCATATATGCAATCAATTACCATTAGAAGTGTTGATTTAAATTACTACTCCAGTACATTACTACAAATAAATTTAAGGACGAAAATAATAATAAGAATGAAAAACAAAAATAAAGGGTTTAAGAAGAAACGCCTAAAAAAGCCATGGAAGAAGTGACGCCAAAAATCGTATAAAGAAGGAAAAAAATAATGAATGAAATGTTATTATTTTCTAGTTTTGTAAGTTTAATTAACACTGTGTTTTTGTTTATTTATATAAGGGTTCACATTCTTTGATTAGTTTGACAAGCTCGAGACGATTGCCTTGATTTTATAAATGGGAATGCTCCATCCAACAGCTGGTCAAACATGCTGTATGTTTTTCGAAATATTTTTTGATGTTCTTCTGGTTTGATAAGCTTATAGTGAATGCGCGCTTGTCCAAATGAATTTGAGGAATTTTCGTTTTTAGAAAGTGCGGTTATATGCGATAATTGCGATTTATGTAAATTTTTTTCGAAATATTCAAAATCTTTATAGAAACAGAGCTTCACATTTTGTCGTTCATTTTACGGTCGTATAGTAGCTAGCAATTCTTTGGAAGTTTCTAAATTCATTGAGATAGTTCTTGTTATGTCGTCCAGTTAATTGAAAAAAGAAATATTTAACGTTGCTTCAAACCATCATAGGATCACTTTGATGTCCGTCTGCCTTACACGAACTTTTTTCTCAGGAATGCTTAGAGATTTCAAGTTGAAATTAATAACAAAGTACCAGAAGCAAGGCTTTGTAGTACGAGAAAATGAAAAAAACCGAAAACAGTAAGTTTGTGCTTACATAACAAAAATTTCATTTCAAAACTAGAAAAATATGAACTATGCCTCATAATTTGATACTCCCAAAAGCAACAAAACCTTAAGGGCACTTCATCCCAAACAAAAGTGAGAAAACTCTTTGAGACTCAATTTTTGTACGGAACCTTCAATGCGCAAGTCCTACACGCACTTGGCCGGTCTATTCCTCTTTTCATTGGCTGCAATCAAAACTTCTGTCATGGTTGAAAATCATATGAGAAGTGTGTTTGATGATATGAACAGTTATGAGTTCGAACAAAGTTGAGATGACATTTCGGAGTTTATTTTGACCAGAATACTTTCTCAAATGTGGAATTTGGTTAATCAAGTCGCTCGAATTCACAGGATTATAAGTAGCAACGTACTTGCATACTGTAGAATGCTGCGGAACACTTCGTGTGGGAGGCAAACTTGCATTTGGCTGCTTTTTTCAAATACATCTTAGCAATTCTTCTCGTCATTTGATTGTTGAGTTTGGCCCACCGGAAGGATCAGTTATGTCTTGTTATCGTGTTTGCAATAATTTCAAGACATGAAATCAATCTAAATATTAAGGGAAGATATGTTATCCATTTTTTCATAAGAAAGAGGAATTCTTCCTTTGTTCCAGGAATCAGTTTGATAATTAATGCGGTATCAGACGATTGGGCAAACTCCGTAAAGTACTTATGTAGGTATTTTCTTGATAAAGCAAACTTATTTTTAACGTAGAAGTACGGCGAAAATAAACATGGCCACGAAAATGCTCTACGCATTTATGAAAAGATTCAAAATTATCATTACAAGGCAATATTCAGTTCTAAACAAAAAGACTACAAGTGGCGTAAATTATTAAAGATTTTGCTATAACTCCCTTGGTATCATTCTACCCAAAATTTCCGAAAGTGTTAACAAGCTCAAAGAAAAAATTATGCAAAAATACGCAATACTAACAAATGATCTGACGCATCCATCAACTCAAAATTAGTATTATTATTAATTATTATTATTATTATTATTTATTCTTTATTAATAAGTAATTAAATTAACTTAGTAATATAAAAGAATAGCACTAGCTACCAGGGCTATCGGCTAGTAATTATTATTAACTTTTGTTCTTACATACATTTATATAAAACGGTTTTTTTTTTCTTATTTTCCTTCTTTATTAGTTTAATTTTAAATAACTTACTCTTTTAATTAAAACGTTATGGTGAAACGCTTAACTAAGCAATTGCTTTTGATATAAAATGTGCGGTGACAAACCATTGTAAAACAAGTTATGCGAAATAAAACTACTTACTGACTAATAAGTATTCTCGTCATTTTAGGACAAACATTACTTCTATAAAACGTTTTTTTATTAGACTGAGGTATAAACAGTCAAGTGAAATATCTTTCCAGGCATCACGGATATCTTCGATTAAGGTGTTCTTAAGTTTAAGTTTATTTAACAAAAAAATTCTTACAATGTAAGATTGTACAATCTTATAAATTATGTAAGACGTTAACAACTTTTAGCAAGGTACTACTTGTATTAAATTAAAATATGGTAATAATAACTAAATTGCAATAATGGAAGAGGCAAGCAAAAATTAAAAATACAAAGGAAAAGCAAAAATAATTAAATAAAAATAAATGAATAAATAAATAGAAAAGCAAAAACAAATAAAAGTTTGCTTAAATATTAAATGAAAATAAAATTACGTAATTCATTCTAAATGGAATTCATTGAAAAATGGATAATGGATAATCAGCTCGATTCAGAGGCCAAGTGCTCAAAAAGAGATATTTTAAAACTATTTGTGTTTCCTATTCTCCTTAGGTGGCGAGGCAGAGAGTTCCACTGTCGACTTGTCTGAACAAAAAATTGACGCTCTGAAGCAAGGCATGAATATCTTGGTTGCACTAGCATAAGTGATCTGCGTGATTGCAACAGTTGCAACTTTTGGTACAGATAATCTGGCTGCCGTGTCTGTATGACAGTATGCATGAGGCACATTGACCTATAGTATATTTAAGTAGACTATCAAACGAACATCCGCAAATTTGTTTAAAGAAGGATGAAACATGGTCTTGTCTCTTTAAGTTGTAAACAAAGCGCGCAAGGTTGTTATAAACTACATTCGGTTTTCTCCTACCCTTAAAGTCGGGATTGCAAAATATTTCACATCCATATAACAGCACTGTTAACAGAAGAGATTTTACCAGTTTTTTATTGGGATGAAATGCTGTGTGGCCCATAGAGTTCGAAGTCCACCATAGACCTTACTGACAACATTTATGATATGGGTATCCCAAGTAAGCGTACAATTAAAGGTCATACCAAGGTTTTTGGCGGAGGCAACCCACTCTATGGGACTATGATTTAAACAGACTCTCTGAAATCCAGAGACGTCTTGTACTTTTCGGTGAATAGCAAGCACCTTAGATTTATCAGCATTTAAACGCAAATCATGTCTAAGTGACCATTGGTAGATATTGTTGAGATCTTCATTTATAAGGCTGATGGCTTCGTTAGCTTGATTGAGGGAGCTGTTCATGAGAAGTTGTACGTCTTCCGCATACATGTTGATGTTGCAGTGTCTTACAATTTTGGGCAGCACGTTGACGTAGAGCGAGAATAAACAAGGCCCAAGAATAGATCCTTGTGGGACTCCACTATTTACGTTTATCAATTTAGAGAATTTGTCACCTACTACTACGCGTCGCTGCCTCCCATTCAAGTAGGAAAAAATAAGTTTAGCGGAAGGCGTTGAGAATTTAAAATCCTTCCTAAGTTTGTTGCAGAGCACCGAATGGTTGACTGAGTCAAAGGCTTTCGAAAAATCTAGAAGCGTTAGAAATATTAGATAGTTACTATCTAACGCATTTCGAATCTCATCAGCAATAAAAATAAGGGCAGTCTTACAACTTCTTTTTGACCGAAAGCCAGATTGTTGTCCACTTAAGAGGTTTTTGTTAGAGACAAAGTTCTGTAGACAAATTCTACGTTGATCTTGTCACAATCAATGTCATCTGCGATTTTCGGATTCTGATTACCAACCCCGATTGTCTAACGCCTTCATAAGCTTTTCGAGATAGATATGCCAAAATATTTTTGATGGTGTTTAATTCCATGTTTTCTGAGTGATACCTTCTGTATTCCTGGAAGTTTAGAAGGGAGAATAATCCGTTTTGAAAACCTAAAGCAAAGGACGAAAAATGCTCTTGATCTGAAAGTTCAACCAAATATTTGTAACTCGGTTTATTATTTTGAAAAGATATTCGATTGCACCATTTAAGGTTATAGCTGATGTACGACTGTGATGCTAGCTAGCTAGTGGAAATAAAATTTGTAACCAACGAGATCTTTTTTATCCGAAAAGACAATGCGTTTCCATTGACTGCTCTTAGCGACATGGTTCCTCGCAATTGCTTCAGAATAGGCGTCTTTTTTCATTTTAAATACGCTGAATAGTTTAACTTTATTTTATTATCATTCTAAACTTCGTAATGCTGTTTAAGACCCTCCTTTTTGATCTCATTGCAGTCTTTGGTTGAATTTTAAGGCAAGTCGCAGAAACCACTACTTTTCACGGCTTTGGAAAGGTGCGCCCTATATTTATTTTCCTATAGTTTTTGAGATCCACGAGATAGTTGTTTGCAGCTGTTTTCTGCAATTCTGGCTTCTTGATCTCCTTTTCCCAATTCTTTGAAAGAATCTGTTTTTTTTTTTCTGCAGCTGTCAACGTCTTTGCGGAGCTCAATTGTTTCGATTAAAGACAGAAAAGAAAATAGTTGTTTTTAAAACTTCCAAAATGTTGATAATACGTCCCTACTCATAGGTAATAGAAGTTTGCGACAAAAAATATTCCCTCAGGTATACGTCGCCAAAATCGGTCTCATCCTGGTGAATCGCACCTTAACTTAACGATTTCAGTGCGTCATGAAAATGGTTGGCGAGTTTACCATTGGATTTTGAATTTCTCTAAAGATTAAGGCAGTAAAGCTTACAGACATAATATAAACAGTTTGATATACGATCGTTGGTCTTGTTTTGTCCTGACAATTTTCGGCTGTCATATATTTGTAGAAGAAGCTTGTTGACAAATTTTTCTTATCATTGCTATAGGCAAATAAAATTACGGATTTTAAGTTCATTAGTTTCGAATGCATCCAGTAGAATTCCAGACATTAAAATTATTGGGCTTGATAACTTTTATATCTTTTGAGTCAAGTCGTCATAAAGTTTAATATTTCCATTGCTAAAACAAATTGAAATGTTCTTCTTGAGTTATCTTATGATGCTATATTCGTCCTTCAGAATTTGTCAGCTGGTTGTTAATCCTATCGACGCGACTCTATTAGGTTCTGTCTTGTGGTGATATCCTTCAAGCGCTATATTTTTGAAAAGAAAAAAAAAGACTCTGGTTTTTTTCTTTTCATCTTACCCAGAAAAATCGAATGTTACCTCAAGCCACCGCCCATTTTCAACATAAGATCGCTTTCACCCCTTTCATTGCTGCAACACCATAAAATTCGGAGAGAAACTCAAATCGGAAGACTGACGGTTGCTTTGTTCTATATTTACTAGCTTTCCTGCCTACTTAATGACCATGTACTTCTTCCCTCTCATTACTTTTTCTTAAAGATTCTAAATTGAGCACATGTTCACTTACTTTCATATCCTCAGCAGTCAGTCTTCCCAAAGCAGCAAAGGTCATAAATAATATTCTCGTCCAAATGTCGGATTCTCTGCTGTCAAAGAAGTCCTTCAGAGCTTCGGACATCCAGGATTATTGAACAAATGTTGTGCTTGATTTGTTTGACAGCTCAATTGTCTGCAAATGGCTTTTGTGGGATGGCTGTACTTTCCGAAACTCTTCAAGGGAAGATTTCTATGCCGATTTAAGCCTGAAAGTCTCCAGGTCACTGCTAGGGCACCTACAACAACAAACGATAAAAATGATATATAGTATGTAAATTTAAAAATAAATGGAGGTCAACATAAAAAATAAGTGTTTCATAAATTCTCATCTCATTTTAACACCTAACAGTAGACAATGAGTTTCATGGAGGAACTAAACTACTTTTGAAAGTATGCAATCATTTTGTCCATCCAACACAAGGCAAAAGCTCGAATCCCAATCAGAAATATGAAAAAGCAAGAACTTCCTGATGGGGAGTCAATATTCCATTTTGCAAAAGTGCGGGAATTTGAAGAACGAATGTCAAAATGTTTCTACCCAACCAAACGAAGTTTCACATCCACGTATACGTGTTTCGGTTTTGTGGCCACATTTTTTCAATCCGAAAAAATTAATAACAATGTTATTTTCTACAATAAAAATAAATTATTAAGAAAAGTATTTCATTTGATTTTGATTCGTGTTTGAGTTTTGATTGTCCCAGCAATTCAATAAATCCCTAAAAACAGAGAGTTGAAAAATAATGAAAAATGTAAACATTGAATGACGTTTTGTGTGTTGATGACGCATTTAAGGTACATAAGGTTATTCTTTGTTTAATTTTTCATTATTTTTCAATATTTTCCAATCCCATCTTTACATCAGTTTCTTGAATACGTTGACAACTTAAACACGCCCCAGAATCACATGTTACAATTGTCTCTTATTATTTATTTTCAAAAAAATACAACAATAAACAATGTCTTTAGTTGCAAAATACATACAGGGATATGACACGCTTTAAGGTGGAAATTTTGTGTCAACGAAATCCTGATGGAATTTTCACTCAGTTTGAGATGAATTTCTCGCATGATTTTGCCAAAAAGATGTCAGAATCATAGATTCACACATTTCTACACTTGGTCTGAATCAAATATCGTTGTGATCGTTTAAAATGCTTATATTTTTATTCTTTTAAATTTTCAATCTGGAAGTTTTTGTTCTTATTGGAATTACAAGTAAAGCCATACTATACTAGAAATAAAGTTTTGCATACTCTGATGAGCCGCGGAACTCTTTGTGTGAGAGTCAACTCTCACTTGGCTACTTTTTGACGTTCTCTGGCACTATTCTAGGAAAACAGCACGCCTCAAGAATTTCCTTTTTTTGGAAGAGAGATATTCACTCACGTTATTCTGGTCAAAACATGTGTTTTCTTAAATGTTCTTACCAAGAAATTAGCTCGGAAAGGTTAGATTGGTGTAATTAACTCTCTTATCAACAGACTTAAATATTATTCAGGGGATGGCTGAACAACAATTTGAAGATAAAAAATATCACTAACAACAGCAATTAATCAAGCTTGGAATAGTACTTAAAATAATTGTGAACAAAATCTGAATGATTCCAAGTCAAATAGAATATTAGTGGCTACTGTTACTTAATGAGGTACGACTAATGAACTGTGTAACAGAAAAGATACTTTGACGAAACAATTTTATGGAAATGATCGTTTTTTATGGTATGAATTTATTCTATTGCCCGGGAGTATACTTTTAACCCTTGATGCATTTTTTAAATAAAATTATGAGAGCTGTTTTTAAAACGATTGGAAATTTTCTACAGTCATTATTCATCCGTTTAAATAAATAGTTTTTGAAGCTAATAGGTATATTTTAAGCTTGGTTCAATGATAGTAAATCTAACTGATTTTTCTGTGTCATTCTAAATGGGGTGTTTGACATTTATTTAAATATTTTAAGAAAAAATATCTTTTATTTTCACAATGAAAAAATCTTAAAAAAATTATTTTCCCCTTTTTTTCCACAGGTAAGGGTGTCCTGGATGCACCTGCTCCAGCGATCGATACACCAGGCGAGATGGGTAAACCAGTTGTGCTCCCAACAAATATGACTGATGAGCTCAAGAAAATCGTCGATGACGGTTGGACGAATAATGCCTTCAACCAGTATGCTTCTGATCTCATATCAGTTCATCGTAATTTACCTGATCCCAGGGATGCATGGTTAGTAGAATATTTTTAAATCCCTTAAAATTTGTTGCTTCTAAAGAAGTTCATGTAAGTCCAAGTAAAGAACGATTTTGAAGCAGCTTAAAATGTACTTTGATTGTTTTTCGCGTTTGCATTTTTGAATTTCTTCTGGCCAAGAAGCAAATTCTGATATCGACAATTTATCCACATCTCTATGTATCCAAATGAACTCATCACTAAACCATTGGCTTCCGTTTCACATTTTATTTTTATTTTTTCGTGGGTAGGTTAGAACCTTCTTAGGCGCTATGAGGACCGGCCACTTAAGTAGTTTGCTTAATAAGTAGTTTGATTTTCTGTAGGTCGTCGCGTTTGGTAGGTAGCTTTCTAGTTATCTATAAGCTATTAGCTTAGTTATTTCGTCAGACACGGCAGCAACTCTCAAATCATTGTGAATGTCGCTAATTTTTATATACCACAGAGCATTCATAACTGCTCTAAATGTTTTGTTTTGAATTTTTTCTATTATCGATCTATTGCTTACTTTGGTACAACCCCATACTTGTATACCGTACGTCCAATTAGGTTTTAGCACTTGCTTATATTAAAGCAGTTTATTATATAAGCTTAGTTTTGAATATCTCCCGAGGAGGCGGGTTCTCTTAGCCTGTTTTGGAGCTAATCGTGTTTTTTATTAACGCGTGATTTCCACTTTAGCTTCGCGTCTAAAGTCATTCCTAAATATTTCGCCTCGTTTGAATACGGGATTTGAACCGAGATTTAAAACAGACGATTATTGTATACGTTCCTGTACGTAAAATTAACAACTGTTTATTTGATCTCATTTAAAACGATCCGCTAAGTCTTCGTCCGCTCACTCATTTTGCCTAAAGCTCGTTGGAGTTTTCGCGTTGACGATTCGACTGTATCCTCCATTGCTTCACTGTTTATACTTAACCCCATAGTGCCATACCTTGTCAAAGGCACTAGGGCAAAACTTTTTCCGTTCCTTCATTTTTCGATAGACCTGATCGACTTAATTGTGGAATGCTTGACTCAAAAACCAACGTATTACTTCAAATACCAGTTGCAATCGTTTTAGCAAAAGTTTCTCAAAGACCTTAGATATTATCGGCAGGATAATTGACATTGTAAACATATTGGCGAAGGAATATAATTTTAATCAACTGAGGCAATTAGTTTGTTTAGGTCTTCGATTTGTTATACGAAAGAAACCGCATTGCATTTATAAGAAACTTGGAAATGCTAAAAATGAAAAGAGATTTGATTCTTAATTAGCGTCCAATTCAAAGAATAAATTTTAAGAATTGAAATCAAACACAAAACGACTGGTTAACGAAGCGACTTGCATTCAATTTAACCAAATTCTTTTGCTCAATTTATCTCATTTCATTGATTATTATAAATTGAGCGAAACATCGATCGCCAGGCTTTTAGTTGAAGTTCTAACATTCAACCAGATTCCGAAAAAAATTGCACACATTTTTTGTAAGAATTGCTTTTTCTTTTCAATGATTTTTTTCAAAACATTGCTTTGTACTCGTCACTTCAATTACAAGTTTTTATGAACCTGGCTTTAAGAAAAATGAGTTAGTTACTTAAATATGAATATTACTGCAATTCCCAAGCTTTTCAAGAATACATTAAAATCAAATCTATTAAAAGAAGTTGTTTCTCCATTACATCATCAGCTAGTTAATGGAAGATCGGTAATCACGAATCTTGTAATTTACACTTGAATAAGATAAGCATTGAGTTCGTCATTAAATTTATTTAGGACTCCTTCTTTACTTGTTATTAAAAAATTAGATCGTGAAACACATTCTGTACTTTCAATATATTGCTTAGACTGATGGCATAATATATGTGTGTATATAAAAGAACTTGTCTAGAACTAGTAATTACAAGCAATGCAAATTCATGGCTATGACTCTCTCATAGCTCATACAATTTCTATACATAGTCCAAAAATAGATTGTGTCAGGATTTCGATTAAATATATTTTACCAATACGAATGGAATTTGAATGATATTTCAAATGACCTTCGTGGAAGTTCCTGCAGGACTCGATTTTGACAGGGTAATTTGCGATTACTTTTCGACACATATCGCACAATATCTTGGCTTTAATCTGACTAATATAATAATAAAGCGTGAGTCCTTAAACACATAGCCTAACAAAAAGAAACCCAACTGCGATAAACCTCACTATCTTGGTGGTTAGTTAATATTAACATAACGCTAAATACCTAGTGCAGTAAATTGTTTTATAAATAAAGCCAAAAATCGTGCTAAACATTTGGCAATAGGAATGAGCATAACCGGTGACAGTTACATGTATGGGCCAAGGACACCACCAGGCGAAATAACAACAACAACGCATAATAATGTCACTTTTTGTGGTTGTGAAAATCCTGCGACAGTAAAATGTGGAGTTCAAGTTCACCATGTGCGACAATTTCTTTATGTTAATGAATAGAAATTAGACAATAAGAGTTGACTCAAACATGAAGGATTCCGCGCTTCCTAAAAGCATGCGACACTATATTTCTTTTACTTAAGATTTCTCATAGTATCGCCATAAAAATGTAGAGGAGTAAACGAGACAAATCGGTTTATTCGATTTATTACGAACCTTAAGATGAGAAATTGAAAAATTTACAAAAATAAGAGACAAGATTAAAAGATTATTTGATGCAGACCTATTGTAGAAATTTGAAAGCTTTTATTTGGTCATTGTTTTTTTTTGGCAAATTCATGCAAGCAACTCATCTCGAACCGGTTGCAAATTCGTTGATGAATGTCAAATGATTGGTGTTAGTGCGATCCTTAATTTCCCACCCTAATGCTAGTCAAAACCGTATACGTATTATGAAAAATAATAAAAAAATTATCGAAACATTGAATATCCTTGTGTGCTTTCAATGCGTAAACAACACATACAACGTCATTTAATGTTTGCATATTTCTTTATTCATCAACCCTTTATTTTAAGTGATTTATTGAAATGCTGCGAAAATCAGAACTCAAAAATACATCAAAATCTCAATAAATATTTTGTATATTTTTTATTACTTTATTTTTAAAAAATTACGTTGTAAATATTTTTTTGCGGAACGAGAAAAATTCCGACACGAAAGCAACACACATGTACATGGATGTGACACTTCGTTTGGTCGGGTAGAAACATTTTGACATTCATTGCACGAGTTTGAACAATTTTTTTTTTTGTCTTATTAAAATTCGAGCTTTTACATTGTGTTGGATGGACGAAATGATTGCATACTTTTAAAAGTTGTTTAGTTACTCTATGAATCTAATTGTCTACTGTTAGGCGCTAAGTTGAGTTGCAGATTTCATGAAACACTTTCTTTCTATGCATGGTGAACTCATCGTTGCATCAATTGAGTGAGTTGAGTTTCATAGGGGTGAAGACTGTTGATGCAACTCCAAATGAAAACTTCTCCACAGATGTTGGGTGAAGACAAGCTGAACTGCTGTGCTCGGCGTGGAATCGATAGATCTGGATTTTCTGCGGCATTGATGGGTCAGATAACAACTTATTTTTCAGCTTCGCTCAAATGAACGATTATGTTGATCGAAACGTACCTACGACGGAATCACAATCGGTGTCGAATTCTTCCTTTCAAGACTCAATTTGAATCTCCATTTTAGATATGTTCTTGTTAAGTCCAACTGAATATAAGACTCTATTACCAGGAATGTCAAAAATTGCATAGATATTTATTCATTCATTCTTCTATTCATTTTCATTAAACTATTTTTGAAAACAATCTCGTTTTAACTTTAACACTTTTGTAAGCGTTTCTTGAACCGAAACGTTGTAGTTGTGCAGCCGTGCATTATCTTGATGGTAGCTGATCTTTATTTTTTTTTATCTAATGAAGACTTTTTTTGTTCCTTCGCTCAACCAGTGCAAAAACGACGCATTCTACTCTCCAGTTATTGTTTGTATATTTTAGGGCTCCGTACCCAAAGCGTGCCAACAGAGGCCTTTTAATAAGGCTCCGCAGTCCGTTCGTCCCTCCGTCCGTCACAAGGCTCTATGTTCTTAACCACAGTTCATACTTCCAATTTTGTAATAATGTAAAATTGTTGTTGTTCAGTGAAGACGGTCGGAATTTTTGAATAGTCACATGGCAATTTGTGATTATAAATTTTGGAGATCTTTAACTTATCTATAAAAAGAGTTTCTGGAGCTCTGGCAAATAAAATCGAATGAATTTAAAGACGGAAGAAGAGAAGAAGCAAGCGAAACACCGTCAAATAAATATGAAAAATATGGTTTCAATGGTTTATTGTTCCAAACTCCATAGTGAAATCGCGGAGATAAATTTTAAGTCTTCGAAGCTATGGCTTGATGCGAGAAATTGCACTGTGACGGAAAGCCTTTCGTTGGCAAATATTGCATCATGTGTGTGTTTTTTTATCATTGGTTTAAATTGATTTAAAAGTTCTTGATAAGTTGCTATGTCTATCCGGAGAAAATTTTTAAAATCTTTCTTTGAGTATTTTCAATAATTCAACACGGGAAAATTGTCTTCTTTTAAGAAACCAATCCTTTGCGTGTTCGCCCTCTTCGGAACCGTAGTTAAAAAATGTGTTTGCTCTTTACGAGTCCTTTTCGATATTTCCAATCCTATAATCCTTCAAACCTTTTTAAGGACTTGTAGAACATATTATTAGTTAGTTTTATGAAAGTTTTTTTTTATTTATTATTATTAAGAAATCTATCGGAGCTTATTTCTTTCGTTTGACATTTAAATAAATATTGTCTTCTTATGCCTCTGATAATTGCTTTTTAGGTGTAAAGAGCCCGGTCGATATCAAGAGGATCTTCCAGCCACAGATGTGATAATTTGCTTCCACAATGAAGCGTGGTCAGTATTGCTGCGAACAGTGCATTCGGTGTTAGATCGTTCACCCAAACACCTCATCGGTTTGATTATACTTGTCGATGATTTCTCCGATATGCGTAAGTTTAAATTCGAATAAGTTGTATGTATGAGGACATACCAATCTTACCTATTTGTATTTTGTTTTTTAACTTAAATATCTTTTTCTTTACAGCACACACAAAGGCCCAGTTGGAGGATTACTTTGCAGCCTATCCAAAAGTAAAAATTGTACGTGCGCCCAAGAGAGAGGGTCTGATTCGCGCGAGGTTGCTCGGTGCTCGATATGCCGTGTCACCGGTGTTGACTTATTTGGATTCACATTGCGAGTGCACTGAAGGTATGTATTCTAGAAGTGTATTCCTTAGGTTTTAAAAACAGCTGAAACGTTAGTTTCATGTGCACAGGCCTGCTGAATCAAAGGATATTTTCAAGAAAGTTCAAATAAGTGCATTTTGATGGGCTCCTTTTAGGGCTTTATTTTATCTTCGCTAAAACTTACAAGATATATAAGAAATAAGTCTTAAACTTACTAACTGCCCCTCCCGGTGCTCAAAGCTAAATTTTGTCTTTCGACGTTACCTTATGAAACTACCTATGTAAGCTGAACAAGGCTTAAAAGTACGTCAAATTCTCGACCGAATAACCCGGGCTAATAAAAAGATGACAATGGGCCTCCTGTCTTTCAGTTAACCCCGAAAATATATGGTACTCCTTCTTAAAGTCCCCCATGCGACGGACTGCTACTGTAGGTTTTCCTCTAAGTTGCGAACATGTTGCTGCATTGTAGACAAGTCATCTGTCCTCGCTTTTTCGGGCAACGTGATGCATGAAGTTGGGTCAATAATCTCCAGCGATTATTTTTGCCCGAGCTCATTGCTCTTTCGAATAAGGTTCGAATAAGGTTTATGGGGAAATTGTGACAAGCCCTTAAACATTGCCGCTCGAAAACCCGAATATGTATGAAATGAAATCCAAAAGATTGAGTGTCATTATTCGATTCAAAAGTATATGTCGACATATTGATAGGCCTACAATTTGTACAATATAAAAATTAAGGTGGGAGAATGACGATCTAAGCTAGGCAGATTTAAAAACATGACCTTAGTTTTTTCATTCATAACAAATTTATGCATTCTTAAGCAATGATGCAAGGTTTGCAGATCATGGTTTATATCAGCAATTAAGTCTAGAACTAAGCTATTAGAGTAAACACATGCCATATTATCTCCAAAACCCATTTTAAACCCCCTTAAATTTTGGTTGAAAATAAAGTTTATGTAAATAAGAAAGAGTACGGGGCCCAATACTGACCCGTGAGGGACTCCCATCTGTACATCGAGGCAATTACTATAAAAGCTACCAATTTTGAGCCTTCGCTTTCTATTTTTTTGTTTGTTTTCAAGAGCCAAGAGAATTCTCTTCTTAACCTCAGCAACTTTTCAATTCTCAGGAAAGATAGCATTGAATATACTTTCGTTGAAAAAATAATGTCAACACATCAATGACACTGAAAGATATTTTTTAAATTATAGCACTTGTTTTCAAATTCATAATAGAACTATCAATATAATATTAGTTCAAGTGCCGAATTAGGTTCAAAATAGAAGGATTCATTGAATTCCCTTTCCTTGGTAAAGCACAAGTTTGGGCCATCGTTGAGACCTGCCTCATTAAGTGTGTGTACTGCATCACTTGTAAAAAACTCGTTGAAAATCTCAGTCATTTCCACAGCATTATTTGACGCTCAACCATTCAAATTAATGCAAGAATGACCATTTTTATTAAATAACTCATTATTGATGGACCACTCCTTCTTTAAATCGCCTTTAGGCCAACTGAACTGGTTTATGTAGAATTTCTTTTTGCAAACCCAAGTTTCAATACACAACTTGTTAAAAGAGTGTCGAATTCGCGTATTGCAAGGATGCTTGTTACATTTAACACGGAGTTTGTTCTCAACATTATTTTCTTTAACAAGTAATTTGACATTCATGATTTAATTTTTTTTGTTTTTTAAATATCCATCCAACTTTCATGGAGCAGGCTATCGATCTTTACTTAAGTAACTGACGCTGTAGGTTTGGTCGGTTTAATAGACAAAAGGTTTTCAAAAGATAAAAATATCATGCAATGGTCAGAAATGCTGAAATCAGAGATGGAGCTAACTAAGAAAAGATCACTACAGCGCTTAAGCTTCACATACAAATTATCGAGACATGTACTCGAGCGTTCTAAACAAAACAGTTTTTCACTTAAGAAGGGATATTTTCAACTTTCAATAGTGGCTTCGAAATCGCTCGTAAAAATGGTGAACCCGCTCTGAAACCGAATTTGTTATTAGCGATGATATTTTTGTCCTCAACCCACTCAGTCAGGGCTCTATGAAGGAGGCCTGTCGACTGCGGATTGTCGCACAGAACGAGCGGAATAACTTAGGGGAACTACGAAAGATTATTTATAATGGTTTGAGAAACTGAGAAGTACTATATTTTAGCTTTCGCATAAAATGCAGGATTTTATTCGACATAAGCTTTTACATATGTACTTTGAAAGTTTGCAAGATTGAGCTCAACACCCCGCTGCCAGTGTTATACTTTCACAGCAGAGTAATCTACCCATCATCTACACAAACCTCCTTCTTTGATAACACGCACTAAGATTTCTAGCAGCCGATAAAACAACCACTACAAAAAATGCCACCAATCTCACCGAGCCATAGTGCCATTAATTTTATCCGAATGACAAATGGTGACTGGACCAAATTCAAAAACCAGATCACTTCAGGACTCGAAACTGGGTCCAGTTAACCAAAGCAATTGAAAGGCAGACGCTCTACCAACCGCGCCATCCTGCTTCTAGAAAGAACTTGAAGGTCTTCCTTCCCTTCGTAGGTGACGACATCACTTGCCAAATTATCGTCATTGAGTATGTTTAATCCAATATTCTCTTTTCGACAGTGGTCAAAGTCACCTCGAAGGTTAAAACTATAGCTCGGTCGAGTGCTATCACCTTTGTGATCAATGTCGGATAATGGATCTTCTGCTACACTTTCAGTTACAGTTACTATAGTCTTGTGAAACGTGCATGGTCTGAAATGTATCCACAATGTGACTACTATGAGCTCAGTTAAACAATATAAATGCTAATCTAGCCATAATGCCTTTTCAAAAAAATTATGAACATAAATGTCAAAGGGTCGCCGAAAAACAAGCTTATTAAAACAATTTTTACATTTAACCTTAACGCTACAGTAACGTCAGGTATTTTTATGTACGCTTTTTTTTATATGTAAGCTTGGATACCAAAAGGAAGTGAACTTGGACCAGTTTTGTATATTCAGATATTGCGTAATAATTTGTTTATTGCCGCATTTATGCTTTTAAACATTAAACACCGGGAGGCAGCCAGAAATTTAATCCGCAAACATTCCAATATATTATATAATAAGCTTTAAAGCATAATTTTAATGCACGGAATTCCAGTTTAAAGTTTTAATGGCTTGACTTTTATGAACAGGTGCGATGCGATGCCAAGATACTTATGGTAAAACGATGAACTAAAAATATAGCATTAGCATAAGCTATATTAATTTCCTTACATACTAGTTGAATAAAAATATTGCAGGAATTCATTCAGAAAATATTAAGTATAGGGTGGGTCATCAGTTGGTGTTTTTTTTTCAAAAAATTCTCTATTTTGGATTTTATGTACTCATATATTAACAGAATGTGAATGCTGGTTCGGTTTTAATTTTCATTCTATGCGCTCAACGAAGAACATTGCAGCTGTGGGAAAATGAAAGATCTCAGCAGTATTTTTAGAGCTAGCCTGAATAGAATTGATCTGAAATTAAGCGAAGTTAACAACCGCTTCGTAACTGCTTCTCTGTTTTTCGTTTACAGAAGCTCCAAATTGACAACAATTTTGTGCAAAAAGTCATCTTATCAGATGGGGCACATTTCCATCTTGGCGGTTTCGTAAACAAGCATATTGCACGCATTAGCCAATTCATAATGAACGTGTGACTGTTTAAGTAGTTTGGTGCGGCTCTTGAAGGGGCGGAATTATTTTCTCATATTTCCTTCAAGACGGCCATGGAAGACGCGTTACAGTCAAATTAGTGAGCTCATAATCGATTTTCTTACAGGCTGATGTTAAGGACTTTGGCCTGGATGAGCCAAGATTCCAGCGAACTGTGCCTATGGGCCACGTGAGTCGTCCGAAAAACGATTTATCGCATATTAAATTAAATAAATTGTGTAAGCAGTCATTTTTGTGATGATGCTTGGTCTCCACTCAGCGATTTGAAGCCTTTTTGTGGAGTTCCATTAAACGTCGTTGCTATACGAATAATTCCAGAACAGTATTGGTCAAGATTTTTTTTAAATTTAACCACCTTTAATTAAGTATCATTCCAAGACTCTACCCATTCGTTGTCGGCAAGTCTTTAACCATCGAGTAATTTGTCCCAGTCTGAAAACAGAAACTTATCCGAGCGGGGTAAACCTAGCATAAAAATATGCTTGAGTAAGTCATTGCGGCTTTAACTCAGTGGCTTTTACCAACGATTTAAGTTCGAATAATACTAGTCATGGAAGATTTTCCTTTCTGAAGACAATCAATGAAAATTATTCTCACGCGCATACCTGAAAACTTTCGACATAAACTTGTGCGCGGTTAAAGGTTAAACTGATTGTGTGAAATGGATCAATATTTTCTCCATGGCAAAGCATCGATGCAAAAGCTCGACATTAATCGCCGTGAAATTTGACCAAAACTTTGACTGAATCAGCATTTTCATATCTAAATTTCAAGTCTGCTATCTCGAACGATCGGAGCTTTTATTGAGAACTGTGATGCTGTACAGAAAGAGCAAACTAAATAGCCCATGGAAATAAACATAAACAATTTGAATTCATAAAGGTTTTGATTTTAACAGTTAAATAAAATAATAAAATTTCATGACAAACATGTTTTTCCATGTGCTTATAATTTGTTGGAAGAGGTTTGTCACGTGTTTTGATCTTACATACTTTAGGCTTTTTTCCACGTCAGCCCTTAAATTAAATCGGGACTTGCCCCTTTTAGCATGTCCTTGTATAAAATCTTTCCATATTGCCTTTAATGGTGTACCTGGGGTCAATTTCGTTGTTGGGGCGTCTTACGTACACTTTCCCATCCGATCCCATCAAATTATATTTCAACTCGTTACTCCACAGATTTTTTTTTCCAAAATCAAATCGGTTTGTTGGAAGGCAATTTGGCGAAGTTTAAACTTTTCTTGAGGTTGACCCTCGACACATGCGGTTTCTTTCGTGCAATACACCCCCGAAGCCCACTTTCGAACAAGCTTCGCCGTATAGTTCTGGCTGATATTTCATGGCTGGTTGAGGCCCAGCGACTTATTTAATTTCTTCAGAAGTCAAGGAGGAATCAGCTTTCGAAATTCGGGTAATTAGCCTTTATTTTTTCGGTCGGGATTTTAGTAACTGCTTGTTCTCTTGAATGCATGAACGGCTCCGAAAACCATTTTCTTAGAGCAGTCAAATCTTCTTCTGATCGCGGGCATTGATTCTTTACTATCCACAACTCTGTAGGGTATGACTGTTTTTTCTATTACTTTTTAAAATCATATTACTAATTGTAACAAATATTTTAAAAGTAAACCTAGGCAAGAAAAAAATATAATAAACGTCGTTTCTTATTCATTGCCTACACAACATTTTTCATTAGCATATGTGTGCGTATAGAGCTGCTAAGCGGTTAAGAAAAACAAAACTTAAATGTTACAGTGACCTTTAAAAAACTATAACACTTGCCGATTGTAAATTTTTCCAATCGTTCCTGATGCTTTACCCACCACTGTACTTTATTTAAAGGGTATTTCAAATCTTGTCTGTTTTTAAAGCTTGCAGCAGTTTTTTTACCTGATAATAACATATAATATATAAAAACCTATTTCTTTATTCATATTATTAAAAATAGTAAATATAAAAATAGTAAAAAAATGCCTCTTTCTTTCGCAGCTTCTGTCAGTCTATTTAGAATAACGTATGCAAAATGTCAGTTCGAGCTTGATTTTCTTGTTTTTTTTTAAATATAAAATTTTAGTGTGTCCACTTTGAAGAAAGAATGCTCATAAAGCACATGATGTCTGATGAAGTTTTGGAAAATTAAAATATCAAAACAGTTCAAAATTAACTTACAAAATTTTGTACTTCGCAATTTGTATTCTGAGCTCACGGGGTGCTCATAACTTTTAAACTTAATATTTGATACAATTTGTTTGTTAAAAATTGTATTGTTTTTTGTTTTTTTTTAGGATGGTTGGAACCATTGTTGGATCGTATTGCGAAAAACTCTACAACTGTCGTTTGTCCGGTTATTGATGTGATCGATGACACAACAATGGAGTATCACTATCGCGACTCTGGAGGCGTCAATGTTGGAGGTTTCGATTGGAACTTGCAATTTAATTGGCATGCTGTTCCCGAAAGGGAACGAAAACGTCATACGGTAAGGAGTGGAAAAAATAATAATGTGCATAAACTTAATTCAGTTTTTAATTGAAAAAAAATACCAACAGAGCCATTATCAGTAAAATAACAAAAGTGTTCCGTTTATTGAATTTATTACAGAGCTCAGCGGAACCGGTGTACTCGCCCACAATGGCGGGTGGACTATTCTCCATTGACCGAGCATTTTTTGAACTTCTCGGGACCTACGATTCTGGTTTCGACATATGGGGCGGAGAAAACCTTGAGTTGTCGTTCAAAACATGGATGTGTGGTGGAACTCTGGAAATAGTCCCCTGCTCTCATGTTGGTCATATATTCCGAAAGAGATCACCATATAAGGTAAATGAGTTGCTCTAAACTTTACATTTTAATTGTCATTCGCTGTGTTTGCTTTATAGTGGCGGTCCGGAGTGAATGTCCTGAAGAAGAATTCAGTGCGGTTGGCGGAAGTATGGTTGGATGACTACTCAAAGTACTACTATCAAAGGATTGGAAATGATAAAGGTGATTTTGGTGACGTCTCTATGAGAAAGGAACTGAGGTAAGCTACAACGAAAACATACTTATATATGAATGGCATTTTTAAAGACAGCCACAAATTGTTGGGTGTTGTTATTCAAAGGCATTGTGTCGATCGAGAACGCTTCTTATTTTTCAAATAGTCTTCCCATTTTTTTCGATAAATTATTTTGTTATTTATTCTCCTTTCGTTAGACTAACTACAAAAGCTTAAAAAATTTTTTAAGAAAAAGAAAAATTCATTATAGATTCTAACAACAGTCCACCTAAACAACGATTTTATTCCTCAATTTATGTGTGGAACACAACAGGTCCACGGACCGAACCTTGAGGACTATCAAAAATGATAAACATAGGTTTACATAGTTGTATTTAGTTTCGATCTTCATTGGTTGCTTTCTGTTTTGCAGATAGAACCAACTATGAGTATAAAGCCACGAAAACCTGAGCTGCTCTTAAAGAATTTTGAAATCGACTAAATCAAGTCTTGTTCTCATAGACTTGTAAAGCGGTTAAATAGAGCGCACTTATCATGCAAATCGCCATAACGCAACTTTGAACATTTAAGTGCCTTTTGTCACGCGAGGTGTGTGGTCCTGTAGGGGCCACATTTGCTCCAATCCCATTTTATTAATTTGGGCAATGCAGAATTGTTGAACACGGATCTGCATCGCTCACCAGTCACAGTAAGCGTGGCCTCTCACGACATTCACAAAAATATTACTTCGAATGTCTCTTCATCATGACTCTTCGTTTCTCAGTTTTGTTGTTACGTACCCGTTCAGATGGAAACAGACAATGGGGCTGAAGGACTGAAAAGGAATTTCGACCGAAAATTCTCGAATCGTGAGCGTTGTTTAGCACACGCAATTGACTTGAGGTACAACACGCTGCTGATGTAAATGAACAGCTTTAACAAGCTCAATTCAATGCGCTGCTGTACATATGTGTATGTAGATCTTCAACGTCTTCTGCTTCAGGCTTTTGGAAGCTCTCCTGTCCCTTGTTGTTAAAGTCTAAGTGTGTGACCAGTTGGCGAATCTGTGTCGAGATTCACGCTGCGTCGAAAAAAAAACATTCACGAGTCTGCAGTCTTGTAAGCTATTCCATTCTATTCCTTATCAACTTGAATTCCGAAAGTTTTTACATAGCAAATATTTTAACAAAACTGAAAGATGCCGCCACTCACAAAAGTTCTAGTGTCTAACGATAGTCTGATACGTTTTGGGTCACTTTATTTTATTATACGATAACTTTTTAGAAACAGAAAAATTATGTTCGTGTTTTACTACTTTTTCAAAAAAATAGTAAAATTCAAGCTGCTTATTGTCAGTTGGTCAAACTCTTAAAAAAAAACACACACACATAATAAACGTGTTGGTATGTTACAGCACTTTCGATGTTTAAGAATCATTTATTTTTCATATTAAAAAAAACATTTAATAAACTTGTGCTTATTTGTCATCAGGAAACGACTTGGCTGCAAGAGCTTCAAATGGTATTTGGACAACGTTTATCCAGAACTTTTTATTCCCGGTGAATCGGTTGCGTATGGCGAGGTAAGTTTAAATCAAAACAATAAATTGTCTTTTGTTATAGTGTATTTTGAAAAACAAAAAGAACATATTAATAACAACATAAAATTAATAAAAATAAAAAAACAACAATATTTAGATAAGAAACTTAGGATATGGCGGTCGCACGTGTTTGGACTCACCAGCCAGAAAAAAAGACCTGAAAAAGGCTGTTGGTTTATATCCTTGCCACAATCAGGGTGGCAACCAGGTTTGTAATTATTTGTCTCTATTGCGGCCGCCACAAACTCCAAAGCGAACATATGATTTTTTTTTTGTTGAAATTAATTTTATTCGGGTATTAATTCACATCCAAGGACGATGACTGAATTTGATTCAAATTAATTTTACAGATGCGGAACAATTTAACTGCATTATGTCTTGATTCGCCAGCCAAATCAGAAGACATGCATTCGCCAATCGGTCTATGGGAATGTCATGGTCAAGGTGGAAATCAGGTATTCTTCATTAAAAAAAAAAAAAACAAATTTTATTTTGTGACGTAGTAACGTTAAATATAAATCAAACACTTTAAATGTAAAAACAAAAAAACATTGCTCTGCTTAAACAAAAGCAAAACTGGTGGTCAATTGCATTGTATGAAATAGAGAATCAGATAACATATTTTTTTTTATTTCAAACTTAACATAAGATTACAAAATTTTTCAAATTCAAATTCTTCATTTTCATACTGCACTCACTTTTTCTGCACTCATGCGGTGTATGGCCTTATTGGGATAAGACACAGTGTAACATATTCAAAAGTGCGATGGTATTCATCATTAATTTCAATACACAAGCATACAGAGCACACCTTTTAAGCCAGCCACACATCAATTAACACAGAAATTGTGTGAGTCTTGCGTTAGATGCGAAACAAAAGGACTCGAATCATAATAATTATTTAACATAACATAAGGAAAATGTCTTTCCCTGAAACACAATAACTTAAGTTAGGCATAAACTATTCCAGTCAATTCAACTAATATCAAATACTAACTTTTTAGAAGGAGTTTTTTTTTTCAATCATCGATGAAGAATTTTTTTTGACCACGTTACGAATGGCACGAACAAAAAATTACAACAATCACGAGCCTACACTTCAACGCATCGCTTCGAAAATTTACAAACAAAAAATGGTTGTTTTTTATAAATATATCACAAGGAATCGTTTTTCAACAACACATTTAAAATGCTGTATTATAGTAGATAAAAGAAAAAATAATTATCCTATTCACCAGAGGAAAATGCATGTCCTCCACTTTGGCTTTTATTTGGTTTTAATGGTTCACGTGTAAACGAATTTCGAAACATATAAAAATCGTTTTTTATTAATATTACTAATTTGGAGTTTGTGGCAGAATCTTTGGAAGTAACCAGAGTAAAATCAATAAATATTTTAGACTGACATTATATAGTTTCACATCAAATAACAATTAAAAAAAAACAGTTTATTAATTCGATTAATTTAGATGATTCGAAAAAAAAACATGTGCAGATTTGTTGTATAAATTTTATTTGTTTTAATTTTAGGGTAATGTAAAGAAGGGGAGGTTTTTTTTTTAGGTCGATTGATTGTTGCACTTAAAATAAAAGACAGTAAAACTAAAAGCATGGTTTGCGATAATCATTTTTTAAAAAACGTTTGGTACATCTTTTCAATTGAATTAAGACCCGAAATATGACAGCAGACAATAGCAGAAATGATTTCATTTGAAAATTTTCAGTTTTATAATTTTGTACAAAAAGTTTCCGTCTTCCTTAATGACTCTTTACTATGAATCTTGTTATGATGGATCTCAAGAAAATTCAATACTCTCGTATTATTCTAATTTAGAAAAAATGTTATTATTTGCGTGTAAAAGAAGTACAATACAGGGCCAAGTTCACTTCCTTGTGGAACTCCGACGGTAGTAATCGTTCCCGTATTAAACACTGAAGAGTCTTCTTTCTACGTTGATTATTCTGTAAACCTGGTGAGTCATAAAATTTTCAACCCTGAAACCAATTGATGGTCAATTGAAAGTCGTTTTTCTTCGACTATTAGTTGTAGATGGTTTAAAATAAGTTTTTCAATCACTTTCGACATTATTGTTAAAACCGATATCGGTCTGTAAAACAGTTTGGTGATTATAACGATTGTAAAATCCTTATCACTTCAAGGACTTTTTATAAGCCTGTAACCTTATCGCGTGCATTTATTATATTCAAAAATCTTAATTAAAAGAAATTGTTATAAAGAGCTGATTTCAAATTTCAATCAGCACTTAAGTTTTTATTCTAAAATTGTCATTCAATTTAACCGATTCGCCAAGATTTTCCGTCAATGGCTGTCTGTCAAAGGGCTTAGATTTAGCTTTATTTTGTTTAGCCAATTTGCCACATTGTCATTTTTAATTAGAGGAAAATGCAAACATTTTAAAAAATTCCCAAATATTCCCAAATGACGCATAAATCGATATCTATTAACGTTTGCAAAAAAACAAAAAAAAACAAATTGCCCAAAATAACACTCGGTCTACAGCTTAACAACGCTTTTTTCAATGAATTAATAATGCTGATCCCAGAGCCTAAAAAATAGCTAGAGATTAACATGGAACCAAACAGCGAATTAAGTCTTCGCTAGACAAGTGAAATATTTGGGCTTTCAAATCTATCTAAACTATGAATCTCGTTTTGATGGATCTCAAGAAAATTCAATACTCTCGTATTCTAATTTAGAAAAAATTTTGAGTAAAATTTAATATTAGATCAAAATTATAATAATAAGGAAGCAAATGCAGTTAAAAACCAGAAATACCGTCAAAAGAATTGATATTGATATTCTACACTACGGTTGTCTTGAGAACCAAAGAAGTGGGATAAACTGAAACACTTACTTAAAAAAACATTACAAAAAAACTCAAACACAGTTTTATGAAAAAGCATCAGAAAAAAGAAGAGTACGTTAAGTATATTAACAATTCGATTTGCGATAAATTTTATTTATAAATTTAGAAAAAATATAGAAGAACTTCTTGTTTATGGTGCGTTTGGTTAATAGAAATGCGAAGAAATAATAATGTTATTTGATTTTTTAAAAAAAACTTTACAAATCTGTTTACTCAAGAACTGCAAGAATTGCGTTTGAATTAAAAAAAAACGTAGATCGGGAAAAATTGATCCGATCTCGACCGATACTGCTGCATTTTTCTGCTTTTAGCGAAGTGTAAAAAATTGGTTTGCAGAGATAAGAGTAAGCGGATGAGTAAAGAGAGAAATTTATTTATTTATTTTTTACTGCAAAAACCAAACGACATCGTTTCAGTCTCGAGGCGCTTCAATATATTGTTTATAAACACCCATACAACAAGCGTCCAAGAACTCCTTGCCTTGAAAATTCTGTTCTAACTGTGTTATCTTTTTTTATAAAAATATAATTTATTACCAAAATTATTAGTTTTTGTAGTAAAGGAAGGCTTCACATAAATAAACTAAACTAAAATGAGTCTGCATAACAAAAAAGGTTTGGTAATTTTAAGTGAAAAAATCCATATATAATCTATGAAATATTTTATCTTAATATTTTACGGAATAATAAAAAACACTTAACATAATTTATAAAAAAAAAATACATTTTGAGCACATTTGAGAAACTACACCTTCATTTATCGTTAAGCCATTTTGCAATTTAAAAGAATGCGATGAATCTGCACATTGGGGATGTTCAAGGACTTGTACGATTTAATTTGGATTAGCTTTCATCAATTTTGTTTTTAATATTTTTAATAAAATATATAAATTTTTTTTTACACTAATAGTACTTTATGCTGAGTAAGGCTGGAGAAATACGACGGGACGAAGCATGTCTCGATTATGCTGGAACTGAAGTTATGCTTTATCCTTGCCATGGATCCAAAGGAAATCAGGTTAGTAGCTACATTCAAACAATTTGAGAGCTTTGAAATAATTCTTCGAGTAAAATGTCCTGCGTTTAATTAAGGCTGTATATATTTGTGATTACATTAAACATACCAAAAAGAAATTCACGTGAAATATTTGGATTCAATCAATTCAGAAATATGAATAAAATCAAAAAGTAACAAACACGAGGAAAGTGGTGTGTTTATTCGAGTTTAACACGCCAATAATTCCCACGATGAAGAAGCGCTGACGGTGATATACTATAGATTTGCCGTTCCACTAGAAATGAGTAGTGAGGGCGAATAAAGTTTTAAGTCAGAATATAGATTTTAGGAATAAATATTAATTGAATTAACTTTAACAGAAATCTTGTTCCTTCTCTCTGACTATTTTTTGCAAACACTCGCAAAAGTATTTTTTAAATGGCGCCCGAGTAGGGATTGTCCTTATGAATCTATGCGAAGTCAGCAAACGATTCTAAATCCGTTACTAGGTCGCATTTAGTCTTAAACAAGGGAGCCAAAATTGACTATCATGAAGCTGCCAAGACCCTAAGGGGAATTAGGTTTCCTTGGATTCATTAATATCAACATGAATGTATTATGTAAATTATGTAGTCATCGAGGCATTCTGCCGTATTTTCAGCAGAAGTTGCTGGGTATAATATTTTTGATCTAGAAATGTTTGTCACTAAACGAAATTTTGTCTACACATCGTGGATGAGAGATATGCCAAACTTGAAACACCAGTTCAATAAGATTTCTTAGATGTATGAAAGCAAGGCTGTAGTAAAATGCCGATTAACCACTTATGAATAAAATAGAATCGTATCATTTAAGCGTTGTGTGAAACCTCCTGCATTCGAGTCAATGAGAATTTCATTACCCAAAAATGCATAAAACATAAATTAATCACGTCGAATAACGTATCAACTAAACAAATTTTTGTAATTTTCATTCTAGTTCTGGACATACAATGCTGACACAAGTCAACTTCGACACGGATCATCCGATAAATGCCTAGCAATCAATGAGAAAAAGGATAAAGTTGTAATGGAATTATGTGATCCGAATCGAGATTGGCAGAAATGGAGTTTGGAGAACTATGATGCGTCCAAATTGTGAGGATTTGTATATGCAAATAGCTCACATATACTTCCTACGCTCAAAAAATAATACGCACAAAGTGCAACGTTAAATAGAAGTGAGCAATTTGTAAATACTAGACGAGACAGTGCTCGCATCAAAAATAAGACAAACATATAACAAAAAAAATATTGGAAATACATATACACAGCAATATCAATTAACTAACTTTTTTTACAAAATATTATTTAGACAAGAGATAAAATACATCCTCTGTTTTAGCGCGTAGTTCTTATTTGCCGCAAAACTTGCATTTCCTATAAGCAAATAGTTTTCCGTTAACTTATTGTACTTACTTCCATTAGTCGTATTTTAATGTATTTGATAACGTAAACGTGTTTTAGTAAATAGACAATGCCATTACAAAACCGAGCAGATAAACGTGTATTTTCAAGGAATTAACATATCCAAAGTTTTACTTAAAAAAAATCCATTTATTATGTTTAGGCTAAGATGTTATTTTAATTCAAATAGAAATGCACAAAAAGTGAATTTAAAATGTTGGTAAAATCATTAAAATAATATTATTCAGTCAAAACTAAAAATAAACTTATAGAAAAAAACCATTCCCTCTACTTATATCAGACTGCAATTAATTAGTTAGTAAATCAACTAACAAATACAAATAATATCATTTTGATCTTACCAGACATTTGTTCATTTCATAAAGATCGGATTAACTGCCAACATAGTGCCGAAAGATACTCATTCCCTTTCAAGCACACAAATTCCTGACGGCATATCAGTACTGGAAAATAATAAAAAAATTATTTCAAAAAAATAAAGCAATGTAAACATTTGTTGATTACTCCTAGCTGTAGAATGTAAAACTACATTATTTCGACTGTTCGTTGATAATAGATTTTTTTTTTATTATTTAAATATAATATGTATATCAATTTTAATACGTATTTTTATTATTAGTATAGTATAGTATATATATGCAAATTTTTGAGAAAAATGTGCCTTCTTATTCTTATATATAAATATATGTACAGAAAACTTGTAAATATGTAAAACTAGCATATCTTTAAAATACCCTTATCAAGACACAAAAATAATAATAAACGGGAGGCCATGTAATTTAATAAATAAAAAAATATGTGTACTTCTTAAATAAGAAAAAAATTGAAGTAAAATTAAGTTAAACTATAAATTGAATACATTCGTTTGAAAAAAATAATAAAAAATGTGTTATACTTTTTTTTATATATGTCATTTTTCTCATTTAATTTACTGCGTCTGCCGCTGAGCCTAGTTCTGACTTTCAAAATATACTTAAAAAATCATCAAGTTGGACAATATTGTTGGATCCGTAGGTAGGTCCATGGTCTTTTGTGCTTTCATTGGTTTCCGAAGAGAGACGAATACCTTGGAATTGCTTATTTGCATTCGCTCAATTCGTAGAATTTTATTCACAATCAGTTGAGATACTTGCAATAGCAATTTTGTGTGTGTTTGCAAGATTTATTCATCACTCTGCTGTCAGTTTTATGCACTCACAAAAGAGCCAATGACAGATCATGGAAAATACTTACTTAAGACTTCTTTCAAGTCGGCTACTCCAGTAATCCCAATGGAAATCGTTACTGGGCTAGATCCCGCACCAAAATACGATTCCTAACAGTTGATCCAATTGAAAAGCAGTCGCTCAACAAACTGCGTAACCCCGTCAATTTTCGCTACAACGTTTCTTGCAATTACAAAAAAAAATATCAATCTGTTTCTCTGGATAGAAGAGAGTGGATTTTGATTTGGCTTAAAACTATAATGAGTTGTTTTCCAAACCTGACTTCTGAATCTAGTTCATTGATAGTAATTGATAGCACACACGGTATTAAGGTTGAAAAGCAGGAGCTGATGTATAACTATACTTTTTTATAGATCTTTTTAAGCTCCATTAGTGTGTCGGCGTTCGGAGAACAGTAAATTTTAAGGGCCAAGCGCACTCCCTTACAATGCTTCGCTGTCCGACCGTCTGTACCAATGTAGACTCTTTGAAAGCCAGCACTTAAAAGCGGCAAATTTAAAAACAAATGACAAAAATAGTAAAAAGTAAAAAATAATGAGGAATCCCCATCCAAAATACGTGAATCGCAATTAAATTTTACACTAAGAAGTATGCAATGAGAAATTTAAAATAATCAAAAGTAGCCAAGTGAAAGTTGACTCTCATACGAAGGGTTCCGCGCCTATTCCAAACTATATTTTTTATTTTTTTATTTTAGATTTCTCATGACATCGGCCACAAATTTTGCCAGACAAAATAAAAGCTCGATATCGGTTTACTTCTGCTTCTGATAAGAAGAAGAACTTCCAGATACAAAAATAAAAAGTTTCTATAAAAAAGGATTTAAAACCATCACACGCCTAAAAGATTATTTGATGCAGACTTACTGTAGATATATAATATTTGAATCTATGATTCTGAAGTCAAAAGTTAGTGGTGTTGGGGCGAACTTCAAATTCCCATCTCAACACGCGTCAAAACTGTGCAGGTGTTTGTTTATCGCAACTCAAGATCGTGACCATAATGTGATTCTGGAGCGTATTTAAGATAAAGTTGTCAACGTATTCGAGAAACTGCTTTAGAGAGGGCATTGGGAATTATGGAAAAATAAGAAAAAATGTATCGAAACATCAACACACACAACGTCATTTAATGTATACATTTTGATTTTTTTTGCAACCCTCTGTTTTAATTGATTTATTGGAATTCTGGGACAATCATAACTTAAACACATGTCAATAACACATGATTTTTAATAATTTATTTTTAGAAAATGACATTGTAATTAAGTTTTTATGATTGACAAATATGCTGTCACGAAAGAAAAACGCGTACAAATGGATGTGACACTTGGTTTGGTTGAGTAGCAACATTTTGACATTTGTTCCACATTTTTGCATTCGTTCATTCATTCCACAAGTTGCATTACTTCATTCGTTCCACAAACGAAACACAAACCAAAGCAACCTTTTTTTTGTCTTGTTGGAATTCGAGCTTTAACCTTTTGTTGGATGGAAGAAATGATTGCATACTTTTAAGAGCTGTTAAGTTGCTCCATTGTTTATGGTTAGACGCTTAATTGAGTTGCGGTTTTCTGAAAAACTTTCCTTGCATTGTAATCCCCATTTTACTTTACATTGATTGTACTATGCAGTTCACATTCTCTGAAAATTGTAAGTGTCTTCCTATAAGAGATACCGCCTTTTGACAGACGGACAGCGGAGGCTTAGTAATAGGGTTCCTTTTGACCCTTTGGAAACGGAATCCTTAAAATTTGAATATGGACCCCCGTGTTTTGCAATTCTCTTTTTAGGAATCATTATCATCCACCAAAAGTGAAATTGTTGGTGTTCTGCATAACGAAAGAAATTGCGATTTATTGTTTGAATATTCGAAGGAGAAATTTTTGGTGTTCTGCATTTCACTCGAAATGGTAACAGTGAATTCGTTTTTCAATCATGGTTATTTGAGATTGATTGAATTCGATTTTGTGTTGCAAATCTACAAAGATAGTCACTTAGTATTAGAAGACATTTTAATAATGTTGGTAAATAAAGTGCGATGTTGCATTATTTAACTAAAAGATTTGACTTATTATTCAAGGGTAAAACAAAATAATCAGAGGCAGGAAACTATCCTCATTTTAAGTTTATAAATATCAATAACGAAAAACGTAGCTCGTTATTTAAATTTTTACACAATGAATAAAATGAAAGAACTTTTTTCGTATCCTCTCTAGCGAGCAGATAAATGATGTATATATTCATCACTGTCGAACTTTTGTTCAATTTACTTTATTTATCGAATTCGAAATTTAAAGATCAATACAAATTGACAACGATTTTCAACAAACACGTAATCGCGTTTATAAAGTTACCAATATTTCTCTCAATAACATTTCAAGTAGCTGAATGTTTCTGTTAAAATTGTACTGCATAGTTCCTGGTCGTGCAGTATTCTAGGTTATTAGGATCAATGGTCCAAGGCTGAAACCTTCATCTCAAAGTAGCGTACACCGTTTTCCAATTTTTCATCCACAAAATTGCAGGCATAACTCATTTGAGAAGTAAGAGTATTTTGACTTGCTCCATGGTGTGTCGCAGCAAAAGCCCCGAATGTTATTATGTCGAAAAAAAAGAATTGTTCTTGTCATCTTAAAACTGTTTTTGAAATTGCAAAGAATCATAATCCTGAGTATTATTTCCTTTCCAGTGAATTCTTTCCATCCTTTTTTTCGTTAGGGTTTTTACCAACAACAAATCTAAAAACAACATCGAATTGTACAGCCAAATTATATGTTTCAATTCGAAATCCAAAGAAACTTTTAAATTATTCTACTATAAATCAACAGTTGATTTTGAAATTTCGAAATAGACATCGAAATTCAAATTCACTCGGTTCTGTAATCCGAGTGAATTTGAATTTTGACAAATTATACTGAACATAAATCTCGAAGACGTGTGACTGAGTTTAGTCATAATGTTCAGTATAATTTGTTAAAATTACAGTCCAAGGACATAAACAAATATTTGATATGTAATGTATTTTTTTTTCCGAAGTTCGCGTTCAATACGCCAAACTAATAGATCACTGCGCCCAATTTCCGATGGTCCTTATTGTCAATTTGAACTTATACTACACTTCAGATTGGTTCCATTCAACACGGCTGAAGAACACATTGCCTTTGACGAGATGAGTGCAAACATGGATTTGACTGTGGGTGAGCTATGGTTCCAGCAAGATGGGGCTAGGTACCCAACAATCGCAGCGTAGCTTTTCTAAATATCACAACTTCAGTGGGCATTCGCGTGTCAATTTATCAAGGATTAGTTGATGTTCGTTGTTTTAAATTAGCTAAGCCCATGGCGGACTTTCACATAATTTTTTGGCGGAAGTTTTGGTCCAAAATGGATCCAAAGTATATAGTTTCAGTCGAAAAGTTTCTCCTAAATCTTCCTTCCGTGCTAAGCATAGAATTTTTCTTTTCTTTCCGGAAAAAAATTTCAGTTCCTGATTTGAAAGGATCACATTCAGTCCGGCTAGTTCTTTCCACGCTGATTTCCATAGATTGTTTATATCTATATCCTTTTCTGTAAAGACCTCTTGGATTTGAAAAGAAAAATGATGGATCCACAATTGTTAAGGGATGTTTCCTGTTTCAGGGTCGCAGATGCTTATATTTAAAAGATTCAAATTTCTGAAGTTATTTTCCATGTTCTGCCGTGGGAACGGCAAAAAATTGCAGTGCCTCAACTCGTAAAACAGTGTCCAACATCGAGCAAGCAGTCTTGAGATCAATAACATTGGAAAACATTAAAAAGTTGGACATTAAGTCGGTCAAATCGGTGCAAATTTTAGGTGGTGTATGTAATGAGGACGAATAGAATAATATAACCAAAATCTTTTTAGTTATAAGGTTAGCTTAATTTAGTCAATTCGCTCTATTACAAAAAAAAGTTGGTGGTAGAAGTGAAAAAAAAAAATTAATTATTAATATGTCCGAAAACTTATGAACGGTGGTGTATGTTTTCGCTTAAATTTTTGTATCTTATAAGGGATTGAATTGAAAACTTATGTATGAAAGGATAAAACTTATTTGGATTCAATAGCTATATTTGCTCTTGAGTTATGCGAGACGAAAAAAATACGCACGGACGTACACACACACACAAACAGCCAGACATCTTTCTTAAAACAATGTAAAGCAACTCCAGCGACCTTGAAACGTGGAGATATGTACAAATGCTATATTTCCAGATGGGAAGTTAAAAAATAATTACAAAATAAGGGTAACAGCAAAAATAAGTTTATTTATTCCGAAACATTTTAAAGAAGCAAAATCTTAAACTCCAGAAGCCTGTTTAATCCAAGAACGAAGGCCTCCAACAAAAGTATACATAGCTGGTTTTCCTGGAGAGCCACAACCGAATCCCCACGAGACAACTCCAAACAACTTGTTGTCGACAGTCAGTGGACCGCCTGAGTCTCCTTGGCAAGAGCTCACTTGTCCACTGGGATGTCCTGCACATATCATCCGATCTGTTATACCGGGAATATTCTTCGGATTACAATAGTCACGACTCCAGAGTTGAACCATAGCAAACTTAAGCATATTTGGCAATTGCAAGTTTCCATTGATTGCCCCAAAGCCGCTTATAGTTGCTAAAGTATCTGCAGCGTAATTAGCATCAGGTTCTGCCATCTCTATTGCTTTAATATTTTCGTTGAATTGGACGGGTGTACTTAACATAACTAATGACAGATCAAAGTCCTGTGACTGCGAATTGTACTGAGGATGAATAATAAATTTGGAGATCTCTAAACGTGTGCCACCCGATGCAAGGTCATTGGTGCCAGCAATAGCAGCCATGTTGCTAGGCGACTGACCCACTGTACAATGGGCAGCCGTAACGATAACGTTCTCGGAGATCAGTGATCCTCCACAATGATGACGTCCATTAAGTTGTAATGAAACTTGATGTGGAAACTGGCCAGGTTTGGCAAAACTTCCGCCAATTATTCTATTTGCTTGAATGGACCCAAAACAGGCCAAAGTCGTTAGTATAAGTCTCAACATGTTTGAATGTACGAGTAGGTAACTAATGAGCTTTAGATGGTCTTTGGGTTTTTATAGGAAACGATCCTCAGCGGGTGATCAATAGTTAGCAATATTATCTTTTTGCGATCCACCTGCTTATCAACGTCACTAAGGGGGTTTGGATGAAATAGAACAAATGTTAGAGGTGCTCCTTTGGTGGTAAATGAAAGTTTAATCTTTATCATGCTCTGATTCCGAGTAATTGCAAATTTAAGCGGGCCAGTTTATGCTTCAGTTACTTCCGTCTTTTGTATTACCTTTGCTAAAAATGGACCGATTTCTTGTCGTAATCTTAAGAATTGTAAACTATAGAACCAGCTAGCTTTTTGAAATGTTAATAAACAGCTAAACATAATTATTAGTTTTTAAGAAAGTTTTGAACAATAAGTTCTCACTTTCTTCTAGCCTATTGTGAACCCTTTTTCAAACGCACGAACACGATGAAAATGTTGAATCTTTGAGTTTATTTTGGTATAATAATTTTATCAAAACCTTTTTTAGATTTAGAATAGCGTCCAAGTATGAGTCAGCCACGCTCACGAAGGGTCCCGTACCATCATACATAATGTAACACTGCATATTTACGTAATTTTGAATTCCTCATAGCCCTCGGCTATTGTAATAATTATTACAAAACTTTTATAATATGTTGTTATAGCGAAATAGTTATTCACACTCTATGCAAATTGCAAGTGTCTACCTTTAACTCTTAGGTAGTTATAGGATTCCGTTGGCACCCTGTGGGTATGGTACCCTAAAACGTTTTTTTGAGTAGTATTCTCAGGATAATCATAACGTGAAGCAATTATAGAAGTATGACTCTCTTCTATCCACCAAGAACGGATAGTTCCATACGATAAGACTTTCATTGGAAATTATGAGTGCGGTTTCATCGCAGGCAAATCAAAACTGATCAGATTTTCTCTCTTAGGCAGATGATGGAAAAAAGTATAGAGCTTCATATTCCAATAAATCCGCCGACGATAACACAGCCATGAAAGAATTCGGAATAAGTAGACACGGCTATATATGTGAAAATAGGCGAACTGCTATCCAGACCAATCAACATCTATAATGGACAAAAAAATTTTGTTTTTTTTTATTTCTTGTTTATTTCCACTATTTATATAAATTTTTTATTGCCAAAGAAACAAGATAAACGCTTAAACACAATTTTTATATTATTGTAAATGACCGAACTGATGTTGGCTCTCATTACTGAACTTATTTTTTAATTTGCAATAGCATAAAACTATTCGTATAACAATATATATTTAAATTACGAATTAACAGAGAAGAGAAGATGGTAGCAAAACAACTCATAAAAAAGAAACAAAAAAATAACTTAACCTAACTTATAGTAGGTGTCAGCTTCTCCCCAAGCTAGCCACCAGTATTTTTCATGGTTTGACCTCTCGTCATTATTTATATCTCCATCATGCACGCTCATCTAGTATCTCCAGTTTAAGGCTTCATTCCGTCAATGTGTAAGCACACAGAATTCTTTCGTCTGTGGCCCTTCTAGCAGCATGATATATAATAGGAACGTTACAAGAGTCTGATAAGTAGCCATGTGCATCCAAGTAAAAAATGTCTCAGGAGGTATTCGTCCACTTTCCAATGAATACCTAAAATACCTAGGGGTTAGGATAAAATAAAACTCAGTAACATGCGCTGATCGCGCGAAATTATTCCTCGTAAGATCCAGGATAACATTGTTGGCACACCGGAAGCATCCAATAGTCTTTTGTTAAAGTCGTCATGACAAAAGTCGAAATGAGCGCTTCTATATAATTCCGTACAGGCTCATAGACATTTACGCTCGGAAATTCTGTATTTTTCCATATAAGACGTACAAATGTTCCACCATACTGGACACGCATATGTCCAAATTGGACACACAAAGGCTTGGAAGCCAATAACCTTTTCATCGGATCTTAGATAATTGGATTAGAAAAGCCTTTTGAGCGATATAAATGCCGCCCTAGCTTTGATTAACTGGGTATTTATGTGTTCGTCAAATGAACACCCAAATATCTTACTGAACCCTTCGATTCGATGTGAAGTCGATTGGAAGTCTTAATCACTATATTTTTCCAGTTGCGTCGCAAGTCTGAATTACCCTATCCTATTGGGGTGCGGAACAATATGGTTTCACATTTGGAATTGTTTATCTTGAGTTTCCAGTGCTGGCAGAATGATTGAAGTATATCGAACTTAAGTTGAAGTTCGTTTTGTATCCATCTTATTTTTGAGCCATAAGCATACAAGGTGATATCGTCAGCGAATGCTATTGAACTATCCAAATCCCTCAGTACTTTAGAAACGTAAATATTGAAGAGTGTTGGTGCCGAAACTTTGTTTCGTCAAAAACTTTAGTCGTACTGTGTACTTTCTATCTGTTACAACAAATTTCTTAGACTTAATAACCATTAACATTTTACTTTATGGTTCAATCCGGACGCTCTAAGCTGAACCTAATGCTTTACCTATGTCTCTCGGCCATAAACAGCTATGGATCTCAAAATCATATGGACACAGCTGCATTCTAGAATGAATACCGAGGGAATTAGCACCAAATCAGACAGACTATACACCAACTTATAATGATTTTGAAATACACATTGACGTCGTCCTCTCGACAAAAGAGGACTGGAATAGTGGACACATTAAATTCATCTCGGATTTGAGAATCTGCACACCCGGTTCAAAGATGAATTGCGGATTCAGGGCAGGTATCTTTTCAGAATATCTGAATATAAGTGTGGCCTTGAGACTACCGAATGACGCCAGTATCAGTCAGAAATCTTCGCCATTAGGGAAGCGTGTAATCTAATCAGATCAATTGAACACACAGGTTCGATACAAAAAATACCTATTCTGGTTGATAGGTTAGCAGCCATGAAAGCTTTAGTACCGACCACCATGTCCTCGAAAATAGTTCAAGACTGCCGCCAACAGCTTGCTAGTATGATAGAAAGATTCAAGGTAACCATTATTTGGGTTCCCCGGTACAGTCACATTCCAGGTAATAAAAGAGCTGATGACTTAGCCAAGCAAGGTTCGGTACTCGACAGCTCGCAAGACGCGGAGGTGCATATACCATTAGGACCAGTCAAAGCTAAAATCGATACACATTTCCGGAATATTGCTGCCCTAAGGTGGACTCAACTCAACACTTGCGCAAAATCCAGGAAAACATGGCCATTATATAGTTTAACACAGACTGATGACCTTCTTAGTCGGACCCGCACTGACATCGCCAGAATAATAGCGAAAGAATATTGGAACCGCATTTCTATTCTCAATCAGGCCATTAAAATCAAAATAAAGGAAAGCCTCTGGGGGAGTAAAGCCGGCCCACTGTCTCGTGGTACATAAAGAAAGGGTAGTCAGCCCCGGAGATCAGGTTATTGCTCGAAGTCATTCCTCTTACAACGTTGCTCCAAATGAGTTTAATCGGAGAGTTATCCAGTCGGATTAGTTGGCCCCGTTGTACAGGACTGTATTAGAATAGAATTTTTGTATTAAGACTTTAGGGTTCTATATAAATGGAGATAAGCGCTTAGACATCTCTTTCAAAAACTAGAATCTTTTCCATCAAGCTTGCTCCCACGTTGAACCACCCGGGACATCAATATGCAAGCACAGGCCGAATGGGGACCGTGTAGCAGATCACCTTTACCCTGGCTTCGAGTTGGCTGCAGTGAAATAGTCTCTTTGTCATGGCATAGGCCGCTTTTGCTCTGGCTAGAGCAGCATCTCTATGTTTGTTAAAATAGAGATGCTGATTGAGCCAGACCCCAAGATATCTGACTTCGCTCCGACTCGCCAGTTGCTGCCCGTTTTGTCCGACGGTAGAGACGGTAGGTATCGCAAGAGGCCCAAAACAAAATGGATTCGCAATTTCGGAAGTTGATCTTCAACTTCAAATTAATTAATTATCGAATCTTCTTTGAAGGTCTTAAAAAATGGTAATAAGAAGGTCTTTCTGATAGAGCATGACGCTCCATGTGAGAGAAAATTATATTTAAAAAAAACAAGAACTTCCAGATGGGAAGTAAACAACCCACATTTTTTTATTCAAAATGATGAAGATTATCACCATGTGATTAAAGTCACCAGATTAATTGTTTATTCAGAAAACCGTACGGATACAATTAAGTTTTTAAAAACAAATTGTTCCGAATTTGTTTATCTAAGCTAATCTTTTTGACAGTTTTAAATATAAATATTGATAAGAGCCGCAAAACAATCAAAAAACAATTCCATTACGTTCATAAGAGTTAAAATCAATCATGCTTTAATGCGTCAATTCATTCAGTGGAGTATGCTTACGCATAAACTGTGCGTGCTTAACATGTTCAAGTGGACTGTCGAAAGTTTCCCATTTTTGATTGATTCTTCTATTGAATTCACAGTTTTTTCCTTTTAACGACAAATGAAGATGTCTCAAACATTTTTCAACAGACGATCCTTAGTTCATGACACACAAAAACAAACTAACTTTTGGTGGCACTAAAGACCATGGTAGATCCGAGCTTCAACCAACAATTGTCTCTAGCGATTTCAATCCAAAGCTTGCTGCTTCCACTTGGTTGAGGCTCATTTTCGCCGCAGACCTTTTTATTCTCTTTCTATTTCTTCTTCTTTTACCGCACAGTAGCGCTAATGACCGCTTTTAGCAAAACCTTGATGATTGAGGTCTTGTTCAATATTAGCTTTTTGGCTGACACTTGCAGTAGCCTGCGACATAGTCCGCGCAGATTTCGTGTACAAAGAAAAGTTGTAGAACTCAAAAAGGCCTATTTGCTGCCCGCTGACATCGAAGCGTCCAAATAATGTTGTGTAAAAGGCAAAATTAATTTGACGAGAGTCTTACATTTTTAACTTCAATCACCCTTGACCGATTGAAATTAACTTTTCATATATACTTACAGTTTAAAAATTTGTGTATTCATCTTGACATATAGAGATATGTCATCGTGGGCTTTTTTATAGAACTTTTTAAGCTCTACAACTTTTCTATAGAAAGAAATTAAATATCTCTTACCGTTTTGGCAGCGTTCGCAAAACCTTAAATGAAGTAATAAAAACATTATTTTCTTCCCAAAAGTTAATTTTAAATACTGGTGAAAAATGTTTTACCACATTCATACCAATTTACAACTTTACTTACAAGAAAAGATTTTCCGGGAAAAAAAACAGCGCTCTCAAATTTACTTGGGAATCCTTGGTAGACAAATTTTTTAGAAGTAAGGTACTGCGTACCACATCTCTAAATTGTGCAATATTTAAGAAATCAAAAAAATTTACTATGTATATATTTAGCTACAATAAAAAAAAAAAAAAAAAAAAAAAAAATTCCTTCACAATTTCTAACTCATACTTGTTTAGTTGTGTTCTCTTCCGATCATTTCACACCGTCGTGTCGCTAAGGCAGATTCTTTCGTCAAAAATTTGAATCACAGTTCGTTAGCTTGTCAAAAACTTTTTTTGGCAACAAGGGAATTGTCGAGATCATCAATTCCGATCGAACCAGATGATAGGGTTCATTACAACTCACATCGATCGTAATATAAAGATTTGATCAAAAGTGGTCTAATACCAAACTTATATGGACCAAAAAGTTTTTTAAGGGGCTTTCCATATTCATTTAACCCTCTGTAGTTGGCGCATTCATTGGAGTAATCTATTTCTAAAATCGAAAGAATAAAGATCGGATACTAGTGTTTGAAAAATATAAAAAAGATCCTGAAAGATAGACTGTCTTATTGTATTGATTATACTCAAATCGTCCGCCTTCATGAAATATTTCTGAGGACAAATTAGTATCACGTGAAAATGGAATTAATTTAATTCTTAGATAAAATGCTAACTGATAGAAATGCCTAATTGGCCCTCTAACTGACAAAATCTTTTATTGAAGAGCTTAGAAATGAATTGTTACCGATTAGTTTTATCTTTGCTTGTCACTCCTTACCCCAACAGGCTCGCCAGGTTTATAAATAGTAAATAGAGTTTAAAATTGCAAGTTTATGAAACACCCTAAAAGAAGGGTTTGATTCCATGGCTATTTTTAGATCGATCAGATACATTATCAGTCAGTCTAAAACTGTTCAACTGTTCATATTTACTCAAATAAAATGTTGTGAGTTATCTGATCAATTGTCAGTTCCTTTTTTTTCAATTCAATCTTGTACTTTACAAGCTTAGAATCAAAAATACTTTTAAAGCAAAGTCTGTACTTGGTATCTGCTAAGTGAAAACACGTTCAAGTCTGGTGTTCCATATCGCGAGAGTATCACGATAATGATTTTGTTTCAAAAATGTAGGCCTTAACAAATGACAAAAAATATTCACGTGTTAACCGCATCAATCAACAAATAGCGTGTGAGTTTATTGAGTTGATTAAGTTATTGCCATTCATTAATATTGTTTTAAACTTACAGTCTTATCTCTTTCGTCAGAGGAAGGGTATAAAAACAAATTACCCCCTCAATAAATTTGAAGTATGATACCGCTAAACCTTGATTTATTTATATATCTGGGGGTTCAATCTAGTAAACAGCCTAGCAGTGATATTGTTTGAAAAAACCAAAAACACAACTATATACTATATTTTTGTTTTTTAACCAAAAATAATGCTCACGAGATAAACTACCAATGGAGAGAAAACTCCGCCAACTAAACCGTACTTTTGTTTTTCATTTACTTTTGAGATCACCGATCTTTTGAGGATCTGAGCTAAAATCTTCTCTGCTGACCTGCTTATCGTCTTGGCAAGAAAAAGGTTTTGAAAAGTTGGGAGTTTTGATCCTAGTTATTTGGACAAACCGAAGTAACATCGATTGCCTATGTGATAAGGCCACGTGGGACCTCTACTAGGGCGAGGATTTCATATTTATTACCGGAGATGGCACTTTGGATGCGATCGGTTATGTCAATATCGCCTTCTTATCGCTATAGTTGAAAAAAACAACTTGAAAAAGATGTCAGTATTGACACCAGCAAGTGATAAAACCTTTCCGGGAATAAGGCTGAAGAAACACCATGACAACGTACCGCCTTGATTAAATTCGGTCCACTTAGGGAACAATTCCTATGTTCTTGGTTCAAAATGGAAAATTTGCAATTGATTTTGAGTCCTTTGCAATATTACCGGATCGGTTTTCCTGATTCCCGAATCGGGCAAGCGCTGGGTAAAGTTCAGTAATACAAGGGTCTGAAGTCGATGAATAGGTATCATGTCCCGGAGTAAAATTTTCTTTTTTTTAGGATTTTAAGCTGCATGAAAATTTGTTTTTTTTCGGATGTCAGTTCTCGCGCATACTCGTCCTCGACATGTGGCAGATGTACATGCTACCTTCTCGAAAATTTTCGGAATCAGTTTTGTTATTTTTAAACTAATTAATTACCATACCATCTTGATCTTTTTGGTTTAAAAAATAGTAAGTGATCATGACGTCTGACTCAATCAAGAATTCCCTGCGGATCGGTGAAAAGATTTCCTTCACAATTGTGGAAAGACTGTTTTAGGCTTTTCGATAACTTTCAGCCGGGAGATTACGTGGACTGTATATTTTTCGCAGTAATTCTTTCTCTTTTCCTCGTCTGGGTTCTGTAAACGTCTCTGGCCGATCATCTTTTTTTGTGCAGCGTCTGTTTTATCCGTAGCGTCTGAATTCTTCAATGTTTTATCTCCTTTTGAGTTCCCTACCTAAAGGGTGACAACGGAACCATATGACTTCCTTCATTTCTATGGCCGCTTTAACAACATTTGTATTAACTCCACTACATTATGAATTAATTACTCAAATTCCGAACGAATTTACATTCCATTGAAATTGAAAACAAAAACTCGGAACATGGATTCACACATTTCTTCAAAAAGTCTGCTTCAAAAAACATTTTAGTTCAGAATTGATCGCTGGAAAGTGCATTTTTGCACTTTTGTATTAAAATTGCAGGCAAACTGATTTCGAGCTTTTACTTTATGTCGGAAAGGTTTCGATATCACTACCAGGTGTCGCGTCGCATTGCAAAATAACCAATCATCCTTTAGTTGACTTGTACATATTAATATTTTATTTTTTAAATTCTTTATTCGTTCATAAACATTATAGTAGTTCATTTGTTATCTGCAAAGCGAAGTGCTTATCTGCCGGTGTTTATACAATTTAATAATGTTTAAATGTATTGTCGAAAAAACGCATTCAGGTATAGCAGTTAGAAAGAAAAAGGGAAAAGGATACAGCTATGGAAACATTAGTTTACATTAGTGGAGAATGCAATTGGAAAAAGAGTAGAAAAAATGGTACAAAAGTTACTGTTAAAGTTACTTACCCGAATATCAATCATTAAATTTTAAGACGACAAAGTTAATACCAAGAAAATACTTTTTAATTGTATCTTCTCGTTTTTTACTTGGAACGTTTTTGAGAATTGCTGGTATTAAGTTATGAATTTATGGTATTGCATAGCTTAAATTTTGTCTGCCATATGTGTCCGTCTTCTCTTATATAATTATAATGCTGCCTCAGGGCTTCATTATACTATAGCAAAATACATATTTTAAAACTTCCAGTAGCATCTAGCACTCTGAAATTACAATTATTAATATTTATAAATTTAAGTTTAAACCCATGTTTATTTAAGAGCTAAATAATGTGTGTATTTGCCGCACTCTTCCATGCGAGTATTCCTTATACTAACCGATACTCGACCAGAGAGAAATTCCCTGTTTTTGAACTTCAACGGTTGAAAACCTTTTGAGGTAAACCATGGCAACGAGAGTGCTTTTGAATTTGTATCTGATCTTGTTAATATGGGATTGCCATACGAAATGGTTATCTATCATTACCCCCAACTACTTGATGGATTCGGCTTGTTCAATGACTTCACTTTGGGTTGTTGTCGTGTACACTCATTTGTTCGAAGACATAAATTTACGGTAGCGTTTGGCTGTGACGGGGTACGTACGTGAAAAAACTCGAAAATTTGTATAACTTGCATTATTTTTGTTGCGGCAGCAAGACTTGTATATAGTATATTACGACCATTGTAATATCATCCGCCTATGCAAAGGTCGGACATCGTTCGGGGACGAGAAGCAGTTCATTTCGTAACAATGTGAAGAGCAAACGTCGCAGTTTTGAGCCATGTGATACCCCAGTCTGACTGTTTTTTTTATGGCTTATGGTGTTGAACAATTTTACAATTCCTTTCCTTTAAATAAAATCTCAACCACTTTCCAAGAGACCCCCCAATCCAATTAGATTCAATGCTTGAATTTGTTTCTCAAGCTCTTGGTCACTGTGTTCGACAATTCTCCTAATAGTGTCCCGGTGCCTTATACCTTTTGAAAACCCTACTGGTTTTCTTTTAAAATTGTGTGCTCCAAATATTTTGCGACCCAAGGTAGAATGGCAATTGGTCTGTAAATCCATCGTATCAAAGACGGCTTTAATAATGTCGGTATAGAACCTTGTGTCAAGCTGAAGTTTTTTTATTGACTGAATAACTTGCGCTAGCGTAGACTCTTTCAGTTTCAGGACAATAGCTCTAATGTTGTCAGCACTTGGACCTTTTTTTCATTTAGAGCAGTCAGCACATTTACAACTTCCAGTTGTTCTGCAAATTCATCCGCAAGTTTTTTTCAGATCAGTGATTGCTTGGACACTTAGAGATAATTTCATCTATAGATCTTTTCTCCTTCATAGTAGATTAATTATACTGTTCCAAGTTTTCTAAGATCATTCATGAAACTTGTGAATTATACTCAGATTTCCTCCACTGAATATCTTTGTTTACCTTTTTCCGATATTGTTTGTACCTACTCCTTTTTAAAGATTCTGCTTCTAACACACGAAGGGTCGAGCTCGTCTCTCCGTCTACAAAGTTCGTTAATATTGTTTTTTTTCCGTTGCTTTTGTATTTATAATGATTTTTCGTGATCGCTCAAAAATAAAAAAAAATGTTTCAACACCATTTACGTTACACAATTGCTGCAAGTGCGTCTTTTGAATTAATTTATTGACTCTGTGTTGATCAAGCTTTGTTTATTTTACCCTATATTGTCAAATAATGATCAGTCAAGTCGGTTTCCATGAACGCTGATTTTATATCTGCACATTAGCTAAACCTTTCGATGTCATCTTTTCTCTAAGCTTTAGACCTAATGCATAAAGTCATATCCGAAAATTGAAAGTTACGCAAAACAAGCTTTTGAAATTGATTTTTAATTTACCTTAGCTTTTTGGAACTGATGAGCTGCATTCTATCGCTAATATAGAAGATCTGACAATCACTTGATTTCATAATTAATTTAATTTAATATTCGTAAAGTTAATCTATTTATTTTTATTTATTTTTGTCTTATTTGTGAATTTATCATTCGTAATATTATTCTCTTGTACATATATTTTTTAATCTGTTTATTTATATATTTTATTTATTTATTCATTCACTTTTTTGTATTCTATTAATTTATTATTTATATATATTATATTTATTTATTTATTTATGTATATAAGTTAATTTACCTATTAAACAATTATACCATATAATTTTAATCATGATCTTGGAATCAAGAACTGTTTTCTCACCGCTGTTTCTCTCCTCTCGAGTCAACATTTGTATGAAGGTTTTTTGAGTAGCTTTTCCTTTCAAAGTAAATAAAGATCTGTAATATTTTGTAACGTAAGGTTTTAAATAAAAACTTCAGTGGAAGGTAGCAATATGCAAAATCACTGTAAAATGTGCAATATTTAAATCTTTTGTAAATGAGTTTATGTTTACGCTACAATAAAGATCTATCTATCTATCTAATGTGCGATACTAAGAGTGTTGCATACTGTAGGGTGATGCGGAACCCTTCGTGTGTGATTAAAAGTGCACTTCGTCCTTTTTTCTGTTGCCTCTTTGATCTGCAACTTGAAATCATCAGAACGTTCACTTTTGACAGTTGTCTGCCTTCAATCAGCATTTGATATGAGACTCTTCGCAAATGGCAAATTTTGAGTGGCGTTGATTCAAATGAAGTGAAGTAAAAAACAAAACTCATAAGTCTGCAAAATTCAAAAGTTCGCCATTTACGAAATTTTATTTGCAATCGAAAAGTTAGCATTGGTCGAATATTGCTGAAGACGAATTAATGAATCACGTGAAAATAGAAATTAATAAGCATCTGAATTAAGTTGCCATTTTAATTAAATTCCAAGATTATCGTCGTGCCTGCTGATTGAAAACCTCTCTTACTGACAAGATCTTATCTTGAGGCGTTTAGAAACACATTTTAACTGATTTATTTTATCGTTGCTTGTCAACCGTTAATTTATAATCTATTCAACGGATTTATTAATAAATAATGGTTTCAGAAAATAAAACTGATCCAAAAATACAGTCTGCAATAAAAATAGCCATGGTTTCCGACTATCAGAATTAACATCAATCACACTAAGACTCGTCGTCGATTCCATTATCCATTCACATAAAACGTGAGAGTTATCTGATCAATTGTTAATTTTTGATTTTTATTTTAAATTTATAGCTCCAAAGTAAAATAAATTCTTTGCGCCAAATTCGCACTTTATTGTGAGAGCATGTTCAAGTCGGGTGTTCCATATCACGCGAGTATCACGATAACAATTGTGTTTCAAAATTTTACGCCTCACGTAATCACGTGTTAACGACAACAAGAAAACCGTGATTGAGTAATTGCCGAGATTGACTGTTCTTTGAAATGTTATTTATTTTATTAAATGAATGCCATTCTATAAATATTGGTTTAAACTGGCAGACTTATCTCTTCCGCCAGAGCAAGGGTATAAAAACAAATTACCCACAATAAATCTGAAGAATGATACGACTATACTGTGATTTATTTATAAGTATGAAGGTTCGAAAACAGCTTTGGTATGAATGATTGATAGGATTTGAAGAAAGGCACGACTTTATGCCTCTATCGTCATCACAATTGCTGTGTGTTATACTCATTGTTGTTTTAACTGAGGTAATTTTGGCTAAAATTGAACCAAATTAACGTTCATCATGAGTTTAAAAATTAACGATCCAAATTATACCTTTATTATACCTTGCATTTTCTTATATATAACTTTAAGAAAATGCGAAGATTTAAAAAAACAGCCACGTGCGCGTTGATCATGCTCGTGAAGGGTTCCGCATCAACGTGCTTTGAAAACTGCTTTAGCTAAGATGTCAAAAAACACGTTTTTTGTATGAGGACCCTCTTTATTTTTTAAGCTTATACAGTATTTATTATTTATTTTTTGTTATCGCTACTAAGGCAGTACACTGTGAAAATTGCAAATAACTACCTATTACGTTTCAGAACATACAACCCTTTTAGAGATGGGCGGACAGCGAACCTTAATAATAGTTTGAAGTTGGCAACCTATGGCTACGGAACCCTAAAACTTTGTTTATGAACAATGTCTCCAACTTAAGACGTTTACCAAAAAATCTCGTCACATTCATTTGAGGGCAAAAGCTATAATTGAGTGAGGCCGAAGGTCGCAAAAATTGTTTTATTGCAAATATTTCGTAAACTTTAGGTTTTATGTCAAACCTGATTTCGAGCTCGACGCCTTTTCAGATAGAGACTTTCACTTCAGTTTCGCGACTAAAGTCGTTCGTTTAATCGTGACAGAGTTACATTGTTTTCGTTTCTGGTCTCGACGATTCGCCAGGTTGTCGTCCATTTGTATATTTCGTTGAAGTTCATTCCGTAATGATTCGACCGTATTATGGTTTCGCTGGTCAACCACTCCAGTGACAGCGCCTTTAACTTGATCACACCGAAAACTAGATAAAACTTAAGGATTACTCGAGGATTCGAACCAAGATCCAATTATTCAGCCAATTGAAAGGCAGGCGCTAACAATCGAACCATCACACATTTATCTCAGCCCCGGGGTGATCATCGACCAAAAGATTCGAAGACGTGTCAATTGTGAGGAGACACAATTCTATGAAAAAGCAGATAATCGATATAACAGATTGTAATACCATGGAATTAGTTTTAATATATTTATCATTATTTTCACCCTCAATAACAATTTTCAAAATGTTAGGAAAATTGATTAGAGTCAAAATAAAATTAAGTCGCCATTACTAAAATTTTGTCAAAGGAATTATATTGTAAATTCAACAATAGAAAACCGTCGGATCCCATTTGTTGAGCTGACAATAGTCTTGTAAGTCTTATTTTAATCCAAATTGTATATATTATGAACAAATAAAATAAATCTCTTTATCTAAAAAATCTTAAAAAAGATCAGATCAGCTGTCGCATCATCAACAGGATTGTTGAGAAATATTTGTACTTCGTTTGCGTACATTTGTATTTTGCAGTGCTTTAAGACACCAGGAAGATCGTTATTAAACATAGTAAAAAGCAAAGGGCGAAGAACAGAACCTTGAGGGACGCCTGCATTTATTGTATTTGAGCAGCCCCCATCTACCCAAACAGCCTGGCTTCTACCGCTCGAATAACTTGCAATTAACTAACATTCTGTTGGCCCAAATTTAAAGTAATCAATTAACTTCTGGAAAAGCGAATGTCTTTGAAAAGTCAAGCAAAACCAAAGATGTTATGTATCCCTTATCTATTTCATTGCGTAAGTTTAGCAATGCGGTCGTACAGCTGTGGTGTGCTCAGAACCCTGACTGGGAAGCTGAAGCTGACTGGGAAATCATGAGTTTCTCGAGCACTCGAAATTGGTCGATGCTCTTTGCAATTTGACGTTGCAGTCTTTGAAAGTGTGACAATTTTCGATTTCTTCCGCATTTTGAGGAAACATGGGTGAGATAAGGAAGTATACTTGGGATGATAATTTTGACAAATTTTGGGTGCATATCATCGATCCCAATGGCTTCGGATTTTATTGCAAAAAGGGTCTTTATGATCTCCAATCCATCAAACCTGTGACCCGAAAAAGTATTTCATTGTGAGCTTAGCTCGCCATATATTTCGTCCATGCAGGTGTCGGTATTTTGTGTCATTTAAATCAGTATCCACAAGTTCATTTGACGTTTGTTTTCTTGCATATTTTCATCCGACCAAGCTTCTCTTACTCGAACAATTAGATGCTGGTGTACTATACATAAGGCCATACGAAAGGATTTGTCCAAGTTCGGATAAACGTTCTGCAGACTCTGTTTTCGCAGAAACGAAGATAGACTCTCTAATGATGAACATGCTGGTTTTACCAAAATGCTTTACGAAGATATGTGGCTTCGAAAATATATGGATTCTTGAACTAACCCAGTCTCTAAATCTTTTGGATATACTTCTTCTAAGGACAGAGCCTTATTTGTATGGGTTGATAGTGGGAAGAGGGAAAAACATAAAAAAACATTTTCTACAATTTCGCTCTTTTCACTCAAACAAAGTGTGGGCAGAGGGTGCAGAGGCCGATTGCTGGCCGGGCGACGGACTAGTTGTTTAACAGAATTTTGAAGTTTGCTACTCTCGGAATGTGCAATGACAAGCGAGAGATTAAATTCATCAGCAAAATTCTTCCTGTGAGACATCAGAAAACCGTCATGCAAAAATCTTTTTGATTTCTATCAGTTTGCAGAAAAAAAAACGGTCCCCAAATTTGCCGCCCTAGGATCAAACCATCTCAGCCTGCTGGTTAATCCGCCACTGACTTTAAGATTGGTTTCTTAATTTAAGGCTTGAAAATGAAGAGTCATTTTTAAGTGGATCTAGAATTAGTTTGGTGTTCCGGAGCACGGGTTAGTTTGTCACTATCCGACATGTAAGCAGGCGTGATTCTCGTATAAGTTGCAGAAGCCAACAATATTTAATCTTATTGTCATTTTTTTTTCTTTTTTTTATTAATGTTTAATGCTGGCAATGATTTAAAAAACAGCTTTGGTGGAATGAAAGCTTTCAATTTGTGGAAGGCAGCATACGGTCTGTTACTTGCGATCCAGTGATGTGGTGTAGCAGACACGATCCAACTGTTGAAAGCTTGTTTTATCATTTCAAGTCCGTATCTGTAAGCTGAGGCGTTTGAGGGAGTTCATGGTGCCACTTGAGGAGTTTAATAAGAATTAGAAGAAGCATTTATATGTTGCGTCCATCAGCTGCTCCGTCAGCGAGTTAATTCTGAAGTTATTGCTAACCACAAACGCCACTCATATCTTGATGTTGACAACATAAACTTAATAATAATATTATGTTAATAACTAAGCTTTCCATCTCGATGCATAGATTGACTGATTAGATTTTAATTAAATGGAGCTGCCTATGATGGCTCAACGCAATAATTAATCTGATACTTTTATTATCTGTTCCAACACTGTTTAGAAACATCTAATAATGTGTAATCTCTTTTTGCTGTTTGGTTTTTTTCTTTTTTTGACAGCTCACACGTGATAAGTGACTTGTGTCACGCACAAGCAAACATTGTATTGGACAACCTGCCGGGTATGCGTACAGTGCGTAAAGAGAAAAAAATAGCTGCTGTACTCGCCAGTGTTAATGAAAAACGTGATTTGTGCGTTTGCATGGTCGACACGTGGTGTCAAACATGCCGCACAGCACGCGAATCGATGTAGGATTTATTAATTGAGAAATGAGTTCGATGAGTAATCTAACCCTAATTTGAGATCGGCGAATTTGCCGGCTTAATCGTTCGATTTGACTATTTTCTTTTGGAGATATGCCAAATCACTAGATATGCCGATAAGCCGCCGTCAATTACAGCCTTGTTGCTAGCGAGATCCCAGCCAATATTCTCGGAAAACTGACTAACAATTCGACTCTCAGTATGGACTACTTAAAGCGTAGTGGTTGTCAATATTAACATGAAATAAAGTCTTTTGGAAGTATTTATTTATGATCTCCATTTAATTGTTTACAATATGGCGAAATACCCGTCACCCTCAAGCTTGTCTTCGGACACATTGCCAAGTATTAAGATGCGTTGTTAAGCCGTACCACATAAATATGGAATGCTTTGGCAAGCTCTTTTCATCAAATGCCAATGTTGGTGCATCTTTGCGTTTCCAGAGGTTTTTAAGCATGTCTTTCTTGCCTTTTTGACGTGGTTTGGAGGATCTATTTTCTGAGCACGACAATACCAACTGAATCGGCCATGTTCTACGTTGAAACGAAGCTTTGAAAATTTGCAAGAATTTTTTTCAATTAGATGAGAGTAGATCAAGTAGATCAGAGAATAAGTAGCTCAAGTACTAAGTTTTTTTGGGAATGTGGAGGGCACTAGGACATTTTCTTTGGAAGAGATAACCCTTTAGCCCTGACTTACAACTGACCCTTTTTACGGGTCGGCAAAATGAAGCTCATCAAAGGCAACAAAAATCAAGCGGATATCTTTTAATTGATTATTAGCCATAAGACTTAAATGATGTCCTTCAAAATGACAAATAATAAATTAAATGATTGTAATTCATATTTTTATGCTTTTGATTGTTAAAAAATAATTGTCTATCTGTACATAGTTGTGGAAAATGTTATTTTGTCCGTAGTTTACCTTGTTCTAATGAATGTTTTCAAATTTAGTTAGTTCATCACAGTTAGTACCTACCTTAGAGTATTGATCGACCAAAACTTGAATTGGAAGGATCATATTGAAACATTGAAACCATTAAATCGTACATCCTATTAGTGACGCGCCAGTTTATTTTGTTCTTGCTCATTCCGAAACGCAGTACAAGCTGGGTCGGTTCTTAATGTAACTCTTGCCATTGGTTATAGCTCGGAAACATTTAATTAGAATTATAGGTAACAAATTTATTTTTCAAACAAAGCGGTAATGCTCCTAGAAGAAATAATCAGCTTTAAAGTCTTCTAAATTAATATACGGATCTATTCCTACTACTGCGTACAAGTTTTAAATTTTAGGAAAATGAATGAAAAATAAAAAATTCAAGTAAACGCCAGATGATGTTTGGGAATTAACTATGCTCTTACTTTTAAATGAATGTAATTTCATGTCGCAACTTTTGCTGAATCTTTAAATTAATTTTTGTTAAACTTTTTATAAAAATCTTATTTTATATGCTTGTCAGTTGCTTCAATTGATAGGTAACAGGCTAGAGTCCTAAAATTATCAAGTTTGCGTCAGTCTTCCATTTGCCATTGGGATTAAAATAATGGCGCTATGACTGGATTGACCGAACAGCGATAGTAGTCTGACTAATTGGTGGCATTGCTGTAGTGGTTGCTGTCTCGGCTGCTAGAATTCTTATTGAATATGTAGACTACATGTAGATGGCTCTTCTATGAAGGCATAACACTGATATTGGGGTGTTAAGCTAATCTACCAAACTTACAAATTTACCAAACTAATATTGAACAAAATCCTGTCAATTAAGCAAAAGTCAATAAGTCGAAATCGAGCTCCAAAACCACCTCAACACTATCTTTCATTCTTCTCCTGATTCTTCTGCCCGCTATATACAACATGTATTTGGTATCCTAGCCTCTAGAGAGCGAGGAAAGTACCTTAAATAATGAATCAAATATCACCAACTCCTAAAAACGTGCATTTAAAAGTATCATAATTATGTATTTTATTGTTTCAAAGCCTATAGAATTGTGTCATGATTCCGGTGCACAAAATGACTGCCGGGATGTTGCACAAAATATTAACTTGTTTTATATTATATATATTGTACTATATTTATTTCAGCTGTAAACTTTTCTCTCATAACAAACCGCATGCACTTTTCATATGCAAACCCATTATGACTTTGGATTAGTTTACAAATAATAAATTTTAAACAAACCGTAGAAAAAGTGAATTCATTTGACAGCGTATTTACTGAAACTTGCTTACAAGCTTATTATTTTTTAATTAAAATCATTTGATTTCCCTATATCTTTTGTTTAATAAATTAACTTTTGATTTGATGGGCATATCAAGTTTTCTTGAAGAAACAGCTTCTAAAACAATCAACTCTACCTCAGGTGTGCCACAATGTAGCCACTTAGATACTTTCTTGTTAATTATTTCAATTGTGTGTCCATAATTCTATGACCTCTGTATTATGCGAATCAAAATCTTGACTTCTTTGTCTAGCCACAGTTTGAATACGGATCCAATGCATGTTAACCAAATTTCCTAAAACTTGTTTATTTTGAACTTCGCGACTTGAACTTGAGTGATTCTCTTCCTCTGCCACCTTGTAAGGAGCCTCTGCTAATTATTCTCCTTGATTCTCTAAAAGACAAAGTTTGTGATGTCATCATTGACTCACCAGCTATTCTTAATTTACCCAACTTCAATGTTTGAACATCAAAATGAAAAAATCCCAAAATGTTTGTTCTATTTTTTCTAGCAAACTGGCATCTGGATCCGATTTTTCGAATCGCCATGGTTAATGTGATCTACCATTTTGTTGATATTAACTGACCAGCAAGATCACCAAATCTGATGGCGAGATACTCTTTCCTATAGTTTTTTTAAATCTCGTGTTTATCTCAACGAACCAAAAACCTTCCAATTTACATTACGACATTCCTTCTGTCCCACACTGTTTTAACAATATTTTTTTCTGTATTTTTATTTTATTATTTATTTATTTTTTACTTTATTTGTGTTCATTTGTATGTGAGAGTAAACTACATTTTTATCTGACTTTATTTAATAATAGCTAACACCACGCTAAATGATGACTGTGACAAGATGGTTATAACCCTGTGAGTAATACTGTCACTGATAATGCTTTTTTCATAAGCAGTACTGAAAGAGTTACACCATCTTTCATTATGAAAATGGTCGTTGACTGTTATGGGGTCATCTTTATCTTGTCTTTGCCGCTCATACATGCCTCTTTTGAATTTTCTTCCTGCCACACATAACAGATTTAAGATTTCATACATTTGAAAAACAACACAATATGTAAATACTTTTAGAATTTGATTGAAAAAGTTTGCAGAGAACTGATTTTTAAAAAACTTCCTGCGCAACTAATCTGAATCAACTTAATTGTTTTGTGCCTTCAACTAACTTCAAGACATCTTTAGTTTCGCTTGGCTTGTTTTTTAAGCGATTGATTTCTAATTGTTCAAAATTAATTTTATTTAATTGTTTTATTCAGTGTGGGCCAAGAGCGAACATCAATGGAACTGGTCTCAAAATATAGATAGACAGATCTATTTTACTTGGTACCGAAATTTAACAAAAACTGATATATAATATTTGGAAATTAATGGCTTTCTACTGAAACATGTTATGTACTTGTAAATTAAAATGGAATTTAAATAAATAACTAATAGTTCAATGATTACAAATGATTGTAAAATAAAATAAAAGAGAAAAAATAAAAGAACGAAGGAACATTAATAAATAAATAGCTTAGTTTATAAATGAATAAATTAATAATAAATAAAAAAGCAAAATATAAAAATAAATTAAATTAATAAATTAATAAATAAATAAATAATAAATGAATAACGAGATAAATAAATAATTATATAAATAAATAAATAAATAGATAAATAGATTAGTAAAATAACATATTGGAGTTATTGGAAAAACATTTAAAGTGGTTTTTTACACAGCACGCCCAGAAGTGGAAGGGAGAGAAAGGAGGTACCAGTGCATTTCATTTGTAAACTGAACTTTTGATTTATGAACGCATAAAGTAGCAATGGCAACTATGGCAAGCTTGAATAACTCTTGGGAAAAAATTGTTTAAGCAGATGTTTCAAGTCGTGAAGTACAGATATTGTAAGCTGCAAGGCATTCCAATAGGAGGTGTGCCCACCATTAACATTTTTCAAAACTCAACACCATGGGTTCTAGAGTACTGAAGGTTCCGTAAAACCAAATCCCTCGCTCAGCACCATGAGGAAAGATAACATTTAAAAAGGTGATAATATTCGAAAAAAAGTTGCACTGTATATTTTTTTTTTAAAATTCAATTTGAATTTTTTTTTTCAAAATTTGTAACCGTTTACTTAAACAACTTGAGTCAAACATTATATTGATAAATGGGGGTATTTTATTCAGGAAAACTTTTTGGATTTCCATTTGAAGTCAATTTTACAAAAAATCGCCCCTTCTTCGTTAACGGGGAGAGATACATTCCCCCCCTTCCCTATACAGTGTTTTTCTTATCTCGGCCTTACCTTCTCTTTCTAGCCATTTGTTGCATCTTTTTTGTACAATACAAACCAAAAAACTTATAATTGAGACTCATGGACGATAGGTACGGACTGTTGGTGCATCTGTTAGCTACTTAATAACTCTCTTACAAATCTTCTTGATATTCTAAGATCGTGTTTTCATCATCAATACGCTATAGAAACTGTCTAAAATTTTCATAGGTGGCGCTGTTGTCGGTAAACTAAAAATGCTCACATTTGCACGTTTCGAAAAACTGATTATGGTATATGCTAAATTATTAATTAAATAAATAAAGAAAAATTAAACCATAAATACTGATTTCAATTCCTAATAATCTAAAGTTTTTTGTCTGGTCGCAGTTGCTCTGATGCATTCCAAGTTGTGATGGGTGCTCCACAAGGCGCAGTCCTATCACCAATACTTTATAAGTTGCACACATTTGATTTTCCGAGCTTACCACAATGCGATGCAGCCACCTTTGTTGATGAAACTGCAATATTTTCATCACATAAATTCGCTCTCGAAATTGAAAGGAATCTTAACGATGCTGGAAATATAAGAAGCTTGTTTTTACAAGTGGAAAATAAAATTGAGCAATATTTTCCAGCCGAAAAAGGAAATCTTGTTTTCTTCCTGGTAGCCAAATCCAGGCTGCTGGAAAAATTATTGAGCGGGAGAGCTCGGTGAAATAGTCAAGTGTCTATCTTGACACCAGATAAACGTCCAAGGCACATTTTTCTAGATCGTTTAGAAAACTGCCAAAGTTAAGTATTGGTAATAAGCAAAAAATCCACACAGTGATTTTTCTGCTGCCCTGTTTGGGGGAACAGTGCAAAATATCACATCAAACGCCTACAAGTGTTCTAAAACAAAATACTCCGAATGATGCTTAATCTTCCTTGGCACCACTCCACCCTAAATGTTGAAATGATTTCAGAATGAATTCAAAAGCTTAATCACAAATTTAACTTAAACTGATCTTTTGCTGATAACCATTTAGTTGACGAACTATACAATTGGCATTCCATATTTTTATCACATTATTATTTACTTGAACTTTAATTACTTATTTATTTACTTATATATTTATTTATTTTCTTATTTATACACTTATTTATTTATTTATTTTTATATCAATATGTCTATTTAGTATTTTATTTATCTATTTATTTATTAATATATTTATTTTCTTAAATATTTATTTATTTATTAATTTATTTTTTTTTTTAATTATTTATTTTTTTATTTATTCATTTATTTATAAATTTATTTCTTTTTTACTTATTGAATTCGTTATTTATATATTTACTTTTTTACTCTCTTGTTTCCATATAAAATCTCTGAACTGTAAAATGTGAGGCAACATCATAGTTGGTAAAATTTAATTCGAAATAAATCTATTTATCTATCTATCTATTTCAATTCTTTTATCAAAGGACTTCGAAGCAGTCATAAAAAAAACTTTGAATCAATAATAATTGTTAAATTCAAAAAGACTCAAAATAATTCAAGCTTCATAAAATTATTGCATTTCTTTGAGTAAAACCATTTTGTTTCCTTCAAATAATTCGTGTTAAAATGAAGTAAAAATTAATGAGGAGTGCACGTGGAAGTTCGATTACTAAGTTGAGTTCTTTTCGTATTAAATAAAAAAGAAGTAACAAAAAAACTTCGACCTCCCAGGAAGAATGCTGCATTCTGGTAGGTGAAACTTGAAAAAACTTGAAAAAATCCTACCTAGTGATGTCCTTATTATAAGGATTCAAAATAAAATGAAAATAATGAATTGCTATTCAAAAATTGAAAAAATGAAATGAAATGCACAACTTTCACCAAAAAAATACTAAACGTCAGCCAGTCCAGCCTGGTTACAGCCACAAGACATCCGACGTAGTTAAAATATCATGCAGGCAACACTGCAAATGAACAAGAACATTAAAATGTGTCACTAATCTCAAAACGCAAAAAGAAATTATACATTTTATTTGATTCTCTTACAATTAAAAGAAAAAAGCACACACAGGTTGCAAGAGAAACATTCTCGATCGGTTACTTGTTCTAAGAGAGGACAGTCGAAAATCAAGTCGTTGACAGACTTCTTAAGAGAACTGTAACACAATGTAAATCCCATTTGCAACATCGGTGAGAACTGAGTAAACTTTTTTTTTTGTCTTGTACTCCACAACAATTTGTTTTTGCTCAACAACACTTTCCTCTAAAAATCGCCTAGCTGCCAGCCTACGACAGCTTATCGCGTTTATCGCTAAAACAATCAGCACCGGCATAAGCACAACTTTGAACACGACGCGGTTACACAAACGTGCAATTATTATATTTTTTATTGTTACTTTCGTTGGTTTGTCGATACGTCATTCACACGGACGACGGTGACGGGCGGGCAGGCAAAAATGTTCTCGCCTTTTGCCCAATGAGCGACAAGTTTATATAAAGTACTCTATATTTAAGCGATCAATTTGTGGCGAAGGTGTTCCACTGCTCAATCAGACACTGACCGAATCTGTTCGTCTTCTTGTTTGCGGAAACGTACATTTGCCAACATCCAGAAAAGCAATCAAGCCCTCCTAAATCCGGGAACTTTAAAAATTATAAGAAAAAAAAAAGTGCGTGTCTTAGTGTTTCGAAAATTTGCAAAATTTCGCGCCGTGTTTTAATTTGTTTATTTTTTTTTTCAATTTAAATTTTGCACTAGCCATTTTTTGACTTGTATTAAAAACAAAATCAGCTGTGTGCAGGGACAAATTTTGGACCAAAATTTACAGAAGCAAAAAAAAAACAACGCGTATAAAAATCATGGTTCGTCTTCGAAGATGACCCAGAAAAGTGTTAATGCCCAGCAAGTAGTATATTCTTACTTTTATTGGCTGCAGAAATTTCTCCTCAAGTTTTTTATATAATTTATTATTTTTTTTTGTTGTTGGTTTGCTTTTGCGTTCAACCTGCGACTGCTCGTCCTTTATCACAACTGTTGTATGTTGTTCCTCTTGAAGGTGAGTGACACTTTGAAGTATATGCAAATTAAGACATTTTTGTTTATACATACTCGTATAAAAAGTGCACTTGGGTGGATATAATATTAAATTACGTGTGCGATATGATTCTTTTGTTTTTTTTTTTCTTTTTTATGCCAGTTCAACAAAACATTGTGCAATTAATTTAATTTAATGTTAAATGAAAGTGTTTACTGTGTACTAAATGTCTTACTTACATACACAAACTTAAGAAACAATGACTTTCATGGGAAAATTGAATTGATTGATGTGAATGAATGAACAGCTGAGTTTGATTCTGAAACGTGAGCTACAGTATATTGATGTGAATAATAAATTAATAAACATTTTGTTTATTCAAGAAACGTTTTTTGTTATTGCACGAACACATTTCGGGGAATCGGAAATATTATAATGCGATAGCAAAACTCAAGTTTATTTCAGTGATTTCGATTTAAACAATTCAATACACACTGGCGCGTATAAGTTTTCGGACATACATTTTTTTTCTGCACATTTATTCGTTTGTTGAATCTTAAATTTTTCAAAATTGGTTCGCATCTTTTTTTCTTGTTTTTCCTTTAAAAACCTTCTTAGCCAAACCTTGAACTAAAAATATGCCTTTCGACGAGTATTTTTTAGCTTTATTTAAATTCTTAAAATTATTACAAGCACTTAAAATTGTTTTTAATATTAATATAAATAAAAATCAAAGTAAATAAATTTAACTAAACAAATCTAAAACTTGAGAAACTCAACCCACCTTAGGTTCCTTAAATAAATATAAGCCGGTAAGGTTGACAAGACCCAAGTTTAGATGACGAATAAATTCTCCGTCCAGTCACCAATAGTGATGATATTGCCTTTCGACATCAGCTTTGTCGCGTTCTGATACCGTCCTACTGTACCAAAGAGTATCCCTTGAGAAACTGGTGATGTCGTAGTTGTAGTTCGCTCGCAGCTTGTTAGCGTTGATATGTCAAAACCAGGCATAAACCGATGTAAACTGGAATAGAATAAAACTGACAATAAAACTCCTTCTTGAGACGGAAATAATTATGAATAGCAAATAAATGTTCCCAAAAATAAGTCCTGCGACTTTAATATACAAAAATGAATTCAGTCAATTGGGTAGTAAGCCAAAGGCTTGGTAAAGCGTCTGCCTTTCAATTGGATCAATTAACTAGTCCCAGGTTCATATCCTAGAATAAGTTTCAAACTTTTATCTGACTTTCGAATCTACTCCAGTCACCATTTGCTGATGGAATCATAAAAATGGCACAATCATTGAAGTGGTCGACCAGCGATAGTAGTCTGACTAAGTGGTTAATGGTGTGGCAGTGGTAACTCTATCAGCTCGTCATGCTAGAGTTCCAAGTTTGTGTCGTCAAAATAATGTTTTGTGAGAAAGACAAAGTCATTAGCAACATTTCGATAAAGCAATCTTCAAAAAATTTAAAATATCAACAATTACTAATGACGAATAAAATAGTTAAAAAGCAGGAAAGGATTACGTCCACCTCTGAACCGCTTATACCTTTGAGAATGAAATTTCTTGAGTGGCGAAGAATGTTTCTTGATCGATATATTTTTGAACTACGAAGGCATTAAGTAGTAGAATCATATCTCGAGTGAGGAAGGTGACTTTATATAAGAACTAAATCATCCTATTCCTGTTTTTGGCACCGCAACATGGACTCTATCTAATGCGGATGAAGACATCCTTAGACGGGTCAACAGAAAGAATCTTCAAAAGATATTTGTTCGCATTTGCGTTGACGTAATATGAAAAGACGCTTTAGCAAAGAATTTAACGAGCACTGCTGCTGTACATTGGCCTTGTCAAAAAAAAACTGCGCATTGTAATGTACACCAATGCTCGAGCTCGCGGAGTTTTCGAATCTAACGCGAAGGATCAACACAGTAGAAGATAGCCCCGCCTTGTGTGAAGGTGGACCTAAACCACCTTAGCAGTTATCCAGGAGCCAAGCGTAGACCCACACAAACAAGAGAAAGAAGAAGAATTAAGCGAGCACAAATAAGACGATATGGAACTCGCCGACTCTGTTCGGACTCCATGAAGTATTCGAAACCAAAATACACCCAAGTTTTTAACCACTACAAGTATTCTCTTTCTTGCTCCGTGTGAATGCATTGTAAGGGTACTCAATATCCCTTGAGCGGGCGAGAAAAATGTGAAGTTGACTTTTTCGGCATAATAACCTCGCATGAAAAAGGCCATACTGTTTCTTAGTTAAAAATATCGAAGGAAGGGCACGATGCAATACGTAACTTCAAATAACTTGAGACGGAAATTGTATTGTGTGTGCTTTTGACTTCATACTGACTATTAAAATTTTTCGAGCGTGTCTTATCGAGTGCTCTAGGCTCCTGAATTAAGTGGAGAATTCAAAATTTCACATTCAATCAGTAACGACGATAAAACAGCGTTTAACTGCCGCAGGCCTTCACGGTAAAAAAATATATATGCGGGCAAAAACACCAATGGCCATACGAGTCAAACTTTTAAGATTTTAAACAAAAAAGGAAGAATTTTTGTTGGCCGGGTTTCTTTTACAGTGAGACTTTTGACCTTATTCTAATCGATGGAACCATGAACACTACTTCTAGATAAATATAAGAAGACTAATTGGCTATGGATTCACGTTAGGTAAGGTTAGGCAGGACTATGCGACACTTTCTATTTCATAAAGACACTACTCACCCATCTAGGGCCAATCGCCATCTCTGAAGGGTTGACTTAAAAAAAAACGGCTCAAACAATTTCCTCGAAATATTTTATTTCAAGAAAATGCAGAAACAAAAGTATGTTTATAGCTAACGTGTCCTACTCAATGAAGTTGCTTAAGAAGAAGCTTCCAACGACCTCTAGCTATTGCCTCATATTCACAGAATATATGTGTAATGTCCTTTTCGATGCCCAAGTCGTTGCAGTATCGATATTCATCCGTGCCTGAGAGTCCTAGTCTCCTTTTGTGTTTCCCTATGAGGCAATGCACAGTTAAGATTTCCACGTTAGTATAAGGAAACTTATCTGATCCTAATCGAAGATGCATGAGTAAAAAAAAAAAAACTTTTAAATGGTTTGCACAAGCAACCGACCTCAACCCAATAGAGATGCTATGTTCCAAACTTGACAGAAAGGTAGATAGTTTAGAAAACACGCAAGTACGAGTGTTTTTTTTTGAACGAAAAAGAGAGCTAACACTATTTTGTCGTTATATAAAGATATTATTTATAAAATATAAATTTAAATAATTTCTGAGGGGATTTCCCGTCCGGAAAGTTATGAACGGCAGTGTGTATTGTAAAGCAATAAACAATAACCTCTATTTTGCGAGTAGGATTTGCTGCCTTGTTACTTAGTAACATTCTATTTTTTTCCATTCTGTTCTGGATAAGCCCTTTTTATTGAAGCAAATCGGACGAGAAGTGTATCTTTACTTATTGATAAGATTGGCAGCTCTTAAACTAGACCTGGTTTTATAGCAATTAACTTTGTCTCTACAAATCAACCGCATACCGCATGGTTTCATTTTCACTTACCGTAAATTTAATTTGCCGCAAAACACTAATGTTAGCTAAGATAAGAAAGACAAATGCGTCTTTAAGTATGTCTTTTAATAAAAAGTCCAATTAGGTGCCCTTAAAAAATAATTCTGGGTGCTTTTAGTTTACTACTCGTAGATGTATCTGATAAAACTATGTTTTTTTTATACTGATAAATGTAACATCATCAAATGAGGAAGGAACCCCAATTTACTCTTATTATTGCCAGAATTAGCTTTAATAATTATTTGATCTGTAAATAAACATGTCTTGGAAATTATTAAAACAAAAATTTATACACACGACGCAATGAAGTGTCGAAGATCTAACGAGGGTTGTGGGTATGATGTTCTTCGCAAAAAGAACAGGGTGTTCAATATTAAGTCTATTCATATCTGTGTTTGCTCAAAGATCTTGTCATATAGTATGTTTAAGTTTCCTAATATTGTAAAGACAACTCGCGGAATTGAACCTGTGACTTGAACCTTAGTAGACACTTTAAACATTGCAAATTGTACAGAGTGTTGTTTATTTTCCAAATCAGTTTTTTTTGGGACTTTTGTTAGTCATTGAACTCGTACTAAAAGGATGGACCGATTACCGATTGAATGAGACTTTGGATGATTTAAATCCATTTACCAATATTTTTCAATTCGGCGCGGAATTGTCGTTCGTAAAACAGGCATCACTTTATTGTCTTGCTGTATCAATTGAGGATTTTCAATGCCCCAATGGTAACAAATCTGTGTTTGTGATGAAATGTCCGTTCGCTGCTGTCCATGGTCATTATTCAGCAACTATAATTAATGCGAATCTTCTCACCAAACATGATGGAGACATGCCCAGTTTGTCAACGTTTAAATGTTCCCAGACACTCAGCAACAGTTTGCGTTGCTGCATCAATCTTTTCTCGTGTACTCGTTAATTGTTTTTTCACCATTTCCCAGTGTATGCAAATTACTTGCTCGGCATCAAAAGAGTCACGTACCGCGTCTTTGCGTTTTCTCAATTGAAAAATTGTTTAAATAAAACGTTTTGAAAATTTCAACACGTCTATTTTGGCATAAGCGGCTCCATATCGACAGCTTTACACGACTGTCAAATGTCAATTGAAAAATCGACCTGAAACACTAATTACACCCTGTATGTAAATTTTATTTAAATACAACGAATTGCGACAAGTGTACTCGTACAAGATATGAATAACAATTAATCTTAATTGTTCCCGCGGTGAAGCTATTTCCATGCTCGTTTAATTGTCCAGAAGCATGTGGCCTACGTTGTAACCTCACAATGACTACCTCGTAAAATAACCCATTTTGGTGAGTATATCGAACATCCAATTTGCATACATATGACCTTAGCATTCCCGGTTTAAAGGAAGTAAAGTTGCCTGCTAAATTTAGAAAAATATTGTGATTCACTTATTGTTTCCTCTTCACTAGTATATTATTTTGTTTTGAAAAACCTGCTCATTGGATTTTTATGTTGCAACGTTTCACAGATTGTTTTGTGCTACAACCTTTTTTTTTTTATTTGCAACTGAATGCTTAAAATTGGTTGCGAACAAAAAACCTTCAAGGTTTCGTTTTTATTATTATTTTGGTCGACCGCAGTGTTTATTTTGGCATAACCTTAGCTTGTGTTGATTTTACTTCAACTCATTTAAATAAAAAGTATGTCATATATTCAAGTTATCTACTTGATGGTATACGTACATATATACTACTTTCAGTAAACCTTAACGTATATTATAAAGTATATATGCGTTTTATTTTGAAACTAAAAATAAATCACATTGTCATGCCCCCAAGACGGACGGTGTGAATTAAATCGATCGCCGGCAGACTACCGATTTTTTGCGCACAAAATTTGATAATCGCTTAATAACCCGTCCTGATTGCTGTGATAGGCTATTGCCCCGATAGACATAATTTCTTCAAAGTAACAAGCATTTAAAAAAAATTGAATTCATTTTTATTGCAATTTTAAAATATAGTAAAAAAAAATTAATGGCTTAACCACAATCCTTGATGTTCTCAGATAATATTTTATTTATATCATCAATAAGCGTGAAATGAATACAGCAAATGACCGAGCTCATGACCGAGCAAATGATTTTCAAATATTCAAAAATTCAGATAAAGATAAGATTTTTGAACGGTGCCCTTATTCAATTAATCTCAATTTAGATTGATTGATATCTTTTTTTCAAAACTTAATTGACAATATTATTGTTGCCATACATTTTACGTTACAGAGATTCGATATTTAGTTATTTTGCTGATGAAATTCTAATTTTTGTTGATGAATTTGTATTTTAATATTAACAGAAAATATTACGAAGAAAAATTCGAAAAAAAATTAACACAAAAAGTTGTAAAAAAATAATAATAATGACTTGTTAAAAAGAATTAATTAATTTTTTACAATGATCTAATATTAGTAGTCTACATAGTTATTAATAAATAAGCAAATAAAAAACTTTATATAAACTTGAATACAAATGTTAAAAAACAATTCAGTATAATTATAAATGAATAGACAATCATTTATTTAAATGAATGAACAAATCAATATTATTTAATAATAATACTATATAATAAAAGAAAAAAAAAGTACTAAAAATAACCAGGTAGATAAGTTATTAAATCAAGGAATTTACACAAACAAATTTAACGAAAAAATTGCTTCAGTTCATGAATTAGGTAAAAGGTAAAAATTTATGAATCTTTTTGTAAGTTTTTGTATCCTGACAAATATCAATTTTGCACTTCCTATATTATGAAACTCTAAAGTCTCAATTTAATAAATGCATTTCACATCAATTTCGATGCCCAATAAATTCCAACAGCCGGCCAAGATCGAATCGGACTCGCACACCGAAGGTTCCGTACAAACTTTTGCGTACTTTTTTTTGATAGTTCGTCCATTATGGGAATTACCCCTAAGGTTTTGATTCCCTTAGGCGTACTTCTGAGGAACGAAACCTTAATAATGAACCATTAATATTGATTTCATTTCAATATCATAGTTAACGGAGCTCAGAGCACTCAAACAACATATTCATTGATGATTTCAAAAAGATTTTGAAGAATTCAAGCAGTCTAAAAATACTTAATTCTTGTGACTTAAAGTCTTTCGTTGCTTCACATAATTCTTTTTACATTAGCTTAAAATGCGGAATGCAACATATATTGAAGCTTGAGTATAAAGATTAATTTTTAGTTTCATTAAAAAAATTAATCAAACTATTTCAAAAACAAGTTCTTAATTAAAAGAATTCGGAATAAAAAAAGATAATTATAACATAAATAAATCACAATAATATTTTTTAGAACAAGCTTATATCAGTCTTTCAATAATAAGAATTAAAAATATTATAATAGTTAGGATTGAATATTAAAAACAAACATGTAACAAGCTTTTATTTTGATTACCCAGAGTCCTTGCCAAGACAAATCAAACGAGCCCAAATTCGATTGGGTTGGGTTTTTATTACACAGGTCTCACTCTCCGTGGGTGTCATCAGGCCTTGGAAAGACGAATCAAATAAATTGTGTTTAAAAAATTGTGTGCCATCTTGTAGATGACGTCCCTAAGTTTTGAATTCGTCCACCAATACTTATAATGGACCTTCAGGCTACAAATTATCCCATTATCACAACAAAGGGGTCTTTTGTGGCCGAGCGAATGTTGCTTTAAATTTAATAGATATTTAATTGTTTTCTCCAAAAAAGTACGCGACGACACATCTGTTAAGGTTATGGCACAATTTTTGATCTACGAAATGAATATAGGCTATAAATGATCCCGTTTAATAAAAAGGTCGTTACGGTAAGAAATATTTACTTGCTTTCTAGAGAATTTTTTTAGAACTGAAAAGCTTCTATAAAAAAGTCCGCGATGACATATCTCCACATGTTAATCTTACCAACTTTTCTACGTACACGAACATGGCTAGTAGCATATAAATACATATGTAGGTGTATAGAAACATCCGAAATTTTGTATTTTGAAAATATTTCAATATTCAGCATTGCATTGTCATCAAAACTTACATTGTATGTAATATTAGTAAAATCGGTTGGGTGCGGAAATGGTTCAAAATTCACTTGCATGATTTGAATTAAAGGTATTTAAAAATTCATGTGAAGTGTTATTTTATTCTTGAGAAAAATAAATTTGAAAAAAATACCAATAGTATGAACAACGTCTGCCTGGCCAGCTGAAAAATTCAATTCAAAACAAAGAGCTTTGCTGAGTTAGGAAATTACTGGAAAATATATAATAATAATAATTAATAGACCGTTACTCGCATTGAACTACGCATGAATATATAAAGATGCCTTATTCTTGTGACGCACAATGTAAAATGTAACTTGGCTCAAAGATCTATTTATTATTTGCGTCTTTTATAAAATAGATGAAATTTGAATATTTATTTTAGACCCAACCGCGTCGAACTGGCTTATCTGGCTTCAACCAAACTCGATATGGTAATATATTTTATTCGAATCAATAACTCATCCACAACCAAGAAACGCAATGTTGCCGTGAGTGGTTAGCTGTTTGACTCGAACTCTGGCGCGAAATGACTATAAATTCGTAGTTGTTATTCACGGTCATTATATTGAAACAAAAAATCGCATAAAATATTCAAGCGATGCAGAAAGCGTAGAGTGATCCCTATTGGTATTTCCCTTAAATAAAAATGAAAAGGAATAGGTGCAGATACATATTCCTTTCCTTTCGCTTTTTACAATAAAAAAATGAATGAAGTATGAATACTAAATCGTTAGAAATATGGTGAGGTTGCATGAAAATATAATTTAAGCACGATTTCAAGTATGGGACTTTTTTGACAGCTTTTTATGAAGTTTATCAGCACACACAAAAGATTTAACATTGTTTGCACGAAGAAATCGAGTGACGTCAAATAGCACGATCATGGAGGCCAATTCACAAGTCGCGTATGTAAGTCACTAGTTTCATGTGAAGTATGGCACGTAGAGACATTTTGCTGGAACCGTCTTTACGGGGGTTTCGATTTCAGCCACAATTTCTAACAAGTAATCACTGATCATTATTTGAAAAAGTTAACCTCTGTAACGCGAGCTCCCGCCAGGATTTTGTGAAAAATTAGGGCCGAGTATACCAACAGCGTAAACATACACATTTACGAGAGAAACTGAGCCAATTGATCCAAAAGCTAACCTCATTAATGAGCACTTTGTTTCGGTAAAAGAACATAGTGAATTCCTTAATTGTGTCTTTGATTCCTGCACAATTGGATTTAATCTTACATCTCATCATCTTCGCGTTTGGTTAACTATTTCGCTTCATGTCCTTGGAACTTTCTATTTCTGACGTACGTAGTTTGTAAAGGGTTTTCCAATAAAGACTTAAAAAACTTTTTTTTTGTAAATAAAACGCAAACCATTATCGGCTTGAAGTGCAATCAAACCATTTATGTATGGAACTCGACTTCATTAATATGGCCACCGTTAGACCATATTTTCGATGACTCGGCCAAACACTTCAACCGAAAATTCGGCCCTTATTTCAGGTTCAATGTTGGCTCTGAGCTCTTCGAAAGTCATCGGCTTTTTGGCATAAACCAATGACTAACGTAGTCCCAAAGAAAATAATTTAGAGGCATTAAATCACACGAACGAGACTGGCCCATTTCTTGGGATACGGACCAAAAATAATCATAAATCATGGCGCGATAATGCTGGCCAGTCAATATCGTTATCGTTGAGGAAAAAATATGGCCCAAAAACGCCGCCGGCATGCAAACCTTAACACACAGTTATTTTGTGGATGAAGTGTTGACTCATGAAAGAAATGTGGATTTTCGCTCGACCATTGAGCCAAAAATTCCTCATCTTGGCGCATCTTCTCCAGCGCTCAATTGGAAAACCTACGTCGCTTCAAATTGTCAATCGGCTTCAATTCTTGAGTCTGCTTGATCTTGTATGGGTGTAAGCCAAGATCCTTAAGCAAATTACACCATAATGTGGTCTGAGCGATGCCCAATTCTTGAGAACGTCGTGGAATTGACTGAATTGGATCGTTTGCTACGTACGCCTGAACGGCAGCGATCTTTACGACCAACTCGTTGTCTCACGGATACGGCAACATCACACAACGAATACCTAGACTCAAATTTATGCACTAAATTTGTTATTGTCTGTCTACTAGGGCGAGAATTATGACCGTAAATTGGAGTTGACGTTCTTAAAGTTGCGGTCACCGACTCCGAACTTTTTTATAATTTGCAGACGTTGCTCATTAATAATAATTATATTGACAATGACAGTTCAATGATAAGTGAAAGGGTGCGTTCACAAATCAAATTCAAAGTTGTCAAATCCCTATTGGAAAACCCTTCACATACCAGCTTTACTTCTACCTTCAGTACATCATTCTGTCGCCATATTTCTCATTTTTATTTCATAAGTTTCCATCACTTCGGCTTTCGTGTCTGCTTTGATTCTGATCTGGTCACCCTTGGTAGACAAGATATATCATTATTAGTATCTTACTTAATTAGCACTAAATCCAATCATATTTAATATTAAAGATAAATTCTCGCTTCTTTTATCTTGTTTTTCAAGTGCGACACTCTTTTTTTAATTAAAAAGATATTTATGAAGCGATTTATTAGAAAATCAAAAGTGCTGCAGAACAAATCCAAAATCAGGTCACAGAAATTGTTTTTTTTTTTTGTTCTGATTATCATTTTCTAGACATAAGCTTTGTTTTTTTGTTTTTACAAAAAGCCACTAAACCGATTTTATTAAGAGTTATCTGAGATATGATTGCTTTTATCATAACAACTCGAAGTTGGTATGCCAGACGATAAGAAAACAGAAACCCCCCATTGATGTGCAATAGCGTGTAATTATCACCCACCCGTTTAACAGCCCAACAGCCCGTATATACAGAAAAAGTAAAAAAAATCTTCGTGATAGATTAAGTAAGTTGTTTTTTACAACTTTTTAATCCAAGACTGTCTTAAACCCTGTTTCCTTTGGCCCGCTTGAAAATGAGAATCTTCATTGCAGATATAAGCCATCTTGATGTATCTAGAGTGCAAAGAGCGAACTTTAAGTGTCTCTTACAAATGTCAAGGCGTACGCAGACGATATGTTTGCTATTCTTTTCAGGACACCATTGTGTAGGTCGACTTAGGATACTAGAAAGAATTGGAGAAAATTCTTATTCGTTAGACAACATGGGCAACCATTAGAGAACAGATGTTAAGTCAGGTACCAAGGGATCTGGCCTGACAAATATCTATATTTTAACAAACCAGCCAGAGCCAAAGCGAATTTTGCCAGGATAAAGAGACTGTTTTATAGCAGCCAACTCGATGCTAGGGTGGAAGTCATCAGCTACATGGCTCTTGTCAGACCAACGATTACTCACCAGTGGGGGTTCAAAGTGACAGCAAATGTCAAATGTCAATACAAAAAATTCTATGGCAATGAGGTCCTTTACAATGAGGTAAATCTGATCAGGATGGATAATTCCCCAATAAAACTTATCCAAAGGCACGTTGCAGGGGCAATGATTTCAATCAACAACCTGATCTTCGGGGCTTTTACCTCAACTTTTTGTACCACGAGAGTGTGCGCCTTAATGGTTTTATCCCTCCAAAGGCGTTCCTCTACCTCGATTCCAAAGGTTTGATCCAGAGTTGTCTGGCGGTACCGCGAATCTGCCACATCACCCACCCACACCAGTGTAGACAGGCGACTCACATACGATCTATACAGCGCATACAGCTCTGAGGAGTCTCTCCGTTTCAGTAGTGTGGTATCAACACGCGATATGGCGGATCCGCAAAAGCAGCACCAGTAATTTTGGTGACTCTTAGAAAATTGGTAGAGAGCGCTTTTATTGATATCCTTCGAAGTCAGGTCTACTTACGGGGGAAAGTTGGCCTATTTTTGTTTATAAAAGCCTTTGCCGAAGTACTGGACTTAGATTAGAGCATCTGTACAGGACCAGTAAGCTAGTTAAGTAACGTAACGTACAAGTAAATTTCAGCGTTTTTGTCTAGTGTCTAAGTAGTCCTTTTAAACATATAAAAATGAATTTAAACCAAAAAAAAAACTGGCCAAGTGCGAATAAGGCTCGCGCACCGAGGGTTCCATACAAACCTGTAGGTATATAAGTAAAAGTTCACCCATCACGACCATCGAGTCATAGTTATGGTATTTTTAAAGACAAAAGGCCTCTTTATCGTTTCAGTAATCCTTTATTTAATATTAACACATATCGTGTATTTTATAATATAACTGAAATACCTACACTAGCCTTCCAGCAGCCTTGCAAAATAAAATATTGTAGGAACAATACAAGTAAGCTCTATGATAATATGTTGATAGTATTCTAATATAATATGATAAGCTGTTTGAAAAATGTTATCCCCTGCCTATGCATAGAGAAAAATCGCGGTTATTGCGGTAACTACAATTATGTTTACTATCAAAATTTAAATTTAAGTTTTGATTCCCTTGCGGTATAGAAGATTGTACCTTTGCGTTTTTGCGTTGACTTAGAAATTTGTTTAATTTTCACAGGCAATCAGATTTGATATGAGTTTCAACTTGATGTCTCTACGCGTTCATGAGGCAAGGGGTAGTAAGTTTAAAATTATTAAAAACGCAATTTTCGTAAATATTTCCAATATCTGTGCAATTAAACGTTGCTTTGTACCAAATTTCAAGATTCTGAGTTCACGGAAACTACCTTGTAGGTTTTGATTCCCTTATGAGTGTCAAAAATTTGGGGCATAAGCGGCTAAATCGTTTGATTGCGTTGGCTTAAAAGTTCCAAAGGACAGTAGACTTCAGTATTTGATATTAATTCCAACTTCAAACCTCCACGCGTTCCTGAGAAAAAGTGTCTTGGCAGACAGACAGAAGGACAACAAAGTGATCCTTTAAGGGTTCCGTTTTTTCCTTTCGAGATACAAAACCCTAAAAAGATTACAAAGAGAAAGCAAATCACGTGGCTCTAAGGGAACATTTTCATTTTGCAGCGAAATTCTGAGTTCTGCTGTCAACCTAACGACTGCAGCAGCCAGATATAGAAATCTCGTTATTTTCTCTGCTCTGCGGTCATACGAAATCACCAATCCGCAAAACCAGTACCACGACATCATTAAAGAGACAACCATATGTTTTAAGCCACCTCCTTAAAATAACCCCTGGCAGAGTAATGAATGGGTACGCGGGAAAAGGTGAAAAAATATACCGGCAAACAATGTTTTTTTCATCTAAAGTGCCTCTCTGACCCCGACTTGCTTTGGACAAAGCATGTTTATTTACTTTAGATGTCCAATCCTTCTCTAAATTTATTTTTCAAAAATGTTTCTGATAGAGGATAATAAGGAACTCGGTCTTTATCTATTTTTGCCCCTTTTATTCAGCGAAAACTTACCATTGGAAACCGCTGCAACATCTGTTTCAATAAATAAAAGTTTCCAAAACTCCTAACTCGGAAGATGAGATTCATCCTCTGGAAATCACAGACGATAACTAAAACCAAACCTTCGTATTTAGCATCAAGCTATTTCAGATGCCAGAGCGTGGATGACTGACGTGTCCAAGGTAAATACACTGCACGGGTCAGGAACCTGTTAACTGATTGACTCCGATATGTCGATGAAGGAATAAGTAATACAGTTCTTCGTTCTTATGACTGGTTTTCTCTTTTGCGTTGTGGTCATCGAAGTTCTGGTTATTTTTTGGGTCTCATTCACATTTTTATTACCATTGGCGACTACTTTCCAAGCGGATCCAGAGCTTAGCAGATAATCATTGCCTCTGTCGACATTTGAGTTTATCTCCATTTTATTTTGCAATTAATTATATCTGATCTGGGCTTTGGATTCCTGTGATGTTACTAAAGCCACTCCTTAGCGCCCAATCTTACAACCCGCAGAGGGTGATTAACCTAATAATATTCTTAAATATAGTTTAAGTTTTATTGAAGGGCGAACTTCTGTCAGCAGAGGAAAGTACCAAATTTTAAAGATAATAAATATTATTCAATATAAATTCTACTGTCTTATATTTCCCATCGACTGTGATACTTATTTTGATATATTTTTATGATACTATAAAATTGAAACTCTTTTTATTGATAGAGACTTAGATATCTTGAAGTATTTTGTGTTGTCCATTTGTTTATAAAAATATATTTATTAGGAAAACAAGTTAATTAGTATGTTTATTATACGAAATATATTTTTCAAGAGCCTTATTTAATTAAAGCATGTGTATGTTTTATATTATGAAAATTAGCTTCACCCGGATTCAAAAAAAACTCTCGCAATATTATTATTCTTCTGCTGTCATAAAATACAAAATATTTCTTACGTAATTTTTATTTTTTGCATGCACACGTATAAATAAAATTGTTAGCATTGAATAAAAACAACAAATATTTGTTTCAATTTGATCAGATTTTTTTTTATTTTATATATAAGTACATTTACAGTTTACAAAGTTAGGCATTTTGAACTTATATTTTTTAAGTATATTAAAACAAAAAAAAACTTTAAAAATAAGTATAAAATTAATTAAAAAATAATATAACATTTAATGTAAGGTGATCAGCCTCATATTTGATTGGTCCTTCTTTTTCATCTATCCTTTTTAGATTTTTTTGTAAATGGCAGATTGTTAAATCTTGTAACCAGACCTCAAATTACACTCCCAGTTCACAATCAAATTTTGCTCTTTTTGCACTTATTTATTGGCCTATATTTTACCAATTGTTTTACATGGGGTTAAGTCCATGCTACTTGCAGGAATAGAAGTAGAAATCCCCCAAAACTCCTTGTAGTGTTTTGTTTACTTAGAATTAACGAAGGAAAGAAAAGACACCTCTCATTCATTTATCCCTTCTTGACGAGCAATCCTCCGATGCCACACATTTCTTTATAGGAAGCAACAACATTTTGCACTGTGTGCAGAGTAGGCTAAGGAGAACAAACATTGTGACATGATTCGAACCAAGATGCGCATTGCTTTCCACTGCTTTAATGTGACGTCCGCATAGGGATGGGGAATTTTTAAGCAACTTTTCATTCACTGAATTCACAGTATTTAACTTGCCATAGTTGATAAACCTGCAAGTAGTATTTTTTTTCTGTGTTTTTGAAGTTGTTTTGGATCAACTAGGCCACCAAGCCGTGCTCGCATTTTCGCTGAACAGAAACTTCCTTTGCGAACGCAGAGGTATGCGCTGATTATTAATTAATTTGCCTTTCACTAGAAATTCGGAAATTATATGAAACTAGAGGACCGGACAGACATTGTCAATTCCGAAAGTTAACGTGTATGCGGTTCAGGAAACGTTCTTCCGATGTTCGAATTTTCTATAAACTTTATACAAAGTGACATTTGATAATGAGCTCAAGATTTTGCTTTTGTCGATGAGCCGTTCCATATTCGAATTTTCATATTCGTTCTAAGAGCTACGTTCTCAAAGGATCCAAAGGAACCCTATTACTAAGCTTCCGCTGTCCGTCCGTCTGTCACAGAGCTTCATCTAAACATTTGCGATTGTCATCGTACATTTGTTGGGTCATCATACATAGCGCCTTGCAGTAGACAATTTGTTTCATGGAGCAACTTAACAACATTTTGAAGTATGCAATGCAAAATTTGCCAAACGAAAAAGTCAGAATCAAAGATTTACACATTTCGACCAAAACTCTGCATCAAATTATCTTTTAATCTTGTGATAAGTTTAAAGCCTTAATTTTTGTAAACTTGGAACTTCATTGGAATTCAAGTAAACCGATGTTGAGCTTAAACTTTGCCTGGCTTACTCTACGCATCTATAGGTTGTACTGAGAGAAATCTTAAATAAAAGAAAAATGTTATTGCAAACTTTTAAGAAGCGCGGAACCCTTCGTGTGAGAGTGAACTCTGTGTTTTCTTGCACACCGGGTAACATCGTTTGCATTTGTTAGTCGTTCTTTTGTTCAAAATGTGTTTTAAGTTTATGAAGATATTCTTATTCTTCTTCTTAGTTCATAAATTTGTTTTCTAAAATTTGTGATTGCACCTTGAATAATACTGAATAACACTGAAGCCATAAACATGTTTCACCTCCTGACACACTTATCGGGGGTACACACTCTGTCCAGATGCATTTGTTTTCTTATATAGTTCAACAGTTGCAGATTTGGTAATAATGCTTTTGCTGGAAAGTGCTTCTTTTTTTCTGCGGTTATTTGCCAAGAACTGAGAATAACATCAACAAAAATATTATATTTGATATTTTGATACACTGGCAGTCTTTCTTTGTTCTTTTCTTTTCTTTCTTTTATCCTTACTTTTATATCTGCATTTTGCTTTTGTTAGTCATTATAATACAGACTGGTGAGACACCAGTAAAGAGAACTCAATTTTATTTTATATAAATATTTTTTACCGTCATTATCATCCATGCATATCCGACACCAGATCAAAAGACTATTCATTGCTGCCTGAAGGGTTGAAGTCGGCATCACCTCAATGAACTTCCTGAGGTTAGTCAAATTCCTTAATATCATTTTGTACACCTATGGCTGGTGCAGACCTTGGAGCGGAAAGGGATATAAATTTGTTTGAAAATTTTCGTTGATACTCCGCCATTACCGATCTGGCTGAGTGAGCAGTTGCTACATCTTGCTGGAACCAAATGCTGTTGAAGCGGATAGTTCTTCGGCGCAGTTCTCTGTGTAAAAAAAACTCCTTCAACATCTTTAAATACATTATTGCACCGTTTTCTAGTAATGGATAAGATTCACTCCATATACACCAATAACCGTCTACTAACTCTAATTTGCGTCGATAAATTTTAAATCGAAACGCTCGGATTTGCCTGAATTGACGATTATGTCTTGAACCCGAACATAGGGATCTGATGGCATGGTCTTTGTGCGATGCTTCCAGATTCAAACATGCTAACCATCTTCATAATGGTCGATCTACTCAGGGGAGTGCAGCCAAACTCCCGCCTAAATTCCTTTTGGATGAAAATGAAGAATTGCTAAGCATGGAACCACTTTACTATCCAAATCATCTTTTCGGTATCCCAAGCATTCATTCTATAAAAATCTAAATAGTAACCTGCCAAATAAAAAAAGCTTTTTGTATCACGATTTTTGCGCCACTCTGTATTTAAGGGGGGAGACAGGACAGTAAAATTTTTAATATTTCGGAAAAAAAATGTTATCTCTTAAAAGATGCTTTAGGCTCTTAAAAATAATATACCAAATGATGGAATACGACAAAAGTGTCCGAGTGACCACATTTTTCACTCTGCGGTAACGCCTCTCCGGTATGCTCATATATTTTCATATGGTTTCTCAGTACTTAAAACTTTAAACGCGTTTTTCTCGAAACCACTTTTTTGAGCTCGCCGAAGACATAACTCGAAATATCTTTCTCCAAGGAGCTATGTAGGATTTTTTATTTTATATGGCTTTTTTTCGACGATTTTATGGCGTTTTTTTGTAAAAATTTAAATTTATTTTCAAACATGCACCATTTTGTAAAAAAATCAATATATTGAAAAAATCCTACGTAGCTCAATAGCTGTTGTTATATGAAAACCAAAAAATTTTGGTGTTTGCTTCCAGGTCAAAAATTAAGGAGTTTACGTCTTCGGCCATCGACACTCTTTCAAAAATAGGCGCCTTGGGGCATGTGCTGCGCAGCCGCCATTTTTGAATATTTTTTATTGAAAAAATTACATTTTCTACTTTTTTATTATTGCTATAAAACTTACTTTACAGACTTTCGATTGATACTTTTATTCAGCCAAAATTAATTCCCAAAAATATGTCTATTTTTTTGTGTGCTACTGTGATTTCCCCCCTTAAGAGCAAAAGCTGTTGCAACGTCTTCAGTAGAAATATTTTCCTTTGCGCTTGATAATTTTTTGTTCTTATCATATGCTGCGAATCTGTGGGTTATTTTAGTCTGCCTAAGGAGGACTTAGATGTGCCGAGTAAATCGTTTGATTCAATTAAAGCATCAATATTAATGCAAAACTTTTTTTAAGCCAATCTTGGTTCTTCATAATATACATTTGGATTGGATGGAGAATATATGGTCTGTCAAATTTATTTTGATTAAACGATTTTAACTATTCAAGAAAAATTTCTTTTCGCGTTTTTAAATAGGAATTCATTTACTCAAAGTACATTTTTCTATGACATCAAAATTGAAATATCACTTATTTGTGCAAAATAAAAATAAAATTACAGCACACCCTATAAAAAAACCCGAATTCCCGAAAAATATGACACTCTTATAAACAAATCGACCTTTTTTCTAAATTCGCAAAATTGTTTATTTAAAACCTCAGCTCATCGTTTCCGTTTATTTCAAACTTAATATAAATAATTTTAAAGTAAGTCAGTGTCAATATAAAAGACAATTTTGTCAATTTTGAAAAAAAAAATCATAGATTTGTTACAAAATAAAAACAGCTGTCTGCTTAATTAAGGCTCATCAAACACGCAAACTTGTCAAATGCGTGAAGCTAAAATTGTTTTCTGAAACTGTCAAGTTTTCTGCGCAAGTTTCTTAGTTTTTCTTTCTTTAAGAACCTTCTAGAAAATCAAAAAGAAGTTTTCATGTACACAGAATAATATCTTTTCACGAATAGTTTTAGACCAGTTCTACCATAAGAATGTGAATAACATTTGCTTTAGAAAATGTTTGCTGATTATTAATTGACTATGCGAAAATGAGGTCTAAGTCCTTCAGTAAATAAATAAAACTTTAATGCCGTGTAGATAACTTAATCATCAATATCGTAATCCAGTCTTTATGCGATTATTAAATCATTTATTGTACACTTAAAGCTGCTCAGCAGAGTACTCTTAACATAAAAACAAGTAGCTGGGAAATACTTGAAAACATATGTTACAAACGAGTACGTCTTTCTTAGAGTAGTGTTACATGACTGGTAGTTAGTAATTTTTATTTAAATTAAATTCACTTTCATATCACGTAAAAACTATTAAAAAAAAAGGATGTTGGAAACAACGTGTTGTAAGATGATTTCTCATATTGACTGCAACACTGCCGAATGTGTCCGAATTGTATTTTTCTAATCTACTTTGAAAATCCAATACATTTGAATATTCAGTATAAATGGCATTGCTATGACATCACATCGAAAGCTCATCGATTGAATTAAGCATTTTCACTTCCCCAGCAACGATTGAGCAGGAAAAACTTCCACATTCGTAGAGCATGTGCTAAGTATGAACTCAGAATATTCATCCATATGTAGACGCACAAACAAAATGAATCTAAAAAAGGTGTGATAACAAGTTGGATGAGTTTACGGATGTAATTTGTAAATGACAAATTACATTTGTCACATGCTCAGATGGCCTTCCTTAATGCAAATTGTATATGCCATAGCATACTACGTTATGTAAATCGCTAAGATGTCAGCAATTAACTAGTAAACAAAATAAATGTATCTTTTTGAAACCACGAAAACACAGTAAATTTGGCTCCCATGAGATAGTTTTTTTTTAAATTAAAATATGACTCACAGTCTAAAACAGAACTGTCTGCGATGCACGAGAAAGCATGTATTTTGAACTTTCCAATTTATTGGATCTTCTAGTAGACCCCGAAGCCAAGAATTCGTCAACATCATTTACACGACGATCTCGTCAAAAATACGATCATCCTGTTGGGTAACCGCAATCAATTTGCGTCACATGTACTTAGGAATGCAAACATCAACGTTGGTTTCGTAATTCTCGTATCGAGAGTTTTTTTTTTCTATTTCAACGTGATGGGATTCTCATACAAAATCGAAATTAGTTTCGCTTATTCTAATGAACAATGTAGTAAGAAGAAATTGGGAAAAGCGAGTTGTCCGAAATAAAAAGGCAAAGTAACATACGAGTGCACCTAAAGTGGGTGTTGCAAGATATGATGAAAAATCAATATCGCGGCGGCTTTGTGAAAATTCACTTCCGCCGGATGTGTTACCGGAGAACATTCAAATTCTGTGTTTAATTTGAAAAAACACAGACATTCAATAAACAAAAAAATAATGGAAAAATTTCATGAATTGGATGATCTTGTGGTCAGTTTCAGAAGCTCTTGTTGGCCAAAACATATGCAACTGAAATAACCTTCATATTTAGTTCACCCATGTTTATCTTTTTTTTCAATATTTAAGTACATGTATGTTGTTTCTAATTAATTAAAAAAAAAGAAAATAGTTTTCATAACAGTTCATTGAATCTACCAAAATTATTAAAATTAGTTCATTACTAAAACAAAAGCGACTTTTAAAAAATTCATAGTTATTTATGACCTATTTTGAGTTATTCTTAAATTTGATATCAATTCCTTTTTTTTTAAACTCATATCAACGCATCTTCGGTGCATGAACTCTATTTAATTGTTTATAATATTATTTCAATTTAACTTGTTTAAAGAAATGATCTTTAGTTTTTCAATTATTCCTTAAAATTCAACGATCTACAATCTCCCACCAATTTTCTATGTGGTTGAGATCCGGAGACTGCGCAGGCTATTTGGACATGTCAATCGGATATTGGATGTTTGCTGCATTTAGTAGTCCTCCTGAAAGGTCCATTTGCTTGGCAACTGCTCCTGAGCGTGTGAAAGCATTGCATTTCACAAAATTTGCCTATACACAAAACATTGGTCCAAGTCTATGTAAAAAAAAAAAATCTCCACACCTTTATGTTTCCCTTTCTGTGTTTTATTATGGTTTTTTGGTGTAACGTGGATAAGGCGCCTCTTTGGCTGGCCTTCGAACACGACGGAAACCATTCGAACACTTAAAATAAGATTTGGACTCGTCTAAAAGTTTTTCCATTTCCTTACAGAATTGACACTGTGATCATAAGCAAATTTGAATCTAGCTAACTTGGTTTTGGATTACCAAAAACCTTTTTTTTTAACTTTGAAAGACTTACATCCTGTTCCATTTGGATTGTAATTTCTCGCAATGAAATTAAGTGATGTCCTTTGATTGATCACCAATTATCTTCCAGTCAGTACAAAAAAGTGATATCAAAAATCAGTTCCTTCTGTTTTGATGAGATACGAATTGTGCCAAAAAGATCGAGGCTATTTAAGTTTCATCTGATTTGACCAAAACTGTACATAAGTATCTAAGCCGGGCGTTCAAGGAAGAATAGAATGGTCTTTAATTATGCAAAAATATTCTTTATTTTCAAAATAAGTCAGGAAAAGAAACACATTTTCCAATATTGTCGACATTTATTGCACCAAAAAAAGAATAGCTTAAATAATGATAGCTTGCTTTAATAATTTAATTAAATAATTAAAACACTTTGTTGACTGAAACTAACTTCACAAGGTTATTTTCTAGAAAAACTACGAGAGGTTGTTCGGTAAATTTGTTCTTTTTCTTTTTTTCCCAAAATTGAATCTATTTTTCAACGTCGTCTCCATTCAGCGCAGTATACTTTGCCCAAAGGCTGAATGAATCATTTTTGAAACTTAAAAAACAAAATTGATTTTTCAAAGTCTGAAAAAAAAGCAATTGCTTCATCGATGATTTCTCTATTCGATGAAAATCTTTTGTTGCCGAGCCAATTTTAATGTGAATTTGAAAACAAGATCGCACGGCGTGTGAAAGAGGAAGTCGTTCATAGTTTTCCTGTTACTACTACAAACGAAAAAGCCGATGCATTATCGTGATGAAACTGCCTCAATTCGTATCCTTTTTCCATAAATTCTGTATTAAAATTATATAATAAATTGACACAGAACTGTCCAGTGATCGGTTTGACTTTTCTTTCCAAACAGAAGATAACACCGTGGGAATCCCAGAAAACCATTGCCATGACTTTTTCGGCCAATCGATCGGCATAAGCTTCCTTTGGAGCACGTTCGGCGGCAGAAGTCCACTGTCTTTATTGTTCCTTGTATAGTGGTGTATTTAGAATTCATCAACTGTTACGAAATAATGTAAAAATTTACTTGATTGCGCTTAAAGACTTCAAAATTCTGTTTGCAAATCTTCACCCGAATCGGTTTTTGATCCACGCGTTGATGTTTTTCAGTGCCCAAATGGTCATTCAAAAATCGAATGACGTAGCAAATCCAGAACACACCATTCAAAAATAAATTTTATTGGGTAAAATCTTGACAAAAAGTATGCAAATCCGAAACGCTGATTAAACCTAGAGATCTGCAAAAAATTATATGTTTCTGGCCGCACTGGCTCTAGGAAGATTGTGTTTGTAACATAAAGCGTCCGTTCATTGTTTTTTGTTGTCAACTTTTCCACTGTTAGCGATTTTCGCTTATTTGGCTTAACATAGTATTTTGGGGTAAACTATATGTGGTTAGTTATTGTGACAAATGTCATTTCTTTCTTGTCCATTTTCATGAAACAAGGTCTGAAATCTTTTCCGGAATACGTGATGAAGAAGCTTTTTTGTGAAAGTCATCTTTCGGCTTTTATTTGTCACAAGTCGCACAGAATATCTTCAAAAAAAGTCTTGTTGTATTATTAAACGGCAAATGTGCACAAGTGTGTTGCACAAGTGTATCGAATATCTTAATGCACTGCGCAAAGTTTGATTACAATTTTTCAATAAGAAGAAAGATGGAGCGCGAAAAATTAAAGACAAAGTTAAAAACGCCAACAATATCTCGATATCTGAGGATCTTTATATTAAAGGACTACATTGTGTACACGCAAATTGCCTCATGATTTAAATTTTAGCGAATCCCAAGTAGTCACATCATTTCTTAAGCTGAACGCGTGTCCTTTTCTGAATAGAATCGAGCTTTGTTCCTAGACAACACGTGGTTTACTTTTTAAGTGTAAATCTGATTTTGATTTGATCTCATTGAGAAGGAAATGGCAAAACGTTTGTATCGGTAACTAAAATAGTGTCTCCTGCTCGAATAATATATTTTGTTAAATAAAGTCCAAACCGGAGAAAATAAATCAAGGGAAGCTGTAACAGTCATCTTTTTATATTCTAGGACTTTTTGTATTTCGTTGGCTATTCTGTCAGCTGTCCTTGAAAACTGCTTAAATATTTATTCATCAATTGAAAAGTACCCACGATTTTTGTGAAGAATTTTTAATTTTTAATCGCTTGACAAAGTTCCGTCAGCGTTTCTTCAAGTCGGTTCGCAAAAAAATAATTAGCCCATCCTTAATTCTGATTATTTAATTGGGGAAGATTGCAATTGCGTTTTCTTGACAATAAATATGCAGATGAAAATTCGTCTTGTCGGTATGATTAAGTTAACTTGATTATCTGCGTGACAAAACTGTTGCTTGTGAAATTAGACTATGGTATTTACCCAACAGATGTGTTTAAAAATGACTCACTTGACATCATTAAATTAACAAAGTGCGTGCTCAAATACGAAATTAAAATAATATTTAGATAAAAGTTATGTGAGCAAGCATGTATCATCACAAACCAATTGTTTAATTTAAACGTACGAGAATACATTTGTCATTTTCACGGAAAAAATAAATTAACATTATCTTGAAGGCCGTGTCATCACTTTGTCAATATAGTTCTTAAAAAAGAACATGTTTAATGTGCGCAAATTGCATAAATTTTATTCGCACCAGATTATGAAGATGCATGCATATAACTGATCAAGTTTTATAAATATTTCGGAATGGTATTTAATAAGCTAAAGGAACATCGCCCCAAAATCAAGTATGAAGCTGATAATCAGGTTCAGATTTGTGGGGCTCCGAAACTTTTTTACTTTTACCCTCGGCACCCGAATTGCGCAGCTAGGCAGTTGAGAGAACAGACGCCCACATCTTAGTCGTAAAACAGTGCTAATCAATATTTTATTATATTTGAGTATCAATAGAGCTTTTCAAGTAAAACAATTACGTCTGAATTTTCAGTTATTGTAAATCTACTGTTCAAAAAGTTACGACATTTTTGTATGCATGCGGTACGGCCGCGCTATTTTCGTTGTTTTTGCATTATAATTATTTAGTTGTTTAAAAATTTTATCTCAAAATTTGCATTCAATTCTGCTGGAATAAAGTGTAGGCATTTTTAAAAAATATCATAAATTTATTTTGACGAATCTGTAATGATTATAACAAAGCTTTCCAAGTGGTAAAATCGTCCCTTAATAGGCCGTTAAGATGTTGAAGCCAATGGGAATGAATCGTGGGAAGAAATTATTAAGAACAATTTCTGAATTAAAATCAGAGAAGTCGAGCTGGATGTCTTGGGTATGAAACGTTTGACAACAAAATTTGTTTCAATATTGTTTTTAATTCGAACCAAACGGTAATGAATGGTTCTTCTGAAAGTAGTGATCTTTTTGTTTTCAAAAACAAACAAAACCTTAAATGGCATCGGTTTGCAGGCCTAGATGACATTTAAAACGCATCGCGTACAAATTAAACGCTGTTAAGCACTCTTATGCAACCATGTTAATTTTAACAAATAGACGTGCCTTGTTATTTATGTATGAATGAACAATGCTAACATGATTAAAACTGTCTAAAATATTTCAAAATTGGCGAATGTCGTTTTTGCTTTTCATCTTTTGTAATGTGCCATGGTTCAAAGTCGCTGCTTCAGAGAAGATCCTCTTTTCGGGCTCAGATAATTAATTTTTTGAACGAATTGATCGAAAAAAAATGTTTGACACAGAAATTGTGAATGGAAAATTTCAAACAAAAAAGCTATTTCGGACATTTCGTTGGAATGACTTATTCTTTCTTTAACCTTGCCCAAATGTTTCCACTGATGGGAAGTTAATACAGCTTTTTCAAATGCCGGGAACTATTGATTTTTCTTATGTCTGTAAAGTTAAGATGTAGAATACACGTGAACAACCCATGGAACTCTATTACTGCTCAAGAACGTAGAATGCTTTCAACTAATTTTTTTACGGACAAATTGTTCAGTGACTTGTGTTTTTAGTCCAACCTTTATTTTATTATTTATCTCTTTACTTGCTATTATACTGATGATGTGTTTTATCGCGGCAAAAGTTGTAAAAGGGATATTTCTTATGAATGGTATTTTCATTTGATATAACGAGCTTGCTCTCAAGAGGATATGACTACTCTTATAATACTTGTTTCACAGGGCAGGAACATTGGTTCATCACCCAGCTATCAGTGTTATGACAATGATTTAGCTGATACAGCAACCAGTGCAGCTAGGACACAAACTTAGTCAGTCTATTATCGCAAATGGGGACTTGACCTGTTTCGAAAACTAGATCAGGATTCTAACTTTGCAACTATCAATCGACCCAATTGATAGGCGGACGCCACCCAGCCTCGAAGGTAGAGTTTAACTCTCAAACGAAGGGTTCCACATTACCTCTCAGTATGCAACATTTTATATACACTTTATTTATCTTCAATTTTAGATTTTACATTGCATCGCAGACGATGTATGACAGAATCAATATCTTCATTTTCTCACTTTGTTTTATTTAATAATTTACTCGATGTGTAAGGCAACAACTGCTCCATGAAACTGGTTTTTTGATATAAACTTGAGTTGATGTCTAAGTAAATTTTTCATACATGTATTTTTACTGCCTCACAGTAGGCAGGTGTAAAATTGAGTTCCGATATTGAAGAATATTTAAAGTAAAACATATTCTGTGAAAATGGCACGTGTCTACCTATTACGATTTAAAAGAACCATTCCTGTGACAAACGGATAGACATCGGATGTTAAGAAAAAGGGTTCCGTTGGTACTATTTTGCGTTTGGAACCATTAAAATGTATATTATGATTTTGAAACATTCTTGAAGTCATGTTTTGTTTAAATGACTAGCAGATTCCTGCAACTTCGTCCGCGTAGATTTCTTTTAAGTAGAAAATGTTTAGAACTCAAAAAAAGTCTCCTCGACTTCGACAAGTTCAAAAAATTTTGTATTTAAGGCAATTTTTATTTTCATAAAATTTCTTTGACGATGAGCGAAATGAATTTGACAAGACTTTCCCATTGCCTTCTTAAATTACCCTGGCGGGTTGAAATTAATTTTACATATACTATATTTTAAAGTATTTTTTTTAACGAAGGGCCTTTTAGTTAAAAGCGACCATGTACAGTCTATGTTGATCTTGAAGGTCCATTGTAAATAGTTTTGAAAAACTTTTGAAATCGAATGAGTAGTTTCGAAGATCACCTCATGCATATTAACTTAAAAACATTACCTCATTATAATATGGTATTACACAAGATAGAAAAAATATGTTGGCAAATCGAGCTCAGCCTAACAAAGTTGCTTAAGCTTCAAAATTCATTGTTCATTAATATATATAAATAACAAAAACTCTTAATTAAATCCATGCATTGCTCCTGAATTACTTTTTTTCCAACATTTTTACAATGGGAAGAACCCAAATTTTTAATCTGCCATGGAAAGCGATTAATTACTGAATAAATAGTACAGGTATTAAGGTTTAACATTATCAACACAACCAGAGATTACAATCGACCATCTACGGATTTATAGCAGGACAGAAATTACCAATTACCACCACTCAATTGGTTTATTGCCACCCTAAGTATTATAAATTTTAGTGGCACGTACGTTTTGATTAAATCGCCAAGTGACCACAGAGCGAAACCAAGGTAATTCGTATTTTACAACTGTTTTGTCGTATCTGGCGCTATAAAAATTAAATGATAAAAATCTTTTTCGCAATATAATCACAGTAAAGATCTACTAATTGAAAACCCATGTTGGAAATATTGAGAAAATAAATGTGTTATCTAGTGTTGATGATAAGGTAAATTTTGAAATGTGTCGTTGGGCACATTTACGTAGTTTCGTGCCGCAAAATCAAAACGAAAAAAAAAATAAATAATAAAACTCACCGAGACGCAAAAAATATAAAATCAAGAATTCAATGAGGGTAATATTTTGGATCTTGAACGATCATTATGTATTTTTGATTAGGTTTTAATATTTTTTGATGCATATCAACTAAATGCTGATAAATTCGACTGACCAAAAATTAAATCAGATAATAGAAAGTGTATACTCAAAAAATCAAGTAAAAATGGGAAAAGTTGTCAAGCAATATTATAATTATCCGTTGTGCTAGGCTATTTGTTAATATTTTTTTAACCACCTACCCTTAAAGTCAGGTCAGGCTCAATTAGGATTCACTTATTTACAAGGCTATAAAAAGCTTGGCAGACGACGACAAAGAATCCTTTCCTTCATTTAGAAGTACATAAACTGTTGCCATTCTGGTACATCCGTGAACAAACTTTGCTTCTTACTATCACAAGTGTGTTTTTTGTCTGACGAATTAGGACTAGGTTCACATACGATTAAAGCCGAGATATTGCTCCTCCATAAAAAAAATACCTTGGCGTCATTCTGGTCTTTTAATTGAGTAGAAAAGAAGACAGCGCCTTTGGAATGCATTTATAGCTTTCTACATGAGCAAGAAAATATTTGGCAAAACATGTGATCTCGATCATAAAGTGGTTCGTTGGATATTCTTTACGATAATTAGATCCATTGAAACCTACGATTCGATTTCAACCGGACAGTTGAAAGACTTGGCTGCTTAGGGTTTTTTTTTTTGTCGTTGAATGCAGTGTGATCAACGCTTAACCGGCCTTCTTCACTGAAAAACACAAGACGCAAGGTTGATAAATGGTTCCTTCAAGAAAAGAATAGTTAGGCTGAAATCAAAGTTATCTTGTTAGCTGCGCGAATAGTTCTAAGAGACAATATTTTCGATAATACAAGTTCCGTCTGCAGGCGCCAAGTTATAAAAATATATAAAGAGTAATACGCCCGTTCTTTTTTTATGAGCCAATCAGAAGAATCGATCAAAAAAGATCGAATGCTCCTATTTATCTAAGTCGCAAAGGTACCCGATTCATATCGCAATTGATTACCGGACACTTTTCCATTGACAATGATAAGGTAACTCTACAATGCTTTCGTAGAAGCTGCGGAGGAAATAGAATGTCCTCCAACTACAGGAAGAAGGCTGCTTTTCTCAGTAGTAGCTTTTTAAAGGGACTAGCGAGCTCTTACAATGTTTACCTTAAGGTGAATTTCCAATTGAGAGTAAAACGTCTGAGAGTAGCTCTCAGGATACTCTCGAGAGTAGTTTCATGAATGGACACAGTGTTGAGAGCAGCTCTCGGAGAGTTCACGGAAAACTTAAACACGCTCGAAATGACTCAAATCTGTTGTGCAAAATTTACTCGAGAACGAAAACTGAGACAAAAAGTGACAAAATGTCCCAAGCGAAAAGTTCGGTCTCATTTTCTATCCCCACAGTGACATTCCTGATATCAACTCTGTAGACAAAGCAAATCTGCTCACGGCCCATTTTGCCGCCAGCTCAACACTCACCCTGAACTCGAGCGCGTCAAGTACTTAAGATCTTGATATCCAAAAATCACCTGGTCCAAATGGTATTCCCCCTTTTTTCTCAAGAGGTGTTCTTCCACGTTGGAGAGACCTACTAGGTCCCGACTAAGTGAGAAAAGCATTTGTCCCGCCCTTAAAAAAGGCGAATCTTCTTCTTTCTCTAATTATCGAACCATTGCACTAAAGGCACTAACGTTTTCGGGGTCATGGAAACAATGATAAATCGTCAGTCGGCAGTACGATTTTGGTGGTAGCAACAGGTCCATTGGTTTGATGGTATTTTTTACCTAAAAGTGGAACCACTTTCTGCATCTTTCTGGTGAGAACATAATTATTGAGGCTGATTTTTCTAAAGCATTTGACATCAGGCTCTTTTGTTGAAAACGCGTGAATTTAGTATCGACGAATCTCTTCTTCAATGTTCACGTCCCTCATTTACAGAATATTTTTATGGGGCTCAATGCATGGAGTCGAACTGAATTCCTTCAAAACTGACGGCTGTCGTCTGTCACTACAAGGAAACTTTAACACTCGACCATTATCCATGAATAGCACTTGCATTGCTAAAGCTGAAAGACTTTCCGTCTTTGGAAAGTGTATAAACGACAATCTTGGTGGGAATGATCACATAACCAATATCGCCAAAAATGCTGCGAAATGTTTATATACTGTAGCGATGCAAGAAATAGTTTACCCCATTTATCTGGCTGCACTCTTAATCGGAGTACAACTCCCATATAAAGGAGGGCGCTCCAAAGACCATCTTGAGCCTACTCGACGAATCCAAAATCGGGCGTCTCCGTCTCACCAGGAATGCCCGTCAGTTCAATAAATCACGAATGTGGAACGCTGTCCCAATTGACATTATAGGGGTATATAGTACATAACCCATTGTACGCGCGTTTATTTAAAAAAAAAGTGTGAAGTGTTAAATCGTTAGAATATTATGCCAGACTATCAGGACCCTTGAGGGTTAAACATTTTCTATTCCAAAGTCCGTAGTTCTTTATGACACGCGTTTATTTCTCTGCGTTTTTTAAAGCTTTGTAATTAAGTTTCAACATCGGCTTGTTCAGCGTTTTTGTGAGTTCTAAATTTTTTGTCAATTTTTCAGGAACATATGCAACTTTTAAATTTCTTAAACCATAAGAATAACAGAGATCTAGGTCGCCATATGATTTCAAATAAAATAAATTGCGCGATTACTTATTGGGCAATATTTTAGTCAAGCACAATATATGAACCGGGTCATGATAAGCCGAGAACTGATACGAAGGCCGACGTTTATATGGCCACAATTGACCTGAATCGTGATCCAAGTAAGTCATGAGACACCCAAACTTGCCCAAAAATAGCTGCGATAAATGCTTTGGGGAAGTATCGACGTTTACTAACAAAAACTCGAAAATTTTAAAAATAATTTTACAATTTCTTCAAAGGGATTCTTAAATAAAAGAACATATTTTTTAAATGGTGAAGTAAAAACAAAAATATTTGGGCACTCGGGTTTTGTCTGTAGTTTTTACCAGAGTGGTGCAATCACCTCAATTGATCCGTTCCTAAATAACTGAATGCACAAATTTTGCAAATCTCATTTTTGAGGGACCAAATGCCAATATACCCTTTAAACATTCATATTTTATTCTTTGCCAGGACCAGTTAATCCGACGAAAAAAAAAACATATGATCATTTTAAACGATCAAAGATACTTCGACTGTACCAAAACACTTCGCTTCTTTCTACGATTTAAAAAAAAAAAATTACCCACACACTAGAATCACGTGTTTCGAAACACACGTTTTCTATTTTATATTTATTTTTTCAAAAATAGTTTCGCTAATCAAAATAAATATTGTCGCCTGTTATAATTAACACTGGTGGTGGCATCTACTGACAACACACAAAAATCCGCACATTTAAATTAACAAAATCCTATATCACTATTTTTAGACATTTTCTTCTTCCAAACCAAACCAGGTGCTCACGTGTTGTGTTTGGTATGAGAAAACAAATTGATTAAGTTCCAGACAACCGCTGACAAGCATGTTAATCACGACAATAAAGAATAACCTGCTCTAATTTTTGCGCTCAGAAGAAATATTTTCAGTCTCCATTTATAGAAAAAAGCAGCCATCTTGGAGTTGACAGTGCACACGAAGTTTTCCGTATTTAAAAATGATTTGCAAAAAAAAAAAACATGTTTTTTTGTAAGGAGACGCTTTTATATTTTAACTCGATATTATTTTTGTTAAGCGGCTATAATAGGACACACAATCAGTGGCTGATACAGCACTTTGGCAGACGGACGAAAAGCGGAGCCTTAGTAATAGGGATCCGTTGGCACCCTTTAAGTACGGAACCCCAAAAATCATAAGACACACGAACATGGCTAAGTTTATATTTTACAGCAGCTTACGATAGGTTCATGCTTTGACGCCCATCTGTTTTTGCATAAGGTGTTTGTTAATAAAGCCTAACGGATAATGGCTTTTTCGTATTTTGAATTCTATGGCCAAGTATTTGAAGCCTGTGGACTGTCATAGCAATACGAAGGAATTAAGTCTCCTTACCCTGAGCCATTCTGTGGTATTAAAATCAAGCTAAATCAGGCAAACGCGCTTGTCGACTGTTGTCTTCACCTAATGCACCCACGAGCTGTCGAAAGCACTCAAAAACTCATTGCGATTGTAGACATCAGAGAAGCCTTCAAATATTCTTTGTGTTTTCAAATATTAACGCCATAAAACTTTATCCCAGCATTACCATCACTAGAAAACTACTTGTAGAGACGAAAAAATACACACACGCTCCCTGTAAGTGTGAAAACATTCTTGTTCTTGGCTTCCATTATATAAGAAGCTGTTCTGCCCACCATTTGAGACGAACATAAAAAATAATAACATATTTCATTGGAAGAAAACTTGTACAGCTGTTCAAAAAATTGCTTTTCTATCCGTAAACAAATTTATACGGATTTCAAAACTTCATTAACTCTGATCTGTTTCCTCCTAATGGCTTATAAATCGAAGTGAATTTTTTATTGCTGTATTTTAAGGATCATTAAAAACGAGACATTAACCAATATATCTACGTCCAAGGTTTGCATTTGCTTTCCCTACATGTTTTTATTGATTTCTCGTGGCGACAACTGGCTAAGGTGAGCATATTATTTGTCTAGCCACCGATAAGGCCCTTTCAGTTCCCATATTTTCTCATCGAAAAAAGTTTTGGTTATCCGCTCTTGAGCGTTCGCAGAAGAGTATAACCCGCACAAAGTTCGATACTAATTTTGTTTGCCAAAAACTCAAGTATGCATCCAATGTATTGTCACCTTATGTCTCAACGATTGTATAGTATACTGCATCGAACCCATACGAAGTAGTGAAACAGTCTTATACAGCTCTTCTTTGATGCTCTCGAAAACGGCAGTAATATTGTTTTTACATAAAATTAAGTAAAATAAAACAACTTCATTCATTAATTATTGCTTTTGTTTTACGATTCTGTACAACACTACAATTTTTTAAATTAGAAAACAAAAAGGATAAGAAGATGGAGAACATGTTATGCGATTTTAAGAAAACGGCCAAATGCGAGTCGGACTCGCGCAGCGAAGGTTCCGTACAAATCTGTTGGTGTGTAAATTCTTCGTCCTTCAATTTAATTTATTATCAATATTATACATTGGTTCAAAAACTAAATAAATTATTGATTTCTCCTTAAAACAGGACTATTTTTACTCCTAGATTTCAGTGTAGTAACAAATTAGGATAAGAAAAAGGAAACGGAAAATAAAAAAAAACATTACGAAAGGACTGCTAAGATTAAAACTAAAAATAAGACTGAGAATAAGACTGCATTTGAGAATGGTATTTTTTTAAAACTTGGAGTTCTTGATGCTTTTATTATTGGATTGGATATGGCAATGAATTCCACAGCCTTGAGGTGTATGTTAAGAATAGCCTTGAGTAAAATATTTAGCAACAAGACTTATGGTTCCGTTTAAATGGGTGTTTCAATTCCGGAGCTTTGAATGAAATACTATTTCTAGCTTTCAAAATTTTGAAACAAAGTACAACCAAGAATCTTTTGGTTTAGTGGAGCGATGTATTTTTTTTTTCTTATTATTTGCTCGCTCTTATTTATACTCATATAATGCGTGTAGAACTGAGCGAGCGGAAGAATTAGGAGGAGAATGAAAGATTTTGTAGTGGTTGAGAAACTCAGGTGTATTTGATTTCAATTCTCTTCCGTGGATGGAGCCCGAAACAGGACGGAGGATTTTGATATCGACCTATTAGCTTCCACCTAATTCGCAGGATTTTATTCGACATTAGTTGACTTTGAAAGTTTGGAAGATTTAGCTAAACACCCCGCTGTCAGTGTTATACCTTCACAGCAGAGCCATCTACACACAATCTACGCAAACTACTATTTTGAAAACACGAATTAGGTATTAAGCCGACACAACAACCACTATAAAAACACCACCTAGTATCGCTGGTCGACCAAATCCAGTGATAGTGCCATTAACTTGATCCCAATGGCAAATGGTGACGGGACAAGATTCGAAAAACTAGACCACTCTAAGAATCGAACCTGGGACCTATCAATTGAATCAATTGAAAGGCAGGCGATCTACCAACTCCGCCACCCAGCTGTTTTTAATGTATGGTCTTATCTTCGTAGCTCATATACAAATCGCACCATATCTTTAAAAGCGACTTGAAGTTTATTTTCTTGAACCGAATCAATTTTACTATAAATAACTTCAGAACGTGTTATAATGTTTTCCGGCTTTTATTCAGATGTAAAATTGAGGAAAAATTGAATTCAACATTTTTACATATCTCCATGTTTCGAGGTCCCAGGAGTCGGATTCCATTGTTTTTTGAAAGATGTCCGTGCATAAGCAAGCATAACTCGAGTACAAAGCAAGCTATCGAACCCAACTTAGGTTTGTTCGAAGCGTATGTACACAGTGAAGAGTTGTTCAGCTTTTGGTGGTTTAAATTTTGTGACGAAAAAACTGTCAGAAAAGGGGACAATTCCACTTCTTCAAAAATCAATTTAGTTTTCCAATAAAAAGAGTTCAAAATTAATAAAATTGATTGTTTTCAACTACCTTGTCAGATAAAAAAATATGTAGAAATAAATACTCTGCCGTTCATAAGTTTGCGGACAAATTCATTTTCTTTTTTTTTTCAATTTTAATTCAAAAATTTTCATCAACATAATTTTATGTATCAACAATTGACTAAATTTAGTTAGTTCTGAACTATAAAGACTTTAACAGTATTAAATTTAGCCCGTTTCATATTTTGATGTTCTGCTTTATTTATTTCTTCATTCACGGTTCCACGGCAGTGCTTGGAAAGTTATTACCGAAATGTGAATCCTATGAATCTCTTTCATTTTTCAAGATTCCAAATGACGTCTTGAACACTGAAACATGAAAACTTGGATGAAATTGCACTACTCGTATTAAGAAACAGGAAAGGGGTTCGAAAAGTCTACCAACAGATAAAACAATTATATCAGGGTTACAGAACCCAAACCAAAAGTTCAAAATGGAAAAATAATAATAGAATTGTAGTCAATGTTGAGGACATGGAAGGTCCACTTGAGCAGACCATATTACGGCAACGAGGAATTAAATTCCGCTGGCAGGCAGCCTGAACAATTCGATGAAGACGACGTAGACCAATAGTCTCTACCCGACGTAGCTGAAGTAAAGATAGCAATTTCATATATAAGCTTAAATCTAACAAAGCCACTTTAGCTGTCGAACTTTTCAATGCAGGGACAATGACAAAATAAAGCATCAAAGATGAATTGAATTTCAGTATTGTTTGCCCAATCTTGAAGAAAGGAGACCATCCAAGCTGTGCCAATTATAGAGGCATAAATCATTCCCTATAACACAATTCCCGCCGCATTATGTGATCGTTTGAAACCGTTCGTCAACAAACTGATAGGTCCATATCAATATGGCTTTCGACCAGAAAAATCCACCATAGACTTAATATTAACATATCGGCAGATCTTGAAAAAATCGCACGCACCACCTTAAAATCCATTTCAAGGTTTTTTTTTAGTTTCTGTTTCGTCCACAGAGACTAGATGTATGAAGCCATGTCTAGATTTGGCATTCCACCCAAGCTCGTCCTTTTGTGCAGGATGACAATGGAGGACTCAAGCTGCTCCATTAAGGTCGACAAAAACACGGCACCGACCCATTCGATGTCAAACAATGTGTTAAGCAAGGTGATGCACTCTCATGCAATTTGTTCAACATTATACTTGGAACAATAGAGCAAAAATCCAGTGTGAACACCAGAGGCACTATCTTTTAAAGGTCTGTTCAATAACTAGCATACGCCGAAGATATTATTATAATTAGGGAACGTAGCTCGATGTAAATGTTCAAATAAAACCCAAAGATGGGTTTGGCGGTATGCAAGGGCAAAAAGAAACAAATGCTCTCATCAAGAAAGGACACCCAAATCTGACATCTGGGTCAGGCCGTTAACTTAGACAGCTATAACTATGAGGTAGTTGGGGACTTTGTCTGCGAAGGCTTCGCTGCAAACACAGATAATAACATTAACGCTGACATCAAATGAAGAATAACTGTGGCTAAAAAAGCTCGAAGAACTTAAGTGACTCTATATAAGACCTATCATCCCCGTCCTACTACATGCAGAAGCATGAAAACTTTCAAAATCGGATGAAAGCAACTTACGACCCAAACTTTAAGGTTCTATACTTGTGCCTATACTTGTGCTATAAGACACTGTTTCTTGCAAAATGTCATGATCAAAGTATCAAAATGTGCGGCTGAATTCCAAAATTTAAGAGATTCTCTTTCAAAGCCCCTTGCCGAGATGATAGCTTAGGAATACATTTTTTTTTTGGCTATTCAGAAGTCGACCCAAAGTACTCGTATACTTGTGCATATTATTTCCTAGTTTGTGTTCTTCAGTCCAACACAATTCACTACTAGAGAGTTTTCATTTCCTTGCCTTGAATCACATATTGAAATCTGAGTTGTCTGGATTAATAAGAACCAAACGATTACAAAGAAATCTTTGCTAACGCTTGTCCGTAGAAGTCTATTGTATAAATATTTTATTAAATCATTATTAATAATGCAAGCAAGTTGAAAATAAATGTCTGATTGTTATTTGATTTGACTTTCCCATGTGCGAATTACGTCAGCTTAGAATTGTAAGTATTTCCGCCCCCGATCATGTGCGAGTAGTTTGATTTCTAAGAAACTCAATTGTATTGGCTGAGACTGTTATCTGGAATTTAACTTGAATAATTGAGCTTTTTAAGGTTACATATATTTACTTTTATATATTTATTTCTGCTCGGCAACAATATGTGACGCTAAGCAAGATGCTAGAGTGGGAACATTCAAGCGACATAATAGAAACAAGTAATTTCTCACGAACCGTCGGGATGAAGCAGTTACCGTCGGTACGGCTTGGTTCCAACGCAGAAGGCATGTCTTTGTTGCATTTCTTCATTCCAAAAAAATTTCGAAAATTTTGAATCAACAAATGGTGTATTTCGCAAAAAATAAGTACATTGGTTTGAGGACTTTGAGATGATTTGAACAAATACGACAAATACGCTAAACGTTATTACGAAGTCTGAGTTTCAGAACTGTGTCAGGATGATGGAGCACCGACTATTCAATCAAGGACTTTTTGAAAAGATACTAATAACCGAAATGTCCAAATTCTACAACAGACAGACCTCATACCTGAGGGCACTGGGACAAAACAAATTTGCGTCAAGCGGAAATTCCAAACTACAATAAAAAAAAATCAACTTTGATCCTCGATATCAATATTGTAAACCCGATTATCAGTTACGCACGTCACTGTCGCGTCGGTACCATTTTCCTTGATTGATCTTCGATGTGTTTGATTCGATTTAACTTATGGCATTGTGAACAGCGAAGACTACAAACAACATGAGGAAATAACCTGAAGACTGTTCGGGGTTGGAATTTAATTGAAGACTTAACTCGAAGATGCAAGCTTAAATCGTAGCGCCGAAAAAACAAATGTTGGCAAAGAGCTAGTTATTTTGCTGGACGCATTTTTTCTAATAGGCCTCATCTAGAATTTATTAAGCCCTATAAGCATGGCTTGTTTTAACAGTGCGTTATTGAACTACATTTTTTTGTAATCGTTGAAGACAAGCCCTGAAACATGACATGCAACAAAACCGAATCGCATCTATGAAGTTCGATGCCACCGTTGAGCCACATCGGACATCAATATACGATGATCTCATTGGACATGAGATCAATTGGCAAACTTCTAATGACATTATGTGTGTACGGAGGCCTCCAAGATAAAAATACAGCTCCAGGTATCATGTTCTGATAGTAAAGAATGTTTAGGGAATCAGTCATGGTGTGGCGTATGCAATCTTTAATATCCATCACATCAAACGTCTAAAGGAAATTACTTCAAAAGTTCATTCTCTCGTCAATGAGTTGGTCTATTGTATGAATGCCCAAATGTATCTGGATATGCTTAGGAAATAAATGATTCCACATTTGCGGATAAACACAAAAAAGTGTATTCCAGCACGTCAATGACCTCAAACACACTAGTCGTTTGGTAGTAACCTTATTGGAGGAGGAGAATGTCAATGTTTTGAACTGGCCAGCGCAGTCTCCCGATATTATTCCTTAAATTAGCAAGCAAACGCCATTGAATTGCACTGAGCTGTTGATAATAATAATATTGAAATGGGACCGAAAATTATCTCCGGGCCCACTTACGTCCCTAGTTGACTCAATGACCAACAGATTAAGGGCTGATTTTGAAAATAAGTGATACGCAACCAAAAATAATATTTTTAGCCGAATTCGTTCGTACTTTTTTTGCTCGCCTTCAAAATCGCCTTCAAAAAATTATTATTTCCTGACAGTTAAATTTGATAAAAATTATAAATTTTATGAGCCTAGGCAAAATCTCAGAGTATTGGCATGCAACATGGCCGAGTTCTGGTGTAAGCAAAGATCACACTTTTTCGCGTTTGTTTTTTTTTTTTTCTACTCTGTTTCTGTTAACCCAGTGAAAGAAAAAAAGATCAATAAATTTTGTTGTACAAAGATGCTTACACCAATTTTTTGATCCAAGTCACCATTTGTACTGAATGTGGTTTATTTTTCACACAATTGTTGGTTAAGTCCCGATTTTTTATCGATTGAAGAACATATTTCAATTTTTTCACACAGAAATGAAAAAAAAAATTAAATTTTAAGACAGCTTAGCGAACATACTTTATTATGCCCACTAGCCATCGTTTATCTGTTTAAGTCCAAAACCCTTCTCCTATACAATTTTCTTGCTTATCTGGGCTTTTATTAGGATAAGAATACGATAAACTTAGTCGAACAAACTGATGAAATGGAAAAGACGTTCAGCTTTCCAGCTTAAATGTGCATATCAACAAAAAAACAATCAGAATGCATTAAAATAAACACAGCGTTTTCTAAAGTCAGTGGTCTAACAACTTATTTAATACCTGCCGAAATGAAATTAAGTACATGAGATAAAACATAATTTGGCTATAAATGACTTTTGTTTGTTTTGCTAAATCTTACCAATCTTTCCAAAATATCTTTGTCACAAGGACAAAACAACAATTTACTTCGCTGTTTATTACTTAAGTGAGTAATTACCTGAGAACAGATCATTTCCTTCAATTTATATTTTCAAATGTTTTTGCCTTGAAAAAAAAAACAAGTTTGAGCCACCAGTCTAAGGCTTACAGTTTATCGCAGTCTAATTTTGACTAAGCGAGGGGTACGACCGCCGAAATTGTTACATCGGTTATCCAGAGTTTTAATTCTGCTTAGCCGGTAGTACATCACACTAAACCTATGCATCATAATTTTAATTAATATTTTATATTAACCAAAATATGAACAATGTGACGCTTATTTCACATTATCCGGTTTCGACCGGCTATGGCATAATGTCCAAGATACTTCGCTCTTAATTTCCAATCTGCCTCTACTACAATAAGCCTATTGTTTGGAAATGAAGAAGCTTGCTTTTAATATTTTAGAAAGATAGCAACGATCTTAGAAGCATTTTTAAAGTGTATTTGGACTGTATTTAAGGCAGATAGTGGATTGGTTTGAATATTCATTTCAATAAATTTTTATTTTTATTCCATACAATTTTTTAACAATACTCTTACTAAAATATTAATACATTGAAGAATAATTGTAATGCATCCTTTAAATTAGATTTCAAAACCTTATAACAACGTAGGTGCTGGAGTGGAAGTTTCTTTGAATTAAAGAAAAGACAAAAACTATGTTTGGGCCACTTTCTTTTTCAAATACTTCTCAAAATACGTTTTTGAACAATGACTAAGGTTTGTAAAATATTTTTGTAAGTCCCAACCCAACATACATTTCCATATTGCAGCTTAGATTAAACCAGGCCATGATAAACTGTCTCAAGAAATCGACGAGAACAGAGCTGCCTCAAATGGAATATTATAAATGTAGAGGTATTGTTTACATGAGAAAATGTATGCGCTCCAATTGTTTATTGTCAATTTTTAAACCAAGCTACTAATGCTTATACCCCCACGCTGTTTGTCAATAAAAAAACAATTCTTTGAGCTCCCTAAGCTGGCATCATGTCTTTCAGTGTTTTTAGTAACGCTGCAATTAATAAAACTAACGCACATCTTTTTCCATTTTGAAGAGTGAAAGATTAAAGTAGGCGGATACGTTTCAAAATAAGGCAAGTCAAAAAATATAGGTAAAGTTTTATCACTGATGATGAGCTTACGCATCGGAAATCAATGCCTAAGAACTTTGAGGTCATGATTGATATCTTTTTGCAGGTCCAGTGTAGAAGGATTGGAGTAGAAGCATCCAAAATCATCCGCAAACCATTCAGATTTAAATCAAAGAATTTATAAAAATTTATAAAAATTCTGAATAAAATAGGACCAAATACTGATCCCTGTGGAACACCAATCCGAATATCTAGAAATTCACTAAATATGTCCACAATCTTCACTCTTTGCTTCCTATTCTTAAGTATTGAGGCAAACCATTTAACCCTTAAGCCTCTTAAGGCAACTTTTCCTGATTTAATAAATAATAATTCATGTACTACGGTGTCAAAGGCCTTAGTAATATCAATGCATAGTGCCGCAGAAAACTTTTTAAGATTAAGGCTTTCTTTATTATCACAGCAAACACTTAATAGTGCATCTTCCGTAGATCTACCAGCTCAAAAGCCGAAATGTTTATCGCTTAAAGGAACCGTCCATCTAGAAAATCAACAGCTCTGCGTTGTATAATTTTTTCAAACAATTTCTAAAGAAGAGATATCGGTTTATGGATATTAAAATGCGATTTGTACCTTACTAGAGGAAAAGATCAACAAAAGATCGCGGTTTCTCAGATAAGGGAAGTCAGATCTATACAAATTGTAAAAAAAAAACAGGGCTTAGCACTGATCCTTAAGGAACTCCATCAATAATGTAAAAATTAGCTGAAGAGTCCTTGTTGAAGAAATCTTTGAAGCTACAGAAACATAAAAAAGACTGAATCATTCTACCATTCTAACCGGATTGGTGGTTAAGCGATGTAGCTCATGTACAGTGCTCTCAAAAAGTGTGGAACCCAAATTTTTCACTTCGTATAAACGTTATTTTAAGTCAGTGTAAGGTACAATCCTATTTCAGGTAATTTCTCGAGAGACTTATTTAACGAATGTCAAAATTTTTTATTTGATTAATGATGTCTACGTGCGATGATTGAATCAATGTTTCGGCAAAAGGTACGCAGCGTCATAGTTTCTAGTTAATTCAACTCACCTCAAGGCTATTTAAATTTACCAAGGGTTGTATCCTAAGAAACCAATTAGGTTTAAAATTCGCGAAGTATACTTTTTTTGACAAAAAAAAAAAAAAAACACAAACAATTAACGCAATTACCTGAAATAAATCTCTATCAACGTAACAACCACGAAGTCAGACTCTGAAAATCATTGACATATAGTATACGTTAGATTTAAAACACTCTATCAATATACAAATGTATACTTTGTGCGAATGTAGCATTCTATATGTGATTATCTATATATGTATAATAAGCAGCCAAAAAAAAAAAAAACTAACACATCTCCAAAATAAAACTTTTCATTCATTTATTTTTTTTTGTATTTTTTTTTTTTTAGATTCAATCAGCAACAACAACAAAAACAACCGACTTGTACCCATCACAGAGTGCGATCGCTTACTCGGTCTGACGATAACATCATAACGTTCTATACCTTCAATCCACAAACAAGTGATCATAATAAACTTAAACAAAAAAAAAAAAAAAGCCGTCGGTGTACATTCATCCGCGAATGGATAATTTTTGGAGGAATTGTTGTTAATCTTAATTGAGAAATTAGTAGTTTTAAAAGTTCAGTATTTTAAACGAATTCCAGGAAGCTAGTCTATTTATTTGTAGTTCGTAGTTGCAGTATTATTTAATTAAATCTTCCATATAATTATATTTAAAAAAAAATGTCTGTGTCGAAGGAAATTGCCTTAAGCGAGAAGGAAGTCGAGAAACCTCAAGGTAAGTCGATATGTTTGTTTTTATTTTTAAACATATATTATATATCTATGAACATCTGTGGACCTTCTATCTACATTCAAATAGCCACTTCGATTAACTCTATAGAACAGAAATAGACAAAAGATTTGCAAAATGTAAAGTTAATCGATTTTACTAGGAAAGAGCTTAAGCCCGGCAAGGAAACATAAATAATATTCATAACATAATTAAACACTCATTATATTTAAATAGTATTTTGTAATTTGTTCATTTTGAACCACTAAAGTTTCTGTCAAATCACAAAAAGGTTGTGAAGTTCTATTTATGCTTAAAATTTATCTGCAGATTGATGACTTTAAATAATTTATTTAAATAACATTTTTTAACAAAGCGGTTCAAAGTGAAAATTCGTTACAAAACAGGTTAACAAATCGCGGAAAAGTTACTACTGCTTTTGGTCACCAGGAAGCGCCTTTTTGCATGAATTTAATCGATCAATTTGAACGTCTCGTTTTGTGATATGACGAATTCGTGTGCTTCAGTTGAAAATATGACAGTCTGACGAAAAACCTCCGGTGTTCATTTCGATACGATCACAGGACTAAGGCATACCTGGAACCACCACTCAGTTGACACAAGAATCGAATCAAGCAGACTATATCCATTGCTGCACTTTCGCTGATTGGATGTTGGAAATGAATGCAAGACAAAATGAGGTTCATTTCCATTTGTCTGGGTACGTTACTATCGTGGCTCCAAAAACCCTTAAGAAATTTTGGAACAACTGCTTTAGACATTTGGGTTCGCGGAGTCCATTTTTTTCGGCAAAAATGCTGGTGGTGGTTAAAGTGAATGCATTTCGTTACCGAATAATGTTGACTGACTTTTTTGCTGCCTGAGTGAATTATACCGACGGCGATGATATTTTAATATTAGCAGAGCGAGCCACCCCGCTAAAAAAAAAAACCGTCTCCATCTTTTGAAAAATATCCTGGTCGTATGATTTTTCGAAATGAGCAACTCAATTAGCCGCCGAGATCGTGCGATTTGACAAAATTAGTTTTTTTCCTTTGGGGCGATGTTGCACCAATGATTGAAGTACAAGACGAAAATGTCAGAGCGGCTTTTTGCGAAAAAAATCAAGTTCAATTATGTTAAAATTTATGGAAAATTCCAAATTCAATAGAATGACTCTTTACTGATTTTTACCAATTTTCTTAAAAAAGGTGTGTTTTTCGTTGAATTCAAGTGACACCACTTGTTGGATGATCCTGCATCAGCAAATCACTTAGTCCTAGTGCATCTCTTTTGAGATCCGATTCTTAACTTTTTCAAAAATGGGTCGAAGTTCATTTTGAAGTCTTTCAAGAGATTAAAACTAGTAAATTGTATTCCTTAAATGAATTTTTTGAGTTTAATTGTTTATAGCGACATTTTAAGCAGTAAATGAATATTTTTGATAAAACACTGAATTGTTATCGTATGATTTTTCTACTGAGGCATTTGCAATTTTTTCCGGCGATAATGCGAATGATTATTTGCTCAGAATAATTATTTCAGGAAAAAAAGTTGCCCCAACAAATTTTTTTTGTAATAAACAATACAACTTAGATTGCAATCCAATCGCTGATGCAATTCTAAAATCGAAATGAATTTCGAAGCCATATGTGACTCTAAATTGAAAATGACCGACAAGATCTCAAGATCAAGTTAAGCCTTCTGCTTATTCTATTCTTTCGACTTAAATTGAGTGTTTTATTTTAAAAACTAAGAAAATTAATCTTTAAACACATAGTTGAACAGACTGTCACGATACCTACCTTTAAATAACTTTACTCTTACTAAAATAACTTAGTTCTACATCAATATAAACGTCATGAATTCATGCAAAACAGGTAGAGGCGAATATGTCGACATAGATGCATATTTGAACATCTCCTATTTGCACATGTATAATTAAACATTTTTTTATTTATTTATCATATAAAAATTCAACCTTCAGGACCTTCACTAACGTATGTCAGCCACACGCGCAAAAAGACCTCAAAAGGAATTGACAAAGAAGTTCCTTCCCTTTATTTTGCAAGCCACCAACAATTTCGGTGTTGGCGTTTGATTTCTTTTAGATCACGGTTTCTGACCGGAGACCTGTTTGCTTTTGAGTCGCACAATCCACAGTTCTTCTGGCAATGTCGAAGATTAGTGGTACCGCTTATTGCATTAAGGTAGAGGAAAGCTTCTTGGGGGGATAAAACTAACGCACCCGCTCGTAATACCATTGGGATAGAAGCCACCGGAGATCAGATTGTTTACAAAGCACATTGCTCTAGCAACGTGATTCTCGTTATGTTTGCTCTCTTATAAAAGACCTCGTTGGGATAATTTTTTTTTTGTATTCTGGAACTGGAGTTCTGCATAAATCTAAGCAAGCCCTGAGACATTGCCTCTCAAACGACCGAACCCTTTCCTTCAAGCTTGCTCTGATGTTGCTTATGCCAGATGAGGGCCATGAGCAGATCACTTTTCCCCTTTGCATCGAGTTGCCGCAAGATCTACATTTTTGTTGAAATATATTACAGAAACTGGTCTAGCCAAATACCGAGATATCGGACTACACTTTGACTTGCCAGTGGCTGTCCGTGCGGTCCCACAATTGACAGCTTTCTTTATGAATTTCGCAATTCCCAAATTAACTATTAAATTTAATACCTTTCTTTTGGGGAAATACATACCCCGAGTAAAAAGATTCTAAAAGGTAAACATCCCTGAAATCGGTTGCAAAAATTGTAGCATCAACCTGTTGATGTATAGTTTGCAAACTCATATACTTTTGTTTGATTTATTGTCTGTCAAGGGATTTTGACAACCCTCACGATGCATTTGCACAGAGCGAATAAAAGGGTTTAGTGAAGTGTAAAAGATTTTAGAACTCAGATATGCTTCGTATTGATTTTTCCATTAATTTGGAGTAATTTATGAATCATTTTTTGACATAGAAACAAGTGTATTTTGTTGGTTGTACAAAGTTTGCGTCATCGCTGCGGTTATTGTTACTAGCAAATCATGGCCTCATCATGGCATGGATTCGAAAAGTAGAAGAGTGTTCGAAGCATCCACTAAGATACGAACCTGCGATCTGTCAATCAATTCAATTGCGCATCTCAGCCACTTCTTATGCATTCATTTCAAATTTATCGTTTGTTTTTAAGTTTTTTTAACCTATCGTACGACACTGCAAAACACAATTGTATTCGAAAAACAGGATGTTTTGGAGTCTTACATGATCGGACAATATTCGCACATAGCTCAAACGGATACTTCTTCTCGAAAGCACCGATATCTGCATCATAGTGAAAATTAAAGCGGACGCAAATGACGTTCGAAAAGCTACTCTGACACGTCACGTAAATTTTGTCCTGGACAAATGTGTCATATGCATGTTGACCGGAGGAATCAACTAGTTAAGATACAGATTGGTAAAGAACGAACTAGCACGGCTCTGCTCATTAGAGATTGTTTATGGAAGGAAAAGAGTACTGTCCGCTCATGAATATCAGAGGATATCCTAAGGTTACATTGTAGGGATCGTTAATTCCCTGATAGAATATAATACCTACAGTAAAATTTCTTTCAGAGTCTTTTTCTTGATAAGCAAATCAAGGACGAACTACATTTCCACTTTATCTCGTCATTGTTGGTTATTCTGATTCCCCATAAATCCCAGTGGGAATTCCCTCTGCAATTATGTCTTACACGAGTCGGATACCTTTGCGACTTGAAATGGTTGTTAGCCTGTGCTGCTTTTTCCGTCTCAATACGCGCCGTTCCACTTTTGGCAATTCATTAGCGGTCCCGAAAGAGCTTTATCAAAATATGGTCACTGTATTGAATTATGAATCTTTTCAGGTGCACATCTTCATCAGGCTTCTTCACATAATGGCCACAGAGCCTTGATGGTTGTTAACATAGTTTTTTTTTATTTATGAATGTCCTTATAATTTAGACACATTGTGCGGCTAAAAAACGAATCCTTATAATTGGTCTTCGAACAGGGATTTTCGAGCTTTGACAGTTGATAGCGGCCATATTGTTGGAGCTACATCCGTCAAATTGGCTGTCATTTATTCAGTTGGCAAATGTCTGTTCGAATTCCCTCCCAAAACAACGAATTTTTACGAATATTTACGATTTCCTATTCCAGTGCGCTCAAATTTCGTAGTTTTTCGTAGAAGAGAATTTTAACCCAAGAAATTTTCGTTGGGCAGATTTTGACAGTGTCAAATTTGTTAAATCCTACCTAAACAGACCTAAAATTGCAATGGATTGATAAAGCGTTCATCAACACATGCAAATGATAAAATTGTTTTATCAAAATGTTCGGGCAAAGTTCCGTTCCGCCTCGCCCATTTTACGGTCGCCATGATAGTCCTTCTGCGGGGACTATTCGCAGTGATATGGATAAATTTGAGACCACAATACACGTACGTCGACGACGACGACGACGACGAAAACATCGCCGCTGTCCCTGAGAGTGTGCAGGAGAATCCGAGGCAGTCGATTTCTCGTCACTCACAAGAACTCGGCCTATCGCAGACCACAATTTGGCGAATTTCGTGTAGTGATTTGGGCCTGCACCCGTACAAAATTAACTGACCCAGGTGGTGAAGATAAACGACCAAAGACAACGGCGTGTGTTCGCTGAATGGGATCTGGTGCAGTTGGAATCTGATCCTTATTTTTATCGAAAAATCATCTTCACTGATAAGGCCCAGTTCTAGATGAATGCGTTTGTCAACAAACAAATTGTAGAATTTGGGACGATACCAATCCACAGGAGATCGAAGAGCGTTCAATGCATCTCGAAAAAGTCACTATTTGGTGTGCATTTTGGGCTGGCGGCGTCATCGGTTCATATTTCTTCAGGAAGGACGTTGGCCAGACCATCACTTTTACGTGCCAAACATCTCATGCCACATTCAAAATTTAGAACGAGCGATTCGAGTGCATGCTCATCTCACGTGGAGGTTATGTTATTTTAGTCTTTTTCTTGTTGGATTTTCTAAAGTCGCAGGTCTATGCGAATAAGCCAAAAACCAGAGCTTCCTCAAAGCCAACATAAACCATGCCGTCGGTCAAATAATGCCTGACTTATGCGCCAGAGTCATGGAAAATTGGCGAGGCGGACATTCGAACGATGGTGTATTCCATGGCATCGATAGGACTTTCAAATGTATGAAAAATGTCGATGGTATCTCACACACACTTTGTTTTAATTAAATTTAAAGTTGGGAAGCACATAATGAAAGTCCCTTGACATGAATGTACGACCGAAATTAAGCTTGAGGATGAAGTGCTGAGTATTTCCGATAGGAGCGAGTGATGATAAGGATTTTGTCGAATGTCCTACCATTTTCTCGGTAAATCTAGGTTTCATTAAAAAAGTGAACATTAAGCTTTTGTGCTTTGTGTTAACATTTGTATACTTTTTTTAGTCGAAACTTTATTTAATTTATTTAATAGGCAACTACTAATTGTTCAAAATAAAGTATGTTCTTAAAGCAATTGTTACAAATTGTATGAATAAAACTTTAATTTACTTTAGTAAGTTCGAATATTCCATTATTTTAGTTCCTTAAGAAGCAGGAGCAACCATATCAACACATGGAAACCAGAAATGGTTGAGCAATTTAATTCAAATGTATCAAAAGAATGTTTAGCAATTGCTTGTAGTCCGTTGAATTTTTATACCGATTTCAGCTATTTTCGCTATTTTCGAACATAGGAACTGCTTTGATAAGTTTTTTAACAAACGAAAGTTAGCAATTGCTTAATATTTTAGAAAAGCCAATTTTTATTAAGTGGACACAATGCCTCTATTGCCATTTCAAGAAAGATTCAAACTAGTAAGCTTGTTAACATATTCAAGTGTAATTAAGAGCCCCATGCCCTTAAGTTTCGTAAATTTTTAAATCCCGACCAGGTTACCGGGATTAAATAATACGCTCGGTGAGTTTGTATGCAACAAACATACTCGCATTTGTTTTGTTTTTCCTTTTTCTTCGAAATGATTGCATAGTAATATTCTCTCTGTGGTTAAATGCAATGCATTTGGCATTGGTGTAAAGTGCAGTGTTGTAATTTGTGGTTTTAACACACTTCAATTTTTCCCATTATACGTTCATACGAACCGCATTGTTTTGTTGAGCAATATTTAGATCTTTATGAGAAGCTATTTTTTGAACAGTATATATAGTGTGGCTTCCAAGTCCAACCATTTATTGACTGTCATAGCTTTTCGAGGCCAACGGGAATTGATAAATGTCTCTGTAAAAAACTCGAGCAAAAATGTTAAAAGTTTTATAAGACCAACAAGATTGTGCTTCGAATGATGAAGCATCCTTTATTTTTATATGGCTTCATCTTGTCTCTTGACACTGATTAAAAATTGTATTTTGTTAAGTGTTGATGAATCCTGTCCCGAAATCGTTCAAATTGAACCGCTAAGAAAGAAATCATGGCAAGATTAGGTTAAGTTAGCGCAGAGTGGCGAGGTAATCCCTTAAGAGGTGAGTTATCAAGGGGGCCTAAAACTTCTTGTCAGTAAGCCACAACCATAATTTTCTACTCTTTATATGAGCATCAAGAAGGTGCCTTTTGTCTTCTGGATCTTTTTCATTTTGAATTTGAGGTGATGGATGCTCAGTCTGACTGCCAATGGCACAATATCTCATCAAGACACTGCATTCGTAACTCACTATATCTCGGGGTCAGGTGGCTTTCAGTCCTTGTGTTGTTTATATTTGGCCTTAGGCTGAAAAACATCATCTCTACAAATCAATCATTTGTATGTTAATCGATGTTTCTGTGGCCAGGGACCAAATGATGACTATCGCCTTTGCAAAATCTGTATTTATCGTGATGAAGGCCCCCTCAAAGCTCTTGAGTATTGGTGCATGTCCGCAGAAAGACTCCTACCACAAGCACAATTTTTTAAGACGGAATGTCTCCTTTGAGCAATGCGTTTTAAGTACTCAAAGTTTTTTGGAAGGTAGTGAAGATTGTTCACCACAGGTTGAGCTTGCTCCTCACGTGATAGTTAGGCCGGCCAGTCTTTGTACTTCATTAGTTCTTGGTGTATCTAACGTTCTCTGCTTCAAACCATTTAATAGATCAATGGGCCACAGTAAGGGTGAAATAATTTCTTATAATTTATTTTAGGGTTTTTGTAATGGAATCCTTAAATGAGAAGATTCTTTGCAATCGCTGTTTTTTTTTCTGTGAATCCACAGATGCTTATGTTGGCCCTTTATGAAGACATACTTTACCCTGTCATGCTATTTTGTTCCTGCTCTAATAAAAGTATTGTAAAGTAGTCTGAACTGATCAGAGAGTAAGAGTATAAATTCTCCAGTGACACCATCCATATTTCAACAAAACCGTCCCTCTATTGCTCAAAAGGGAGAGTGAGGTTGACAGGCAATGAAGACATGAAGCAATTACAACTTCCATTGTTTAAATACAATAATAAGCTCAATTAAATTCTGCAAAAAATTATATGACAATAGTTTGTACATTTTTGTATACACATTGACTCTTTCACGAAGGGTGCCGCGCCTATGCAACATTACCTTTCTTTAAATTAAGATTTCTCATAGCGAGTCAAAGTAATAGCTCGACGTCGGTTTACTTGATATTCCAAAAAAAAAAACTTTCAAATTGGAATTTAAAAAGTTTAAACAAATAAGGACTTGAAATAATCACATTCAAAGAATAACTGTAGAAGTATGACATTCTGACATTTTTTTTTTCCAAATCCATGCAAGGAATTCATCTCAAACTGAGTGAAAATTCTTTAATAAACGTCAAATTATAGTGGTGTTAGTGCGAACTTCCATTTCTCACACTAACGTGCGATACAACCGTGTACATGTTTTGTTATCGCAACTAAAGATATTGATTATTATGGTATTTTTTGAAAATATATAATTAAACAAAATTGTATCATGTGATTCTGGAGCGTGTTTAAGTTTAGTTGTCAACGTATTCAAGAAAATTGTTTTAACAAGGGGATTGGGAATTATGGAACAATAAGAAAATATGTATCTTAACATTAAATATCCTTGTGTGCCTCAAATGCGTAAACAAAACAAACAGTGTCATTCCATATTGACATTTTTCTTTATTTTTCAATCCTCTGTTTTGAGTGATTTATTGAAATACTGGCCAATCATAACTCAAACACGTATCAATATCACATGATTTTAAATAATTTATTAATTTTTCCGACTGAGAAAAATGACACGACATAAGCAAAGGACGCATACAAGGATGTGACACTTCATATGGTTACAAGTTGCAAAGTGTTTTTTTTTTGTTCTTTTTGGAATCCTTTTTTAATCATTTTTTGGATGAAATGATTGCATACTTTAAAAAGTTGTAAAGTTGCTCCATGACTCATTGTCTACTCTTAGGAGCTGCCATCTTATGAAACAATTTCTTTGTAAGGTGACCACCGTTTACTTTTAATTTTATATCATTTTTATTATTTGATATAATAGTGGCAACAGCAGTACACCTTCGGTGAAAAATGCAAGTGTCTCCCTCAGTTTAGGAGATGCAGCTCTGTGACTGTCAGACGAACGAACGGACGAACGGACAGCGGAGGCTTAGTAATAGGGCTCCTTTATACCCTTTTGAAACGGAACCCTAAAAACAGAAGACATTAATACATGCCACCTAGATTTTATCAGTGGCTGCGATTCTATTAATACTTTTACTATATCTACTATTATTTCTATTACTAAACTGCCCTTATTATGCATTTAAAACCGAAAGAATGTGTAGAGATTTGAAACTGAAACCTATTTACTCAATAGGTGAAGTTCGAATCGAGACGCAGAACTTGATATGGACTTATTTGCATTCGCTCAATTCACAGTAGTGTAGTTTTTTGTGTTTTGGATTTGATTAACACTGTTTTTAGTGTTACGTCTTAACAGCAGAGTCAATGACATCATCTTTTAAGCCTCTTCCAAATTTGTTATTTCTTTTCATCTTTTCTTCCTTGTTCAAATTTCTGTAGAGATCTGAAATGTTCACATATGTTTTACAGACACTGCCTAATTTATTAGCTTAACAATAAAATTAGTTTTTATTTTTAGTCACCCGTCTGCAATAATTTTAAATTTCTCTTAAAGACAAAATAACCCCAATAACACTTAATTCAAAACGATGAACAAATTAAGTAAACTGATGCAGTGGCGCTTATAAGAATTAGCTTTGCTTAGTTGCTTTTATTTAAAGTTTATTCCTAATTTTTACATAGCCATGTGAAAGTGGCACTTTATCGCGTTTCGTATTTTAAATTCATTGTGCCTCGCCGAGGTTGCTAATTGCACAAGTTTCAGTTGAATTAAAATGCGGAAAAGTGAATAGAATATCATTTAAACTGTGTATAATGTAGACATCAAAAATGCAATAATTTAAAGCAAATTGGCTTAATTGAATAATAGACACTCTCAAAGCAAAGAGCCATGTTTGTGGTGTGTTTTCATTTTATTAGGTCGATCCGTACATACGAACGAGTACGAGAGTACATATGTTCGGATACATCTTGAAACGGAAACATAACAAATTAACAACTTAGGCCAAGAAAATCTTTTTCGCCAATAAATAAAAAAAAAAAAAAAATATCACTGACCGTGCATTTGAACTTTTAGAAGGAGAAACGTCTGCCTGAGGGTTACATTACCTACGGAAATGACAACAACGTTGTTTTTATTGTAGTATGTCTCTGTGCCAATTGGTTTTATTGTATTTTTTCGAAGCGGAACAACTATTTATAAATTCATGGCATGTATCGCAATGATTCCTTTGGCTTCGACATTGACGCGTCTCATACAAATTTTACGTGTGAATGAAATTTAGTATGGCGTCGAAAAGTCTCTTCATTTCATTCGTTTGTCGATAATATTTTATTGAGATGAAGATTGTTCTTAAGTTGGTTAATTTTATTGGTTCTATGCGCTAAGCGCTCTGTGCTTAGTATAATAAAAACGCCAGCGTTTTTAAATGAATTTCGTAGGATTTCCTTTGAAGAATAATCGCAATGAAAATATAAGGAACAATTTTATGAAAGACAGACGGACTTATTTAACTGCAATGTTGAGCATTTATTAATATTGTTTCTTAGTATTTATTATTTTATTAGTTTTATTTTTTATTTTAAAACTGTGTAGATGTTTTAGGGTTCTATTTCATTTGTTTTAATAGGACGACCGGTTGAAAATGTCGTTTTTTTTCAAAACTCAATGCTTTATTGAGGAAAAATAGATATAAATTCAATATTCAAAGTATTGCCCATCGCTGGCCACACATTTTTCCCATTTTTCTGGCAATTCATGGATACCCGTTCTGAAAAATTCGACCGGTTTGGCCATTTTTTGACATCATCGAAATGACGGAAGTGCTGGTCAGCCAGGCCATGTTGCATCGATCGGAAGAGATAGTAATCGGATGGCGCAAGGTCTGGACTATACGACTGGTGGGGTAAAACATCCCATTTGATCGATTCAAGGTAAGTTTTGACGACATTTGCAACATGTGGCCGAGCATTGTCATGTTGAAAAATAACTTTGTCGTGTCTTACGACCGTTCCCGGCCGTTTTTCCTTCTTTGGTGTCGAAATCACCATCTTTGAACCGCTTAAACCACCGCTGACACATTCTAACAGCTAAAGTATAGTCCGGGTAAGCTTCGGTTAGCAATTGATGCGCTTCGGTTGCTTTTTTCTTTAAATGAAAGAAGCATATTAATACTTCCCGCAAATGTTGTTTTGATGGCACGAATGTAGACATTTTACGGCTTTACAAAAACTTGTGTGTTTTTACTAATTACCCATAACCTAGACTGAAATAATTAGACAATGAAATGAAGTTTCTGATGTGACAGCTGTCATGGTCAAAATTCACATCAGAGCAATACATATGAAGTTGTCTGCAATAACGACATATTCAACCGGTAGTCCTATTACTTTCAATTGCACAATGTTAAGAGTCGGAATGGGTAGGGAGAGTTTTTTATTTTGATTTTATTTTTGCATTCACTTAATTCACAGTTTTTTATTCACGTTTGGTTAATATGCATGCAAGTGGAATTAGCTGTGCCCCTAAATATTTCGTGATTATTTATTAATGTTTTCAATTTCGGGCACAGAGAAATAAGCTCTTTGATTATAACCCCAATGGCGGGTGGATGGTTTTGTGGCATATAGTAGATCGAAGTAGCGCATTTCTATGCGGATGGTTCTTTTTCAGTGGCATTATTTTTAGATAGTGAACTTCTAAGTCTTTTTACTTTTCTGATTTGCTGCGCTATTGATCATCAAATTGTGATGGGTTGTGAGGTATTTCCAGGAATTCTCTGGATCTCCTCTCAAATGTTTCTAGAGTCTTCGTTCACGGATTGAAATGGTGATCCATATGGGGATTCCAAACATGATCACCGGTCTTAGCAGGTCGATCGCTTGGCTTAATTAGGATACAAGAGATATGTTTATGCATCGGTTGCCATCCTAAAAACCTTAATAATTGGATTGAATACAGTAATAAATATGTAGACAACGATTAATGCATATAAATCTGTTGATTTCTTTTACAGTCATACGATATTTTCAATCTTAAGCTTTGTTTTCAGGACCTATTTACACTTGAAAAATTCTGAAAATATCGCAGTTATTTCCAAAGTTATTCTGTGTTCCCGAAAGTGTGTAAATTTAGCATTAGGCTGTTTTCCTGAATTCTATCCGAAAACATTCCTGTCCTGTGTGTTCTTTATTGAGAAAATTGCAGCTATTGCCGTAAATATGCGTCAAAACTCGAGAACTGAACATCAGTTGAAGTAGAGTGAGAAAAAATTTCCATACAAATTTCAGAATTCGCTTAGAAGATCAAATTGACTCAGAAATTGAAGCAATAGGCAAACAAAACAACGACCCACTTTGTTTTGGGCTTTTTGGTTCGGCCTTGACAGCTGTTGACAATTGACAAAAATTTAGCGACGAAAAAAAAAAGCATCTGTTCAGATGAGACGCACTTCCATCACCTTCCACTACCCTTATACTCATAACAATTAACAAGTTTAAATTAACAAGTTAAACGAAAAAAAAAATAATACTATTTACGTGAAAAAAGGAAATATAGTAAATGGTATTCAACCTGCAAACAATGCCGTTCCGAAAGTCTATTTGCTGAAGTCACTTTTATTGCATGATCAATCAAACTTATCATGGTTTGCATATACTTAAGCAGGTGGTGGTGGAAGCGTTTTCTATTTTCCCGTTTAGTTGATGGGATTTACCTTTCAGCTTATTTTGACGAGAAGAATTGTGCGAATCAATTGTTAATCACATTTCAATGTTATTCTTAGTGATTCAAAACCAACACCAGGGTTTAAGGTGAAACAGATCTTCGCAGCACAGGTGAGGGAGATAAACAAACCTGCGCTGTACAAATTCGAAACGATTAACATGTGTTGCGTCTAGACATTAAGTCGTATTTGTACACCAAGTTACGTCGGCGGTCGATGTCACGTCACATTGCAGAGTAGCAAGTTCCTTTAATTGGCAATATAAGGCAGGCTTCCACCTTTGGTGAGACACCCTCAGTCAAGCCAAAAGAATCCCACTTAAATAAAACTCACTCCGCTTTCGGTTTCAAAAATCTTCTCAGAAGCTTACCGACATTTTTATGTGTGGGGAAAATTGGATGAAGCAAAAGCAGTTTTATAGTTCTTTTCTGTCATTCAAAATATTAAAATAATTAAAACCAAAACAAAAAAAAATAGTGCAGTGAAACTTATCGAAACTGCTTTTTCCGACTCTATTTCACACACACCTACAATCCATGTTCAATATGCAAATGCAAAACTATCAAAATTAAACAAAATTTTCCGCACACGACTCCGACAATCACAATTAACATTATTCCCAAAGGCTGTCGAACTTATTTGTAATAATAATCACAGTCAATCGCTTCCATTAAACTAACAATAAGTATATCGGGCTTAATTAGGGTGCTTCTACTCAAGTGTGAGAAGGTCTGAAAAATCAAAACAAAACAATTTTCACATCAGCTTTCCGGCTCAAAAAAACGTGTAAACAAATTACATCTGTGTATACCATACCCATCTGGGTATACATACCCAGCCAATCTGCTAGAGTCGAGGTTATAGACGGAACTGCCAGATCAACGAAATATAATCGATTAGCAAATTTAAAGCAGAAATTTCGATAACATTAATGTGACGGCTTTAAAAGCCTGTAGAACTTGAAAATAGAATTCTGTTAAGCATGAAGGACGTAATTGATGGCTTGCTTTCAAAAACGCAAATGTTGGTGATGAGGTCATTCTTAAAACTTATTTTACCAGTGCGTGACAAATATGTTATATTCAGATGAATCATTACAACTTTTGTATTTGCGTTTGTTGAATCTGTTGAAGAGAAAATGATTGAATAAGCTTAAAATCTTTAAGTGGCTGTCTATGGCATGGAATAAATACGTCAATTCCACAGCTTAAAGAACATTCGTCGCACTCCATTTTCTTCAAAATGGTCAATCATTCAACCCCTTCAATATCGGTGAGATGCTGATGAATATGATGGATACGAACAATTTCCCTTTGTAGTTACAGCAGTAAATAAAATCAGTTTAAAAAAATGCTGTAAAATAAAACTCTACAGTGGACAGGGCCCTCAAAGAACTTCCTGTTCGTTATTTAAGGCAACTAGTTAGTAATTGAGTTGGCTTAAGCCACTTGTTGGTTGGATCTCTGGTCAACGCCAGTTTGTAGCGCCATCGAAGTTAGATAAGATATACAGAGTCATTAACCCCGACTCTTGTGTAAAATTTCAATACAGAAACATATATGATTCCCGATCTTAACATTGTTTTCGAATATACTTCTTATTATTAACGCGAAATAAGAAATCTGGTTTTTGGAGCGAGAGACAATCGAAGTCGTCAAGCATATATAGGACCCTTCATTTCTTCAGACTTCGATCTAAGCCCCACATATATATCAATGATAAGTCAATAGCTGCTCAAACGACCAAAGGCCTCATGACGCAATTTCATTGATTTTTGTGAACTTGCTCAAGCACATGGTTTTGTATTGGGACTTAGACAACATAATGTCGATGAATCGAAAACGAAATTCTATGGCAGTCAAAATGGGGGTCGACGTAAGTAAGTGCTATGGGCAAAAAAAACTCTGAATCCAAACATGTTTCTATTACACTCAAGAACACACTGTAGCCTTAAAGCTATTTTAATTAGGTTTTTTTCCAAGCGGGGACTGATTTTCCATGCGTGCAGGACCTGCAACCCAACTACACCATGTGCAATCGTAATGAGATTGACAACATTTGTCCAACATTTCTGGAAATGCATTAACTTTTGTTAAAAGAGTACTGTTACGCTACTAGAAACTTGGCAAATCCCTACTGGAGACCAGGGATGAAATCTGCTTAATCGGTTCTGCAATCGTGCCTAAAACTATCGAAAAAGTTATACTACGTTTTACTATACAATATATTAACATTGCTCAAAAATGTTGCTTTTTACTTCTATCTTTATTTGTTACTTTCTTCTTATTTTTCTTTTTTCATTTTATCTTAATGAGGTTTGAATAACCATTATAATTTATTTCGGTTTTTTTTTTTAAATCGGTTTTTTTTTTTAAATTCTGTTTTTCAAATATTCCGTTTTTAAAATTCTGTAAAATGTAAATGAGTTTATTTTTAATAATTTGCAGAACTAGTTCCAGAATTTCATAGACTTGACCCAAGATGATTACTGAATTTGTATTGTTGTATATTTGCATTCTTTAAATTTCGACTTAAAACTAGAAAAATATCGAAAAACTATGAGAAGAAATATAGAAATCAAGCGAGTAACAAGAAAACGAAAATTATACTTTTAAGAATACATATGTTAAAGTTCCTCCGGTCTGCATTTCATTTGTTTTATGTTTAAGTTGTTACATAATAAAATTGTCATTAAGTTAAAATAAAAAAATAATACTACTTTTTTCGAAAATTTCTGTAAACTTTCGCAATTACAGAAATACCAAAAATTTAATACAGAATTTTGTATTAAGTTAAAAAATTATGCATCATTTTGATCATTTAGCATTTTTTAGAGGCTTACAGAATTTTGAAAAAGAGAATAAGGAGCTGCTGTTGTTGTTTACAAAGAAAAAAAAAAGCAAAGTATTAAAGTATTATAAAACCATTTAAATTTAATAAATAAAAAGTTTATTACAATAATAATATATTGCCGAAAAGTGTCAGACGAATGGAAAAAGTAATTACAAAATATTTTGAATTAATGTACAAAAGTAAACGAAATAATAATTGATAGATCTTACCTATCACAGGTTTACTACGAGTTTATTGCATCTTACTTGTATTAGCAGTCGAAATATAAATGCAATGAAATCGTGTCTGATTTTTCCAAAAAAAACGCTCTTTCGTTAATGTGTCATTATATCATGGCACACTTACGATTTTATAAACATTCTTATTTCCAGAAGCACACATCGAAAAAAACTTGCAGTTTTAACGTTCCTGATTCAAGAAATAATTGTTTCCACTGAAACCTTTTACAAAGAAACTTCAGCTTATACAAGCAAAGCAATGAAATTTGCAGCAATAATAACTTTCACTTAAATCCCCAACCATTTAACATTTTATTTATTTTATAACAACAGATACATTTTTTGTGATCACAGTTATGGACACATTCACTTTTTTGTATTTCAAAGGAATTACAAGTCAAGCTCATAAACATTTTTTAAGACCTTAAATTGCATACAAAGTTTGGATAATGATTTGTTCTTAAAAGATTAAAATTTCAGTTCTGGCAAAATGAAATATTTACAAATGTTTGCAGCAATAGCAAATAAGGAAAAAAAAAATAAACTCTCCTCTAATGATATTTAACTTAATGCCAAGCGTGTTTAGGCCGATAAGCGTAGGGATTCTCTCAGTTGAGGTGTCGAAAGGCAAGTAGTAGAAATTATTTTTACATCAACTCTTCCTGCCGTAGAAAATTTGTTTTACGGAAGCGAGACCTGAAGAGTATATGGTATATCAATACAAAAAGTACTAATCCGATATAAAAAGTGAAAGTATTGGACCATCGTTTCTTCATTCCCAGTCGGCCACTGGCTTTGTTGACATGTGAATAAATGGGTAACAAGAAGTCGCTACTGGTTTCGAATATAATTCAAAAATAACAATCTTTCCAATCAAAACCACCAGCCAGAAATAGTCATAATTGTAAAAATTAAATACAATCCAAATTGTTTACAACAAAATTTTATAACAATATCTTGGATACCTGAAACTTGTTCCATTTGAAATTTGCATGAAATAAATTGATTCTAGGCACAGAGCTATGTTACTAAATTATAATATAAGGAAATCAAAATAACAATGATGATGATGATGATAAGTATGACTTAAATTTGTGATAAATCGGTTGATGGTATTTGTTGTTTCTCTACTGTCAAATGATCGAATTCAATGACCTTTTATTTTATTGTTATTGAGTGTGTTGTATCAAAGTTCGTTGGCCTTTCGAAAGCTATCGACTTTGTTGACCGGTTAGACTCAAGTATGATCTTAACAACTCTTTTAACAAATCTTTGAGTGTAAGAGTCACGGATTAATATGTTGAACAACAACACCAATTTATTCAGAAGTAGGCAATGAGGAATTGAGGCAAAAGGGAGCGAAGTTGTTTGACAGGGTGGGATTTCACCTCGTTATTAAACAAGAACATTTCGCGTTTATCTTAAATCAATCTAACAATAACAAGACCTTCCTAAGCATTGCTTAACATACATAGTGGAGAGTTAATTTACTTTACGCTTGGTTTACGAAGTCGTTGAAGTGAGCTCTTGTATTGGACAGAAATTGACAAGAAGGCTTTACAGAAAATGTCATAAAGATATTCGCACATGCGGATTACTTGATAAATTTGATCGCTGTGAATTTGTTTTCCAAAGATATGATGTTATCTCCTCGAAGATTGAACTGACCCTATTCTCCAGAAAGACCAAAATACCCAGTTTAATCTTACCTTAGCTCGTAATTGGGGCTATCAACCTCTCAACTGCAACAAACATTGCAATCAAATCCATATGACATGTCTTCTAATATTATAAAAAGGACTCAAAACCTATTATGGACCAGGCGGAAGTAAAGATCAGCTCGTTTGTTAGTAAATGTGAACGCTTTCAAGTATCTCCTACTGCAGAGATTAGTTTTCCGAGTGGAATTGAAATGGGTACTCAACAACACTAACTCCTATGTGAAAAGAAAAAAATTAAGCTTAATGTTGTTTTTATCCCGCAATAACCTTCAGAATTGTTTGCGAATTTTGATTTTAATCACTTTTTTATGAAAATTCTCCATGCGAATGAGCCTGTTTATATGCAACAAAAAAAGAGTGTGGTCTCGTTATTGTAAAAAAGAGTTTCGAATCATTTAAAAATCAAGTGCAAACCAAAGACAAATATTTCGTAACATCTGTCATGATCATATATCGAATTAATTTAAACAATTCAAACTTAAACGCCCTTAAAATTGCTTTTAACAATGCCTTACCCTATTAAGCAATAAAAACAAAACATCTGTTATTGTTTTTGTTAAACAACCACACACGAGCACACAGATGCCAAACCAACTGGACCAAAAATGTTATTTCTTAAATTGCCTTAAATTACCCAAGAAAAATCTAGCTACGTTGCTCGGAATTTTACATTATTTTCTAGAAAGTTGTGTCGCTTGAAGCTTGGTTCATCAGCCTGTTGGCTGTCAGTTTTATGCTTTTACAGCAGAGCCAGTGACGGGTCATCTGAGAACAAACCACTGTTTTTGACAATATCAACTTATTAATTCTGGCAGTCGATGTAATCAATTGCTACGTTACCTGGAATATTGCTATGTCCCTTATATTAATTATTTTAGCGATTTGTGACCAGAATTAAGATGAAATTAGGCGCAAGTGAATCAACATAATTCAAATTCGTTCAATTCAATTCAATTATTTATGAAGAGAAATTAATTTCAAAATAAACATTCTTATTTTGAATGCATTGTATTAATTGATTAAATACGGATATTTTGTCATAACATCGAAACAGTACATCTTCTTTATATACAGTGCCGTTCGAAAAATTTTGGTCAAACTTTATTTTTTTCGAATATTGTCAAATTTGTTGCAATATGTTCTCATGCGGTTTCAATCGTTTCATCATTCATTTGGAGTGTTAAAATTTTTCACTCATAATCACGGTAGCAAAAAATTGTTGGTTCGTATTTTTTTTTTTTTTTGATTAAATTGGTGCAACGATTTTGTTTTTTATTGCGTTTCAGGAACATTGACTATCTCATAAGTACTTTGTTAGAACTCCTCTTGCTTTTATTACAGCTGCTCATCGGCGAGAAATTGACTCAGATAGGTTTTTCCATGTAGATGCAGGTATAGTGTTCCAGGTCCAGATAAGTAAATTCGCAAACTAAAGTTTCATAATGGATCAGATATTCTCAATTGGATTGAGATCTGAACTGAAGGGAGGCCAACATATAGATCGACATTTTTTTCTTTGAAGTACTTTTTAACTTTATTTTCAGTCATAAACAAGTTCATACTTATAATATTAATCATTGAATGAATCTGCAAGTGTCCCCAAACACATTCCAAGAAATGCGACTGTAAAGTGTAATAAAAGGTTTAACCAACATTTTTCGAACGGCTCTGTATGCATATAGGTGTTTTGCGCGTGTGTATGAAACTGATCTTCTCCTAAACTTGTGGACCCATTTTGATGCTATTTTATGTGTGTATTTAAGTGGGTCCACGGATGGTTTGGATTCAGTCTTATTTAATAATAATGGTTAATATTTAACCACGGATAATTGACCGATATTCCTTCTGAGATGTCAATAATTGCCGAACTGAGAATAATACGTAGTTATGTTTCATAGCTGGCGCTCATTTTACGTACGTAGCAGTTCTATCAAACAAATAAAATGTCACTAAATGAGTATCTGGGACCCCTATTATTTTAAATACGTTTTTGAGTTTTTCTAACAATTTTGAACACCTTCTCGTATGCTCCTGGCACACTTTAACACTTTTTTCTGAAGACAATAAGTACTTCTGCTTAAAGTTTGGAGAGTTTCTGGTTTAATATGTTCACATCAATATATTATTAAATGCGACTTAGCATCGTAGCTGGGCGGGATTGAACTCAATTGACTATCCCCTTCGATTTGGTAGAGACGCTTTCTCCTAAAAATTCTGTAACACTTATTGATTTAACAAGACAATGGGTCAGAAAAGCACCTAGAAGACTTTTAAGGCTTCTTAAATTAAAAGTTGTATACATTTTTCCAAACTCCAGAATGTCATAATTATTTTTTAACGAAGCCCTCATTTACTTGAAGACTGTAACAACTCAAAAAACCGCAATTTTTTAAGAAATTATGCAGAAATATTTTCTTTAACATTCTTATGTATTTTCAGGCATGACAGTAAAGTGATTCTCAGTTAGTTTTCATAGAATAGTAACGAATGAAAAGATTTGCAATGAACACTGATACCATATTAGACTCAACAGCATAACGTACTGCAAACCAGTGCTTCCAGAAATGTTTTCTCAAAATAATCATTGGATTCACGACTTAAGTGAATTATGAACCTAGTGAAATATTCGAGTTCCCAAAAGTATTAAACAGATATTTTTATTTGCAGCTGATCCTAAAAATATGCAATGATAGATCGGTTGAAGTTGTATATATCTTCGCCTTGGACTTTTCTATCTTTCTTTGCGCTTGGTTGAATCATCTATTATGATGGTTAAGCATAGATAACAATTTCTATAGATGTGAATACTTAAAAAAAAAATATTGAATTATGTCTTTTTGAATGGGTGCAGTTTTAACCCTAGTCAATACAGAATGAAGGAAAAAAATGTATTCCTTTTCCAAGAATGAAAATCATCATACTAATGCTAATTGCTTATCTGATGGATTGTTAGTTAAGCAAAGTTAGCTTAGTAAGGGTAGGTTTCACATCATTAACTTCATTTCACCATGAGTAATCACACCATAAACATCTCACGTTCATGATTGTAGTTAACACAATAAGCTAAGTATAAGTTAGGAATGAATTACACACTGTGCAATTTTATTTGCATATACATCAAATCAGTGGGCGTACTGAAAATGCTCCCGAGATGGGAGTGAAGAAAGGCGACGGGTTAAATTTTTCCGAACCGCATCAAAATGTCATCGCAAAAGCAATGACATCGAACAATAACCCAATCTACTGGACGCATTACCCCAATAACCTGTTTACCCTGACGGCCTTATCTCACCAGAAGTGTTCCTCGACTTTTAGTTTAAAACTTTAATCCAAGATGGATTAGCGGTGGCTTAGGAAGATCAAATTTTGGCCAGAAAAGTGTGGACTTTGCCACGAAACAGACTTCAGGTCGCACGTAACTCTTTTGAGAAGTTTCGGTTTAGTAAGGAAGTATAAGTCCCCGACAAGGAAGATGCGAGAAAACAGCACCAGTAGATCTGGTTGTTAATTGAGAAAGTGACGAAACCTCATTCTTGTTATTATCTTTACGTCTTAATTTGCGTCTTAAGGTTGAAATACTTAATATACGTATTTTAAGGCTGTCCCGGCTCACATTGTCTTAGGAAGGTTAGGGTGTTAAGTTTTAAGATGGATAAATATTAATAAAAATAGAACACCAAATACAAACAAAATGTTCAAAGTTGTTTTAAACTAAAAAATAAATGGTAGTTTCAAAATTTAGTTAAGGTTAATAAACAAGAAATAAGTCTAAGCCATGAATTTCAATTGTTGACAAATTATAAAGTTCATTTGCCTCGCAAGACAATTTATAGGATTTCAGGATTTTAGGATTTTCGGGATTCTGTCCGACTCCCTCACATGAGACCTCCTTCATTGAATATAATCATGCAGGTTCGGACCATATACACTATTTTCTTTCAGAAAATTAAAACAAAGTCATCGAGGGACGAAGATCAAGAGATGACAAAGCGACCATACCAAACCGCTTTCATCACAAAATATGTACGAGTTTTTTTTGTAGGTCCCAAAATTTTCAGCCGCCTTTCGCACTCTATTGTTATATACCTTAAAAACAAAATCTCTACAATTCGCGCAACATTTTATTTGATTTTAACCGATACCCTTAAAGGAAAGCCGGTGGTTTTAAAAAATGTAAGCTCCTAAAATCTTCAATGCCGTCATAGGAGTATTTCTGATCAATATTTCGTTTTTTTCTTCGCTATCATAAAATGATATTAAAATTAAATAAGGTTTAGCATTTATCGCTTGCATACGATAAGTAAGTAAGATAAGTCACTATTTCTGCTAAGCATTATCATTTAGATCACTAAAAACTGACTTAATAATAATATTAAAATCTATAGAGGAAATGAAAGCAATGATTAATTTTTAAAATCAAGCTTCATTTCGTTAAGTTAAATGACTTTGCGATAGTTAAATGTATGTTTAAAAGATCTGTTATAAGCCTTCAGTTTTGATTCTGATGATGGTTTAGTACTCGCTTATCATTCTGAGTGACTTATCCACTAGAATTCGTATAGAATACATTTTAGAATAAACCCTTGACAAGGGAAACAAACACTACCCACAGACCACTTATTTTTTACACTTTCTCTGAGAATACAGTGTCAGTTTACACGATCAATGATCAATGAGGATGAGCAAAAACCTTAAAAACTCTGCGGTAAAAAGCTAAGTTAGCTTACATAAATTAAGCTTCTCAAGAGTAAAGGAGGTAATATAAACATTCAATTGTGTGAAATATTTAAAGAAAATGTTTTGCAAAGCTTGACGGTAAACATTATATAGCAAAAAAAATCCAGAAAATTTGGATGAGGCGTGAACCTTCGTCTTTCATACTCAAATTCGAAAAGATTGGAATTTTTTTGCAGATGGTTTCGACTTTCGATGTTAACCATTGAGTGTATTGTCACTCAAAACGCATCTTACATTTAAAAATCAAAAAACAAAAGAAAGGAAACGAGGGAAAAACCTTAATAAATGAATAGAAAACGTACAGAACCCTTTTTAAGAATTTTCGAAACACTTGAACCAAAAAAAAATATTTTATTTAAACTATAAGCGATATTTTTGAAAATGCAGCTGTGCAATTTAGGCTGCACTTCTTTTCAACATCAAAACTGGCACATTGGCCATCTGACATTACAAAAGCACCTCTTTGCGCGTCTAAAGCATAGCTAAGCACTTCAGCAAATTGTCCAGAAAAGACCTTCCTCGGTTCCCTTTTCATTAAAATTTTGGCTAAGCGAAAGTCTCAACAAAAAAAAAAAAGAATCGGCAAAACGATCGAACTGTTCTACAAAGGAACAACCAGTTTTCAGAAAACATTGCAAACTATTGGAAATGCAACTTGGAAAACATCGGGATCATCGTCGACGTCACTGCAACTCGAAAAGCAATAAGTTATGGAATTAAAATTTTGATTCGAGATTTCAGAGAATTCTCTTCATGCGTCGAAAATATGAGTGCCAATATCAAAATCTTTAAAATGCTTTCAAAAGTCAATTGAAATGGTCTCCCAGTAAAAATCACAATATTAAATGGGCTAAACAAGCCTTATCCATGACCATCAATTTGGTCTCAAAATTAAGCACATGACGTTTGATTTGTTTAAAAAACAGCAAACGACATCGAAAACGCCTTTAGGCTCCGTCAAACAGAGAGCGTTTTTAACGCCGCGGTGGGATCATTTTACGCGGCGGTTGGATTATTTTCACGTGTCGTTCTTAAAGCCGCGGTTAAGAACGTCAAACAGAAAGCGATCAAAAATAATTGATTTTAGTTTCAAAAAAATGTCAAGCAGCTCAGATGAAGAATTACTATTTTTTGCCATCCTACGTTCTCGAAAAAGAAAAAGAATTTGAGTTCACGACATTAATAAAAAAAGAAATGATGTCGGAGAATACCACCGGTTGTGCCGAGAATTAGAATCAGATGAAGACCGCTTCTTTTCGTATTTCCATTTCATTCAACACTTTTCCAAATGTTTCCCAGATATCAGCTTTAAAAATTATATTTTTGTGGTTTTCATCACTCATGTCGTACAAACATGGATATTTCCTCACAAATTCTATCAATTGTTCCATTTTTATGACACAAAAATCAAAACACCTTTTATACGACACGCGTCAACACCGAATGATGAAAATAATCTGTAATTTCACACAACACCGCGTTTCACCGTCGCATTGCAACGCCGCGTTAAATTTAACGCAACGCGTTGTAACGCGGCCGTAAAACGGGACGTTAAAACGCGCACTGTTTGACGGAGCCTTTAGTTGAAAAATATATTCGAACTCTAGCGAATCCCACAGACGTTGTTATGTCCGAAAGTTGGCTAGTCTGCTATTAGCAGATTCGGCAAAGGTTTTTTAGATGTTCGAACTTTCGATAAACCACTCGTAAGCTGCGTTAATAATATGAATGCGTCATAGCGTAAATTGTTTGTAAAATTGTATATGAACAAATACTGACGAGATCCCCGTAAATTTCTGAGACAATTTTGATTCGAAATTTTAGTGTCGAAATTGATTGTTCCTGATTGTTGTTGGTTTTTTAAATACATAGTATTTTCAGCGCTTGAGATCATGAGTTATTTGAATTTGTGTTTGTTCAAGTGTACAGATATTTAAAGAGGTTGGATCCAAACTTCTTCGTAGTTCTAATTGGTCTAACATAAATATGTAGGTGGAGAATTCTACAACCGAGTAGAGGAAAAGAAAAAACTACACATTTAGCGATTGCTTAATTTTCTGAACCAACCATGGGGTTCCATTTGTCAGTAGATTGTCGAACCAGTTGACATTTTGACTAAGAAGATACATTCGCGTTTTTTAGATCAAGTTGTAAATCGACTGTTTAGTTTTCTTTAAAAATGTCACTTCAGTAAAGCAGCATAGGAAGAAGACGGACTTTTACCGCCTTACGATATTCTATTTGTTTTCTTAATTCACCAAAAAAAAACGATTGATTTGAGTTCGTTAGCTTGTTTATAAAAATATCTTAAGACATTTTAGAAGAAAAATGCCATTCTTGGTTGACAAATTTCATGTTCTTTATACAAATTCAAAGGAAAGTTTTATGTCATCTGTGCGTGAATTGAACATGACAATCTGCTAAAGTTCGTTTACACAGAAAGCCTTCAAAATTTAATCTTGCAGACTCCAAGACCAGAAATAAAAAACTAACCACAGAACACTATTTTTACAGGTGCAAAAAAAAAAAGATGGCACTTATAAAATCAGAGCTACTGCACCAATTAGAAAAAAACAAGAAAACCCAGGAATCAAACAGACGTCAATTAAAAAATTTGTTTAGTTAAATCAACAAAGATTAGACAACACAAGTGAATCAAACAAAACGTGTGAATTTAGCTGCCATCTTTTTTCTGTTTGTATCTCACCTTCTTATCTAACTGATAACGATCATAGTTCCTCGGAGCACGTGATGACAAAATGCCACAAAAATGTTTGCCTTATTTTCTGAATGTTTATCAAGTATCATCGTATCATATTAAAGGTACAACTTTGACATCATATTAATGTCTACTCATTTGATGTTGAACAACGTTCTTGTCTTTGATTTCGACAAAGATCATTGCAGTGTCGAAATAATACAATTTATCTTAATCACGTCAGAAATGTTATTTACGAGTTTATTGATATAACGAATCTTAAAAAATGTGTGTCTAGTCTTATCTGATAAAATAAAAAAAAACAAAAAAATCGTTGCCAATTTTTGACTTTGATTCTTGATAAATAATGCTATTGTTTGATTGATTAATGCCACAGTTGATCAAATGTATTCCTGTCTAAACCTACGCGTCTTATTTTCAACCTGATTAAAATTTAGACACCGTTATTTAGTTTGTGATTTATAAAAACAATCAAATATCTTGAATTATGTTGTTCACAAATAAAAAGAAAAGATTTAACAGCTTTTAAAACTTATAAAATCACAATCACAGTCCAATTTTAGAAAGTTGCACCAGGCAACAAGAAGAAGGGTCAACATTGGACGTATCAGTGAAAGGGAAAACGTTAAAGTCTACCAGAATGTGACCATACATTGCATCGCTGGCTCCACTTTAGGCTTCCAACTATTCCCGATAAGAAATTTGTCATATGACGAAGAGTGGGAGCAAAAGAGGAAGAAAACAGATGAGGCGAACAATAAGAGGCCTGCAAGAAAAAACTCGAGCAACAAGAGAAGAGTATTGACCTAGACAAGAAGAAGATAAAAATGACAGCCAGCTCAAGAACATCGACGAGCAACGTGCATCGAGCAATTTCTATAAAATAAATTAAAAGGCCTGAAGTAGGCTTCAGAACAGGCATCCATGCTCTCCGTGGAGTACTCCAACAATATGTCTGCTGGCAAATTATGGATGTTTACAAGCGGCATTTTCAGCTTAACGATAATGACCAGAAAGGGCGTGACGAATTATGAAGGTTACCCAATTCCGACTGAAGACGCAGTTCTTCCATTCACTGTAGAAGAAATCCGTGTGGACATACACGATCCTTAAAAGCTACGAGCTTAGATTTAAATGATGAGGTAAGATGATTTAATCTTCGAGCTTATAAGGATAACACAAACTACGACAAGAGAAGCCAACAGCTGGGATAAAACATCACTTTCGAAAGCTTTACCATTCAGGTAGTAAAGGCGTTTTGCAAAGTCGGGACGGAGATAAACTTCAAAAGCGACAAATTTATGAAGACCCGACGAGAACTCATCATTGACATTTGATGTTTAACCCCCACAACTGGGTTCAAAACTCGTAACTCGAAGGTCTAAAATCATGTTCTTTAAAACCCTCATCTTGTTTGTTCTTCTGCAGGGCGCCAAATGTTGAACGATTGGCAGGACAGCAATAAAGGAGCCATAAAAATAATAGTCTTAACCAGATATACGGTCCTTTCCGGGAAGACGTCGATTGGTGGACGAACGGCAAGAATCCATTGACTGTAATCTTCCAACCAATTTGAGTTTATGAAAATATAAAAAGGAAGACCGGACTTCCAGGTCCAAGATCTACTTTTAGCGAATTCGTAGAAACTAGGTGCAACAAACTGATCTTGCCCTTGTCTCGCACCATGTACAATAAGCAGCTTCTGTAGTTCAGACCGTGATCAATGACCTGACAGGTAAGAATGACGGTGGCCTTAAAAGTTTTCACAGAGCGCAACTCATCTTTGATTTGCGGAGGCGTATTGTCTTTCAAAAACAAAAATGTTATAACAGCTCGATACTTAATTTTTTTTTCACTTTCACAAAAATTCTCACATCGACTCACTCAAACTGTCAATTAAAAATTGTGCGTCCGAAATGGCTGAAGCCTCGGTGAGTTACTATCAAAAGACGAATAACTACATTCACTAGCTTTTATTGACGAGTGCTGCTGTCTTCACGTTGAGGTCGAAAACTTTTCAGACCACCCTCAGATGCTTAAAAGAGGACGAGGAAGGCTGAATTTACACGCAGTTCAGTTAAGAAGAAGGGTTCCTTGCCAAGGGATTTGATCTTATTTAGTTTTGTCTACAAAAGCTGGGCAGTAACTAAATCATAGTAGTACACTGCTGTCCAAAAGCGTTCACGCAAGTGTGATTTACTGAATCAAGTTTTGGTTAAAGTGTAGGAAATCAGTTCAACGTGAGCTTTAGTGTAGAATCATACCAGGGAAGATTTAGCATAATACTTGATATTAAGTTATTTATGGAAATGACGATTTACATAGTCTGTCCAAATCTGGAACCGAATAGAATTATTCTTTTTTTCTAACATTTTTAAGCAATATTTACTTTGCTTATCATCTACTTATGTCCTTGAAGTGCCAATTTTTACTCGTCAACTGAATTCGTTCGTATTGCCTTACTCTGGCTAAACAGGAATTCCCCCTTAAGCCTTTCGGTCAATAATGACCGACTACTTTGCCTAAGCTTAGAATCGAATCAGAAACGTACGGATGTAAAGAATATTGTGCTTTTACACAAACTTTTTATCAACAGGAATGAACCCATTCCAGTACGCCTTTGTTAAACTGGTATACTGCATCGCTACGGGGAAATTTCACTGGAACGCATTTGGAAATCTTATGGGGTTTGACGAATTTCCTTGCGTAGCGAAAAAATCTTTGCTTAACTCCCTTCAAATATACCTTGAATTCCCGTAGGAACTTGCTGCGGCATACTGGAACGAGGCAAATGACTCGTTGACTTTTATCTGACTATCGGCTTGTCGCGCTTTAGTTCCTTTTTCGTGTTATCAACACCCTGCGATGATGATGTCATTAATTTTGTTGTGAATGCATAACATTGACGACGCAATCTTCAAATAATGACGAATAAAATACTGCGAATTGAACGAACGCAAAAAGTGAATATCGAAATTCTCCTCACAAATATTCAGTTCTTCTCCTATTCCGTCTGCTTAATCTGTGCAAAATGCATTATTAGAATAGTCGTTTTCTTGGGAAAAATCAAATTGAAAACAAGCAAAAAAATAAGCTATAAGTTTGGTTATATAGTAGCATAAACAAACACTGTGGATAGTACGGATGCATTTCAGTTTCCTTTCAGTCAAAAGCGATTAAGAATTTAAACTTTAAAAAACGATACCATGCAGAACGTCTGCAAAATTCATAAAAAAAACTGGTATCGTTTAATTTTATAATTAGAATTAATAGTATTAGAAAAATAATTTTGTAATCTGTCTACAGCTACAAATTTCTCCTGCAGTGTTTGCGAAAAATTCGCAATAACTTCTTATGTAAAAGTGTCTGGATTCAAAATTATGTGTAGTAAATCGTTCACTTTTATTTATTTTATTTTATAACTCAGTTGTGAACACGGAAAGTGTTTTACTATCAGTTTAAAAAAAAAACGAATCAGCCGAATAACACGTGAGTGTATAAATCATGAACTAATACTAAGTAAGCAACTAAATGTTGCTGCTGTTATCAATTTCACCAAAACAAGGGAATAGAAAAAAAAAGCTTTTCAGTAGAATATTAGACACTGTCACTGAGGCTATATCATATCTGTCTACTTTTCAATCGCCAACCTTTGACATTTTGCTTAAGACTCAAGTTTGATTAATCCCATCCCAGGGTTTACATTTGGACGCGTCATGTGTTTCATGATTTTATCGACTAATGAAAAATGATGAACCTTTCTTCTGAAACCTAGAATCAATTCAAAATAATAAGACTGATGCAGATTCTCACCTTGCAAATCTTGAAACTGTTGATGCCATGAGTAGCTCATTCCCTCTCGGTGTGCATCCCTATGAATCATAACTTTTAATTCATTATTTGTATTGTCGTGTTTTGCCGATGCAGAAGCTTAAAAGCTCTAAAATCATAAAAATTCGTTTTAATCAAATAATGCAATCTCAATCTGTAAATACTCGGACTAGAATATAAACGCTGTTTCTACTTATAACTCGAGAACATCTGGACGGATTTTAATAGTATTTTGTGCACTTACAACTGAATTCAATTTTAAAATGGATTTTGGTGCGTTTTACACTTTTTGCCGAGAAAGATTTTTCGAAAAATGTTTCAAGAGATGAATATTGTAAAATGCAAGGGGCTCTTATCTGTTTATTAATAATGATGTCATGTTGATTTATGTCCTAAGAGCTGCTTCACTGATCATGATGTGATTTTTACAACTATCATGATGCGTAATGAAACATTTTATAAATTGGTCTTTAATTAATGGAAGGTTCAGGTTTCATGGTTCTTTTGGTCAAAATTAAGGTATTTCGGAATTCACTTTGCTACGGTTTCTCACGGTTTTCGATAACAGTTTTTTCGTCCAGTTTTTTTTTCGGGACGTCCAGGCTTGAAAATTTGGCACAGTCAACATTTAAAGTATGTTGGAGCACTTGGCTATATTTTTCACCCAAAATTTAGTGCAAATTCTTTGATCCATCTTTTTCGATAACAAAAACTCGCCAAGCTTTTACCTTTATATCTGTCAAAAATAAACTTTAATTTCAAAACGGTTGATCTGGTCAACATATTTCTTAAAATTTGTAACAAGGAGGAATATTCTTAATAAATGTATATGCTTGATCAAAAAGTTCCCGGAGTCACCACCGTGTGCCGCTCTCAGTTACCCAACGTTTTTGTTTTTACCACATCTGTCATTCTCTTCAAATTTCAACTTGATAGAAAACAGTCGTTTACCAGTGGCACGAACATTTCAGAAATGGCCGTGAGTCTGTCAAAGTTTGAAAACGGACGAAAACATCAACAAAATCAAAAAAGAGATATCAGAGGAGTGGGACAGGGCTTTTGGATCCGCTCAACACATTTAAGTTGGCCAAACAATAAACGTTTTAGGTTTTTGCTTATGAGGTACTTGGCCAGATAGTATAATAAATAACGAACAAAAATAAAACTAGTTATTATAACTTTATTCTTTTCTCTTTAAAACATTATATTTAAATTAAATTCTGAACCGAATTTCAATACTCTTAAACTCTTTAAAACTCTTTTCTTATTTTTCTTTTACTTTTATCCTAATGATAGTATAAACAATTTGTAAAACTTATTTTAAGGCTTTCGCTAGATTATAAGATTTATCTTAATGTGAAAAGCAATTTTTAATTCAATAAATACAAATACAAATACAAAAACAAACAAGACCAGATTTTTGGGCCAACAACTCGACCAGGATCATCCGTGTTCATTTGGCTAAAAACGGAACGAATACCACAAACAACCACTTGATTTGGCTCCGTGCGACTTTCTCATATTCGATCGACTCAAGAAACCGCTCCGTGGCACAGAAGGCATGGCGATTCAGTTCTAAAAAAAATTCCGATTCAGATCGAACGCCCTAGAATCGATTTCCGATTAAATCGAGCGTTAAAAGATCGATTTTCGATTAATCGTTCGTTTTCAAACATGCTTACAAATTTTGCAGACGCAACTTGATCCTATTTTACAAAGTGATTCCATGTAGACTAAAAAGAACAATACTTTAAAAAAGTTTAAACTGCAACAAACATTTCTCGATTCATCGGTTTTAATCATATCACTTAAAACACTTTATTTCGTAATATTTAAATTATAATTTCTATTCACCATTAATTTTTCGGTAAAATAAATTCACATCTCACAGCATATACGAAATAACATTGCTTTTATATTTTGCCTTAAGTCGTTTAAGCCGACTTTTCTACGTTCAAAAATGTTTTTTCCAGAGAACCGATCTTTCCCTTTTTCTGTCAGCCTGCTTTTCCAAGTAAAAACCATGTTAGAAAGATAACTGGTGTGTTTCTTTGTATCCTTACCGTTACCGTGGGCTACACTCGCTACTACTCTCTCCTCTTACCTTAAAAATCGAGTGTATCTGTCTAGGACAGAATATTTGGACGTGAAAAAGCAATCTTTGGATGCGTTCATAAATATATGTATATTTTAAGAGTTCGTTAAAATTAAAAAAAAAAAACTAAGATACCGCAGCAAGTTTTTGAACGTTATCGAAAAGTTTATGGATCGATTCGGCGAATCGATTCAGTGGTCTGAATCTGAAAAATCGATTATTTTGCTCTAAATAGTCGATTTTTCAATTAATCGAATTAAGATCGGCATGCCTACTTTACAGCATCTGAGATCAGATCATGGAAAAATCGAAGATAGCTTTGTGGCCGGACAGCAAACCGGATAAAAAAAAATTTTCCAGGATTCGATCGAGCGCTAATAAGATAAGTGCATTGCAGTCGATGAGGAGTACTTTGAAGCGGATAATATCGACTTTTATGAATTATGTTGAATTTTTTATTGTCTGAATAGATTCACGGAACTTACGAAGACTGCGCAATTGAAATAGTCACCCTTTTTAAGAACAAATCTGATACGCTGTTTTCATTGTTACCTAGACAGTCAGGTGTAAGACGCTGCGATTTCAGTAAATATTTTCATCTCTAGTGCACTCATACTTGGCATTGTATAAATTTCCAAAAATTATCTAGTACAAAAATGAACAGAAAAAAAAAACCTTTTTTTCATAACATAACATAAGAGACAGCCCTGTGACAAACGGGCGGACGGGCGGACAGCGGAGCCTAAGCAAAAAGGGCCCGTTGGGACCACACGGAATCCTTAAAACTGTGTTTTATTACTAAAAAATCGTGGTTGTGAATTGACACAACGAAATCTGGAACTTAAATGGATCATTGCAATGACCACAGTGTGGACGTCACAAAGTCGAACAAATTGTATCTGAAAATATTTAAGTTTCCATTCCCAAAGCTGTATTTGTTTTAAATGAAGCTATATAACAAGTTTTAATTCACTAGAGCCTTAGCATTCCAGTTTGAGTATGCTTTATTATTATTCACCAAAACAGCTGTGGCACACGTTATATATAGAAAGGGGTAAACATTAAGACAGCTTGTTTTTTTTCCAGCGGAATTAACACCCACGTTATTTGACAATGTTGTGTTGTATTTCCCAAACAATCTTACGCACGAATAAGCAAAAGAATGTTGTTTACAATTATCAATCAGTTCATAAAATTGTATTACATCCTTTGCATTGCACTGTTGAACGAGTAGCAGTGATCCGATATATCTTTAATAATTTTTTGTACACAATAAGTTATTTCAATTTGTTTTTAATAATAAAACTATTTTTTTTTTATTTTTACAAGTTATCGGATCACATGGGAAATTTTTGGGCCGCAGGTTCGAATCCGGTAGTTAATCTTGAACTTTAATCAAGTTTTTGAATCTAGTCTCTTCAGCTGTGACAATGGAATAGCAGCCTGTGTTAAGCTTACTTCTGTGAGGGCCTAAAACCACACTGCAATCAAATGCCTCCAAAGCTCCATGCTGTATGCTGTCTCTTCTGTCTTATCTTTGAATGGCGCTTGTGTCACTGAAGCCGAAAGACCTTCTTTCATCGGTATAACCATGTTACCTTTGTCGCCAAAAACGCTGCAAAATTGTCTTAACTTTCCTCAAGTTCTGTAAGAAATATTTCACCTCTTCTGAGGTGGACTTAAACTCCCACGCATGGCAGGTGATCCCGGTACCACACCAAGCCTACTTGACAGTATTCAAAATCGAGCGATAAGTCTATTGTTTGGGTTCAACATTGTCTCAATGTTTTCTTTCTATTTTATCGCTTTTTCTATGATATAAACATTGTTCCAGAGATATAGCCAGCTGAATTGCACCCTTTTCTCATTAATCACCATAACCCTTAAGTCCAATTACAGACGGACTGTAATGTTCAAAGATTCTTTCTCAAGCCTACTGCAGAATGTGTAAAGCTCTTCGAACTCCAGTGTTTCGCACTCATTACAGCATGAAGCATTTCAAGAACAATGTGCATCGTTACCTCTTCTTTCTTCCTTCCATCCACTGAAGATTTGTAAGCTTATAGTAAAAAGGTATTCATAATTCCTTGAATAAGAGTTAATTCTAAAAAAAAAAATGTGTGCCGCATGAAGTTAAACAAAAAGAGAAATATTTATAACCAAGCGCTCGTGTTTAAATATTTGTTCCTATAATTCAATGATACTACTGCATTGAAATCAAGCAGAAGTCTGTTTACCCTCAAGTTCAGCTTGATAACTAAGTTTAATATATTTTTTTTTTAATGACAGGCGTCTGTGTGAGTAATAGAAAATAATGAAGCACCTTCAGAACCTTTAAGATAGCCAGATATTGTCATACACTTTGAAGTTTTGTCAAAGCTCTTTAGTTATTTTTTTTTTTCCAAAACTTGTCCAAGCTTTGGGGAAAATTCTCGCTGTGATAAAGACTTCTATTCTAATAAAAATATTTATCTCCAACATATCCACTTTAACTTTTGAAGAAATTCAGAGAAGAGTGCAAAAGCAAAGTTTCATCACAAAAGTTCTCACACACATGATATAAGCGGAAAAAAAAGCACTTGTGGCGGTTCGAAGCGAACCAAAAAACTTAATATATATACTTCTTCCCAGCCGCGTATTGGATAGAAGTGTTCACAACACCGCCTGTGGAACTTGACTCAGTCGGTTTAATTCAGCTCAGCTAGAAAAAGTACTCGTCGTTCTATATTAAGAACTATCTATCTGTGCTCTCGTGCGGGTTTTGTGCAGCCGTTTATAGATTAAAACAAAATAAAAAAAACTATCGAATATAGACTCAATAGTGACCTTAATCCCTAGAAGATAAATCTTGTTATTCTTGTGATTCTTTACAATTGAACAGACCATGTGTTTAAAATTTCAATCATAGTCGGACATGAAATGGTTCAAAAAAGTTCGCAAAAAGTGTGAACATTTTCTTAGAGAGTTGCTAAAATAATAAAAAAAAATTATTCAGTTTTTATAGATATTTATATACACTAGCGATTTAATCATTTTTAATATATATAGATATATATGTAAATAAATTTAATCATCGACAAAATACATTTATAAAAATATTTTTTTCGAAAATGCGTATCGATGAAGGAAACCGTCAACGTGATGGACATGTACTTGTGTGGGATCAAGCCGGAATAAGTGAAGCCTGCGATGGTAAATCAAAAAGTACGCATTTAGATTATTTAAACAACATTTATTTATTATCCAGCTTAGTCATTATTTAATTAAGTATTTGTGCTTGATGTGAATTATTATCGTCTCCAATTATCCGCCAGACAGATCGTGTAACGATTTTCCATCCACGTGTTTATCACACGATGCCAGAGCACAACAAACATAGGCCCGGTCTGGTGTGCTGATATTATTGCCTTTCGTGTTATAAAAGAGCTCGGAATTTTATTTCATTAATCTCTTAGTGTGTATTTGTATTTGACAATCTAAGCTTTTTTGCTGTTATTGCAGTGTGGTTGTACAAAGCACAAAGCACAGAATGACTTGTTTCTCAGTCTGTTGCGATACCGCGAAGTTGATAATAATTTATATATGTACACGTACATATGAATACAGAACCGGCTCATTTGTTTTGAATAAGAAAAATAAACATATGTTGACTTTGTCATTTTCAAATACGATATGTACGAATGGATTTAAAGTGAATGTGATACATTTTTTAAAATGAAAAAAAGGTCATCAAACCATCGGGATACCTTTAAATGAACGTATTCACATTTTCTGTTACAAAGTTGACTGTTTATTAAGCACTTGTCAAATGTACATATGTAAGTAGGTGCTAAAAATGTTCATTCAAAATTTGTAAACCCTTCTAATGGAGTACATAAGTACACAAACGTATTTGTATGCACGTGCTATTATTTTTTTTTTCTATTTCCTGTTTTACCCGAAAAGCCTGAAAGTTACACTATGCTGAATCATGGGTAACTGATTTTTTATCATAACATAATTTTTTGTACTGTAATTACTTTGATACTTCAGATTAAATTTAGTCGTGTTTTTTTTACTTGCTGGGTAAGCAAAATGCAAAAAAAACGGTCATCTCCAGCTTGTGTTTTTGTATATTTTTTGAAACAAACGTCCAGAGGGTATTTTTTTTTATTTTGCGAGAAAATATCACAGGAAAATGGCAAATCATTGACAGTCCAATTTTGAGACAATTTTTTCGAGCATTTTAACTGGTATCTCGCCAAAAAGACGTGTAATGTGCTCTTCCAATGCTGCAATTGAGGCTGCGTTGTCGAGTTGTTTGACGAATCCCCAAAAAATAATAGTCTCAAGACGTTAAATCGCACGATCCAGCTGGCTTAATCAGCGGTTCAAAACGAGAAATAAGTTGCCTCCCGAAATCATTTCCCAATTGGTCCATCGATAAACGTGCCTTGCTGGAATCATATACCGATCAGGTTCAGCTCGTACATTTTGGGCGAAAATTGTTCGAAATCATTGAACAGTATCGGGCGCCATTGACGGTAGCGTTATTTTCACATTCAGCGTTAAAAAATACGGACCAAGTCTTCCGCCGGACCAGCTGCTCTTATACAGTATAAGGTTGCTCATAGGACATGTCCATTCAACAAGAAATAAACTGCGTCGGTGAAGACAATTTTTCGTAAAAAAAAGCGAATCTTCCGTCAGCTTTTCTGAGACCACGCACCAAGAATTGGACGTTGCGGCACGTCGTTTACCTTCAGTTCTTGCAGGAGCTGTATTTTGTAAGGTTTTAAGGCTAAGATCCTTGCGTAGAATTGTTCACGAAGTCGAGTAATCCAATTGATGCGAACGGCGCGGATGAAAAAATCACAGTCTTCATTTAAACTCGGGTAGGTGGCTTGATGTTAAATAGCTTGAAATTGGTGCAAGTTGTTAGCTATGCCTTGAATTGCATCTTCAGTAGGCCGTCAAATGCTCGCAGTGCGCGAAAAACACTGTTTTTAGAGCCCGAATTTTGGTAATAAAAATCAATAAACCGTAAGTATTGCTCCAGTGTCTTTGCATGATGAAATGGCGTTGCATGTTTAACATCTGATACATGTTACGAATCAAGCGTGAGCTGTCAAAAAATATAACGTTGAAAAACCAAACAGCAAACAATCACCCATTTTTATCCTAAAATTTTTTGAACATCAGCCTGATTTCAACTTTTCCCTCCTGCCTTGTTAGCTACATTATGAACCGTTTGAGATATCCGTTTTTGACGTAAGAATAAATGCAGTAATTTTGTATACTAGGAATTGCAAACACTGCATTTATGTACGTCATTAAGTGCTGCCACGAGATTAAGTGCACTTATTCGATTTAGTGATAAAGTAGGCCCATCCAGATCTACAGTTTGCAAGTAAATCGGGACTCAAGCTCCAATTTGTTTAACATTCATATTTATTGTAGATAAACGGATATAAAAAAAAATTCTGAGATAAAAATAAGAGAACATTTCATTGAAGAAGTCTAAACCGGAACAATTCTTCCAACTTCAATGAGTGAGCTCTATACGAAGATACTAATTCCAGTATTTTTAAAATTTTTAAAATTTTTGCTACTTCGATATTCTGGAAAGAATTTTTATACCTTTGCTGATGTTGATAATTTCACTAACCCTATGCTCGTTGATCCATTCCTTAATGTCAACCAATTTCTCATAATTGAATCACGCAGTCAAAAAAAAAGGTCAAACTATCATTTTACAATTTAAGAATTCCAATTGAGACTTTGTTAAAATCTTTTCCAGACATTCAGGCTTTTCCGTATGTTTCTTCAATAGTGACGCATATGCCGCCGCTGATATGATGACAAACATTACTTTCCAAGGCATGAGAATCTTCATTCCAAATGAATTAAAGACCAATCAGTCAAATGAAAATGGTTGATTCGACTTGAGCTGCATAGAGGCAATTGGAAATTAGAAATGACTTCACTACGCAGTGAAAAGTTTTCTTTTCAAAGAAATTCAATTCGTTGACCTGGCGTCCACTGTGCAATAATCAATATCTGGCGAAACTTTTTTCAAAAAATTAAGTTGCTCTTCCATGAACAAAAACTATGTTTTTCAACGACCGAATTACTTACTATGTGCTTAAGCCTATTCCTGGTGTATATTTGCATAATTGCAGGAAGCTTTTAAAGTCAAGTTTCCTTAACAAAAAAATTGGAATTTGTCGGTTTTTGTAGCGTTTCACTGAATTCTTCAGTTCTTAGTCCTTAGTAGTTGTGAAAAAAGTCAAAAGTTAACAAACAACATTTACACTTTACTTTTTTTCGTTCGATTACTTCTCAGACTAAAGAAAACACAAAGTAAAGTGAATGCATGAACTTAAGACTGAGTTTTGAAATTTAAGACACGCGAACTCAAGCCAATTTTTCATTTTTTGCTTCTCTAAATATTTCAAAACCAGAAAATAAGAAGGTTTCTCGTGCCCCTTTTGGCCATCCCCTTAATATTTTTTTTTTTCATTACTATTCGATGTAGAGGCTGAACTTCTTTGCGAAAGTAAGACCCCAAAAGATGTTGATAATATTGATATATTAATAATTGCTTCTCCAATTGATATGGTGAGTTCTACTAGAGAATCGGAGACGTTCGCCAACTCGTGTAACATGCACAAAGCCAAAACATGCTCCAGAAGAAGGCTTGGCTCTCATCATAGACAACATCATAAGGCTGCTCAAAGCAATTTATTCTAATCTTATCCAATCCAATCTCTTGTATAACACGTTCATGGAGAACAAATACAATAAAGTTTCCTATAAGATTGGTTCAGCTACCGAAAGAAGATCAAAAGGCAAATAAAAAGGAAAATGAACAAAATTTAAAATTTCTAAAAACCCAGGAGGAATAGTACAAACCGATCTGTACTTAATTGATTTCTCTTTGAATCTAATTCACTGCTTTCATTGGAATCCAGTTTTTCACGAATAAACGGACACAACCTTCGATCAGAAACCATTTCTTAGGTTATGATAGCAACTTCAATTTTTTCATCTTCTGAAGTTGAGGAGAACTCGGAAAGTGATTAAAGCTCCTTCTATGTACATAAATAATCAATACACCTATATTTATATTTAAAATAAAATTTTTGTTACAAACAACAAAAGAAAATCCAAATTTTAAAGAAAACTTGAAACGTTTAATTTTTTTTTTTTTTTTGTTTAGTTCAAAAAGCAATCGCAGTTCTTATTCTATTAAATTTATTTTAAAACTTGTATTGCCATAAAATTAAACTACCTTTTCCAGTTTAAAAAGGCCACAATGAATGCCAGTAGTAAGATTTTGAATAAAGTTCCGATAGAATGCGAAAATTTCACACTGTTTGGAGGCGGGAAAAAGTGACGGTCGATTTTCTATTAAAAACTACCTAACATCGTCATATTTCATCAGTCAAATCTCTAGACAAGCCAATCTGCACGCTGTGTCCATCGTAACCAATTCCACACGTCCTGGCTACGATTTTCGTCCATCTATGTATATTTCTACGCTGGAGTATTAAAAGATTTGAACATACACAAATAGGCACGCTACCAAAACCATTGCGTAAGCTTTTTCATCTGTTGAAGTCTTCTGTTCTCTTTAAGAGAAGATGCAAAATAGCACTTCTCCAAAAAAAGGCGATTATTCTCCCTTCAATTCAAAACCCATTACACTTTCATCTCTTCTTTCTAACGTTATGGAAATCATGGGTTCGCTTATGAATTATCTTGAATTTAGAAAGCCATTTAGATTGGCTGAAAGTACGAGGTCCACTGATGTTGTGATGTCTTGTTTCACCGACTAATGTAACCATTCTTTACATAACTTCGCCGAGACAAAGGCACGCATGAATTATTATTGCTGCAATTCACCTTTTTTTGGAATGATCACATATTCGATTTTGCCAAAAACCTTGCGACTTGCTTATGTTTTCTTAAACGATGAAAGAGATACTTTACTTTTTTATTAATATATAATCTTATCATTTATATCAATCTTAAAGGATTTTATTTATCCTAAGCTTGGATACAATGAGCAGGTCATCCAATACCACATCGCACTTACTCGATAGAGTTCAAAAGTTTACATAACAAAATCAATCAAATTTTTAACTTGCCCGTCGCTGTTCTTCCGATACTTTGACCAAATAGTCAATTCGACCGTTTTGCAATTCTCTGGCAACAGTTGTACTGAAAACATGAGGGATGCCTTGCCCCCCTCAGTTTTTTTTTGCCACAATTCAAAACCAATATGGACCGATACCTCACTCATCTCCCCCATTACAATTTTTCCTTCGGTTGTGTAAAAATCATCATGCCCTAATAGCCCTAAAGAAATAACACAAAAACTATATGTTTAAAATTTCGATTAGTAATTGTCGCAAAGAAAAAATATATAAACTGGTTAGAATTAAGGAAAAGTAAGGGGGACGTTTTTCCCATCTTCAAAATAGTCGCTCGTCGAAGGAGCAAAGGAGATTCATTCATCAAGGCCAGTTAACAATGATCAAGCAAGTTGTGGATGACGAAAGAATTCTACACAGCTATCGACAGAATTTAGAAGGGCAGAAAAACATACCACTTATTGTATTCATCAGAAAAGCCATCGTCTTGAACCTTTATTGATAATTGCAGCTTGATGGCTTAAAATCTATTTAAGCTATTATGTAAGGAAGCAACAATTATCTTTTGCAAAAATCAAATTCAAAACAATTCGTTCAGCGAATGTTTTTCTAAAATTTTAGACAAATTATTTTCAATACATTAGTACTGTGACTAAAGTGACTATTAATTTCCAATTAATGGTGCTAATTATATTTAATATTTTAAATTTAAAAGTCAAATACATAATCATCTATTCTCAAATTCACAATTAAAACTGTGGAATAAATGGGAAATTGCACGTGGCGTAGATTTTCTTTATTTACCTTTAGTTTGTTATTGACATTTATTTTAATATCAATGTCTACAGAAAAAGATCTTGGCAATGAATGAGGCTAAAATAAAAAAAAAATATAAACAAATTAAATAAATACACACATTCTTATTTTTAGACATGGCAAAAACACTGGGATGCATCACAAATGATTTTTGTAGAAAAACTTATAAGTCAAAAAATCTCTTATGAAACGATATTAATCGGAAATACTACAAACAAAGTTATGTTAAGATACAATTATATCTCTTATAATTAAACAATTATGTCACAGCAAATGGAAGTATATGAAGGATGCTTAGTTTTTCTGTCTTATTTGCCCCGAGAATGCTGCTATTTTCGAAAGTGATTTAAATCAATTATTCATACGACGGTATGGTTAGCAATTCGTTAAATTTGAATATGCTTCGATGATAAACAATAAGTTGTACCTAATATGATCAATAAGAACAATTTATGACTCACATTACAAACAACAACGAAAGTTGACTTTTCCAAAAACAAAAAAAAAAAGAATATAAAGATGCATATGTGACTTTGTAGCAAACTTCAAAATTGTTCAAAAATCTTCCACCCTAAATTCCGCAAAACAAGCTTATGTATAATTACTCCGGCCGAACTTTTCAAACCTGTATGAAGTTGTAAGATTGCAAATCACACAAATTTTGTATCTGAAAATTTACATCACTTTTTACTGTTGCTAATAACATTGCCATTGTCATTTTTATATACGAATATTTTTTGATGTATCATGCTGATGTGTTAACTCATTTATTATCGATAAAAAAAAATTGTAAATTGTCAGAATAATTGTTAGCTGAAAGCTGCAATGTGAAAAGCTTGTGGAATTTATTGAGTGCCCTAAACGACCAGATCACACCACAGTTAGCTGCTAATTGTTTTTCCGTTTTGAGAATGTCTCCGACTTGCGTATTCGGTTACAATAAATTAATTGATTGTAAGATATGCGCACAGATGAACTATTAATCGTCATCGGAGTCACCGAAAACTTGAATTCATAACTTTTTGCTTCATGTTTGCATTTTACAGTACTTTGAAATACTACACTCTTGTGTACAGACATTACTATGAACTTAGCGCCGTGCCAAAGGCTTATCCGTCGTCACGTTCAAAATAAAGCTGTGTTTACTCATGAGTCGGAAAATAGAGTTTACTTGTCAAAATTATTGGTTTGTTCACTAAGCTATTCTGAGCGGGGAACAATCAAAACCGCACATGCATGAAATAATATTTGTTGCTATGTGATTTCAAAAGTATATTTAACAATAAATCATACCTTTGGCTTAAATTTCGATGCCATTATTCATATGTCCTCCACGAGAGTTGTTGCAGGACTCGATGATTATAACATATGGGCTTGCAAAAAAAAATAAACCCAAAAAATCTCGTTTATTTTCGAATTATTCCTTTAAAAATATTTACGAATACTCGGCGATCCTGAGAAGTTATATCGTTCCATGGCTTATCAATATTCTTCGTATTTTAATCACAAATACCAAAAAAATATAGCAGCTTCCGATCGGTTGATTTATTTTGGCTCATATGTCGCTGGTTAAAATACGGCTCGAAGGACCAAATGTAAAATGTTCAAAGTGCATTGTCCGTGCTCGAAATAAATTGTTCTTGCTGCAAAAATATTGCTCTTCAAGCAAAAAGAAACACAAGTTATTTCTTGTACGTTTTAAAAAAAAAGCAACAGTCCCTTTATTTTGCCGTACAGGGCCTTTAAAGCAAAGTTTGCGGAAAGTAGGGTGATAATTGCCATTAAATAACCAACATATGCCTATCCCGCCAAATATAAGATTATTTCTTTCAGTGAAATTATCAATGGTTTTTTTATTGGTGCTCCAACTTAAAATCAATGTACAGTACAATGTACAATGTACAGATTGAAAGTTTTTGGGATAGTTTTGATTTATAATAAATAAAGTCTTAAAGAAGTATCTTATTGATTTAAATCCTATTAAACATTTAAATTATATAAAAACTAATATATATTAATACCAGTCATTGTAAATTCATTACCATTGTTTTATAATTATTTCCTTTTTTCAAAAAAAAAAAAAAAACAATACTTATCACTCTGTTTAAACGCCATCACGAGATAGACGAGCTTAAGTTCTTCAACTTAATCCTTGAAGGCTAAACATGCGTTATTTTCACTGATTTCTAGGGATTTACATTTATATCCGATTTGTATTTAATACAATAAATAAATACCGATTAGATACCGATATCTGCATTTACCCAACTAAAACCCGAGTTCATCTTTTTTAATGGAAGATTTTTATTTTTCAATCACAAGACGAAACCGAAAGAAATTATTGAAAATTTTTGAACTTAATATACATCATCGTTTTTATTAGTCTCATGTTAATCGAATTAAGTTCTAATCGATATTTGTTATAACTATTATTATAAGAATTAAAAGCAGTTTGGTCGAATGGTTAACAAAGCTTAAAGCATCATTTGCAACTTCATTTGCATAAGTAAATTAAATAAATAAACACAGACGGCACAGCCCATCTTCACAAGGCAAAATGAAGGTAGACGAAGCGCCTTAATGGGCCCTCAATCGCTTTATTAAAACTTAGTTGAAGAAATTCTTTCCATTTCCTAAAGGATCTTATTCTATATTTAAAGCTTTTTGACTCGCCCTTTACGGCCTTTGGATGTGAGGCCACAAAGACGAAGGCCCTTATTTTCTTTAAGCTTATCCCCTATGACGCGGACTGATAAACTCGGTCCTAATAAACTCAATATTTTCGTCTGAGCTGTCGGCAAAGTCTCCTTTGTAACAAAGCCGCTTGTCCACTAGTTTTCGGCAAGGTTAAAAATCAAGGGCACCGCTTATATGGTATATTTAAGGTCTACGAAGCGAACGCCTATGGGATTGTGAGTTTGAGTAATCAGTCCAAACATCAAGATCATAAAAAACAGACAAACTTGCCGAACTATTAAACGTTGTTGTTAAAAAGTGACACAAGTCTAGTATATACAATACTACAATATTTCTCATGTTTTTTGAAAACAATCTTTGTCGTCACAAGTTGCACCTTTTCTCTTCTGTTCGTTGTGATAAAATTAATATTATTAAAAAACACAAACAAGAATTTTTAATAAAGCTTTGGCGTAGGAGTTTATATGCCGAATTAAAATTGGTTTAGTATTTCCAGACGAAATAAACAAATATCGTAAATAAACAAATAATATATACGAGTATATATGTAAAAATTTTAGACGTGAATTTTAGAAGTGAATAATAAATATTTTTTGTTTTTTAATTTCAGGATGGCTTGCTACAAGATATTTTGTAACATTTATGTTGTTTCTTGGCATGGCGAACGCATACGTCATGAGGACAAACATGTCTGTAGCCATCGTCGCTATGGTAAATCATACGTACGTAAATGAAGGAAACATTGAGCTTGTGGATGATGAGTGTCCTGATTCGAACTATTCGGTTGTGGTATGTATTTCTTTTTAAATTTGTTCAAGATATTTAACTAAAGTGTAAGATTAATTATAAATGAAATTAATTGCTGACTTAACGAGCTCCCGAAATTATTTAAAATTTACGGAATGAGACCTGTCCTATTCAGAGTTGCGATTTCTGAACCCATTTGTTCCGCCTTTTGATGTATGAGAGATCCCTTTTTGGTTGCTGACAAAATGAACCTGGTTCTGTCTGATGGTGAAGATTTTATCTGCATTTTATTGCGTGTGTTTTCCAGAACATTGAAACGCAAATTTACCAGCGGAGATAAAGTCAATGACTGATAAAAAGATGGATCCGAAAATAATCGGTCTCGAAAATGGTCTACGTACTCGTATATCCGTTTAAAGTGAAGTGTTAAAATGTGGGTTTTTTGTTTGAAAAACACATTCTTGCAATCGGACTCTTAAATTTGTGAAAAAGCGACAAAAAAGTGTTGTTTTAATGCAGCAACTATAAGGCGAATACGGGTCTGAATTGTTCAGGGATTATCGGAAGCCCTCGATCAAAGGTATCCATATACAAACAAGTCGTAAGGACTCATGACCGGTGATCAAAATATTGCAAGAGAAATCGAATTGCCTAAGGTTGTCTGGGCACCAGTATTTCATGATCTTTTTACTAACATACCAATCATCATTTTTCAAAACAAGCATGTTGTTTAAAAACATTCCAACATCGTTCTTGCTGGGGTTTTTCTGAAAAGAATAAAAGCATAATTTGTAACTAGTGGAACTATACTTTCTTTTTCCAAATCATATGCAAGTTGAAAAAATGCCACTTTATACAATTGGTGGCGCTACAGCTTCTTTGAGGGCCAGAGCCTAGCCTTACGAGAGATGGAAAATTACAGGACCTCTTTACCGGGTCCTCACGCTCATCAGCTGACACACTTTCCAAATGAGCCACTTCAACTGAGTCAAACATTTACATCTAAACTTCCTCGCGATAAAATAAATTTGAATACTATAACACTTTCGTTTTCGGAAAAAATGTTTCACCATCGAAGGTAATAAAGGCTTTATGCCTACACGCTTTTTCTATAAACCGCACATAGTCCCATTCTGAATGTGGAACGATACAAACATTAAATTATTATTCCTTCTTAATATGATAGCTCACTTTCGCTAGACATCCAAAATGGGGAGATCTATCTAGACTTTCTATAAATTACCAAACATGAGCTGAAAATACCTTTGAAAAAATACCAATTATTTTCGTGACAAATGTTCTGGGTGCCGGGGATTAGCTTCACCTCACAAATGAAGGAACTTAGAATAAGATTAAGCAGAATTGATTTTCTTATGTGATATAGAAGTATTACCCAGTTTCTTATTCCGGCAGAGTTAATATTTTTGATTTCGACATCATTAGTCGTACTTTTACTTGTAAAAGAATGTCCATCTTCACATGCGTCTGCGCAAGAAGAAACAAAATAAACAAAGGTTCAAAAGCTGTTGTTTTTATGGCATAATGCTGCACATCCTTCGGGAAACTTTCAGCGACTTCTAGATTTCAATTTAATACAGTTCTCGAGCTGAATTATCTCTCTAAAAGAAGTTCTTCTCACCAAAAACAATTCTATTGGAGTTTGAAGTCTGCCAAAAAGGCTTGGTATAAGAAAAGGCCAAAGTTCATGGTTTAACACTTAAAATAAAACAAAAACACAAGAATTATTGACTTTTATTAAGAAAAAATTAATACTTAATAATAATTAATAATAAAATCAAAATTTAATGTATTTTAATTGAAAGCAATCCGTTCGTTTCGACGACATGAACACGGCCATTACCGACAGTCAGAAGTCAGCTGACTCCAAAGTCAGCTGAAGTTACTTTTCATAGCGCCAGAGAATCGATGATTTGGGGCAAGCATTTATTTCATCGGCAGCTGTCTATCTTGGAATGACTGGTACTGGTAGTGCCTCAAAAACATCTTTAGTCATTGTGCAGATCTTTCAAAGTTCGACTGAGTTCTTCCGTTCCGCTTTTGTGTACTATGGTGCATTCATCACACTGATTCGAGATGTTGCGTGTGGGGTTTTCAGTCACTTTGAATGCTGATTGTGCCGAATGAGCAGCTTTCTAGCAAAGTGGCCGCTATCCCGGAAGAGGCAACCACAACAGCAGCACTGACGTGGCAGTTTCATCGGCTTAGATAAAAATAGTGAAAAAAGTATTATGTTAATACTCACCGGTCAATGGATTTATCTGTTGCCCAGTGTCGAGTAATGTAACCCAACCTCGCTTGTTTCCAAGTGTTCAGCAATGATCACAATTGCAATTCCATCTGTTAAAACTACTATCATGGTATATCGTACTATCCATTGAATAAAAGATTTTAAATAATTAGTGGAGTGTGAATTGGTTTTCGATTATTCTAGCGGGTCGTTCATCTGCTCTGATCATGAGTTTGATGTTATCACTTGGCAGGCGATCCAACGGAGTTTTGAAAATTCGAACCAAGCATGATGTTCTTGAAGAAGTTGATCATGTAAGAATTGCTCCTTTCATTGTTGGACGCCGACAAATAAATTTGAGAAAATTTTCTGTGCGTCTCCAAGCGATTGCAATGATCCATTTCGACAATGGTTTTATGCCTGGATCTGTTACGTCGGAGGTGAAGTCAAAATCAATTTATAACTGGTTATGTATGCCCACCAAAAAGAATTGATGTTTACGCACCCGAGAAGAAATTATAATAAATATCTAATTGAATCCCCGTTCTTCTATAATATCTGCTCCAAATGAAGTCATTTGGGAACATCTGTTGTATCTTTTAGTGTTGGAAAGTAATTGTCGGGATTCTGTGGTTTTACCACGGAGCAATAAATGAATAATGGCGATTTCACCTTGTCACTGAGACAACCCAATAGAGGCGTTTCTCCACCAACCACACAACCTCCATTGGACTCATCCGAACTAAAGGATGCGAGTTCGATTTTGTAATCATATTGAAACGCAACTCGATTCAAGTCAACACTTGTTGTATTTGTGAAGCACGTAAACGGGTGATATTAACGCGCCGCTGTTCTCGTACGAACTCTTGGTCAACTGCAATAATTCAAAGCCTTATTGCATAACATATGACTTCGTCATTAAAGATGAGAGCTTTTGGCTTCTGGAATTACGAACAAATCGGCAAGGAAAATCAAACGCACAGTCCCAAATAACCGACTGATTGTTGATACGAGTGCAGTTTTTTTTTTGTGAATTTTTTAGATGTTTCAATAGTTATTCTGCTATTCGGTGCGAAAATAAATCCAACAAATAAAAAATCATGAAAATATGTCCCACACGTTCTTGAGTTAGAAATGGCGTTACTTTCACGACTTTGTTTCATATATCTTAATAAAAACGATCGCCTTAAAAATTGCAAAGTATTTTGAGTGATCTTGGCGTCACACCTCTTTTCGGAATTTAGCTTAACCTTAGGGTGATATGGCAAAGGTACGGTGACCATTTTTCCAGAGGCAAAATATGAGGAACAGATTATATTTATTAAACATATGTGTACTTTAGATAACATTTTGAAATCAGTTTTTTAAATGGGTATTCTAGTCTAGAGGCATGAATTTCATTGAATTTTTGAAGTGTCATAAAAAAAGGCAATCAATATTTTTAGTATACATGTTTTTTTAGTTATTCATTAACACAACAAGAATACAGAAAAAAAAAAAATAAAAAAAGTTGAAAATCTCAAAAAATAGCAGTTGATGAAGTGGGGGTCTCAAAAAATTGGCGCGTAACCATACCTACGATTAAAAAGGTTATTAATGAAGAATAATGTCGCAATGGAACTACGGATGGGGAAAGTTCCAGACATAGTTATCTCTATAACGTAAACCGTGGGTATTGTTTTTAAAATGACAGTGTTGAGAAAAAAACGCGTTAAATGTTTCGCGTAAATTTTTTCACAGTCTAAGTCATGAAATGATATTGTAGACTTACATTTATTCAATCTGCCAATTCTTCTTCATACATCGGACCTTTCTCGACTTCGAAAAAACTATTTTTCGCGTTTCTCTCTTCATATCAAACAGTTCTGGCCTCCTTTGATGCGTTGGTTGCTCGTATCTCGGAGCGGTCAATCCGGACCGTTTCACAGCAAATGAATGGGCTTCTTTTTTTTTGCGCTGAGGATTTTTATCCATTTTATAAAAAAAAAAAAATATTTCACAACACAACGGATGTCTTTTGTTCGATTAGTTCCGGCCGAACCAGTTTGGATGCCGTGTCAGCAAAATACCGATATCTCCGAAAATAATTTGAATTTTGAAAAATCCTCTTGTTGATATATTCTTGAATAGTTAAAAAATCGATTTTTTGAAATTTCTAGACTAGAATACCACAAAGGTCAAAATGCATGTAACAAAAAGTTAAAGTTTTTATATTTTCGTTGCTATATTTTTTTCGCAATTTTTTTTCTCCAAGATTTCAACTCGATTTCGTTAGTAAGTTTCAAAATCTGGGCAGTCGAATCGAAATTGCACTTTGTTATTAACAGTGCTTCTAGTGTAGCAACTTTTAACTGTGATTTCTCGTCTTCGATTTTAAGATCATTTCTTTATTTCAAAACATTGGAAACGCTTTTTTCAAAAGAATCCCAAGTAGAAATGTATTCAAAAGTGCCCATTCGAAGTGTTTGACACCATTAAACGCTGCATCCCATGGACTTAAGTAAATTTGTTACAAACTTGTAAAGGGAAACTAATGTGTCAATATTCCCTTTAAATTCAAGCTTTGTAAGAGCATGCTTAAAAAACGTCTAACTTCCTTTCAATCAGTTTATATTTAAAATCGTTTAAAGCAGGAGAACCTTCTGTCAATGAAATGAAGAATGCATTAAAAGAACACGGTTGTTCGAATTTTAATCAAAAGATTCCATATTTCAGCACAAGGATCATAAAGGAATTTCAAATTGCTAGACACTTTTCTTGCAAACGAAATAATGTTTTAGAGGTTTGAAGAGCCCAAATAGTTTTCTGTATTCGAAATCAACGTTGTCACATATTTTCTTCAACTGTTCGACTGGCTCCACGTAAATATAAAGTGACAAAAAAAAAAAGAACTTCAACGTCAACCGAAGCCGGTCGGAAGCAGTCTGGACGCAATTAATAAAAATTTGGAAGTAAATGTGTTCTTAATCGTAGAAAAATTCAAGTTAATAGTACGAAAATTTAGTAAAAAGAGGACAAATTACTGTCCTCTTCAAAAGAAGACGGATGGTCACCATAGGCATACACTTAAACATTATTGTCGACTTCGAATGGCCTCTTGGGCTTTATCTTAGCAATTGAATTCTTCGGAGGTTTTCCAATCACAGGAACAGCTGCTCCCTCCTGTCAAAGACACCCACAATTCTGTATAGTAATGATCAACATTTTATTATTATTATTATTATTATTATTATTATTATTATTATTATTATTATTATTATTATTATTATTATTATTATTATTATTATTATTATTATTATTACTTCTTCTCTATTTAAAAAAAAGCACATTTCGCATATTTTAAATTGCTTTTGTATTTTCAGGAAGAGGAAGATGGTGAATTCAAATGGAGTTCTAGTACACAAGGATACATTTTGTCGTCGTTTTTCTACGGATATGTGATAACTCAAGTAAGATTTTCGGCCTAAAGTTGTCGAATTCAACTAACAAGTCTGTTTTTTTTTTAGATACCCTTTGGTATTTTAGCAAAAAAGTATGGAGCACTTAGATTTTTAGGATGGGGCATGTTGATCAATTCGGTGTTTGCGTTTCTCGTTCCGGTAGCTGCCCGAGAAGGTGGTGTATATGGTCTCTGCGTGATCCGGTTTATTCAAGGACTCGGTGAGGGACCGATTGTACCATGCACACATGCACTTTTGGCTAAATGGATTCCACCAACTGAGAGATCTCGTATGGGTGCTGCTGTTTATGCAGGTGCCCAATTCGGTACAATTATTTCGATGCCATTGTCTGGTTTATTGGCCGAGTATGGATTCGATGGAGGCTGGCCTTCAATCTTTTACGTTTTTGGATTAATTGGCACAATTTGGTCGGTTGCGTTTTTGATATTCGTGTTTGAAGATCCCTCGTCGCATCCAAGTATCGATGAGAAAGAGAAGAAATACATTAATCACTCTCTATGTCGTTCTGATGATACAAAGGTAAAGTTTATAATTAAGATGTGAAAAAATTATATAGAATTTTTTTTTATATCCCTTTTAGGTTCCAGCAATACCGATCAAAGCCATATTGAAATCTATGCCATTCTACGCTATTCTCTTGGCACACATGGGTCATAATTATGGCTATGAAACTCTGATGACAGAATTGCCAACTTATATGAAGCAAGTGTTGCGGTTTTCGCTGAAATCGAATGGATTCCTCTCGGCCCTTCCATACCTAGCCATGTGGCTCTTCTCAATGTTTATTTCGGTTATAGCCGATTGGATGATAACTTCAAGTCGTTTCTCATTAACAGCAACAAGAAAGATTATTAACAGTATTGGTAAGAATCTAATTTGATATTTGCTACAATAACAAACAACAAAAATAAATTTGGACTCCATTTAATTCCCATCATCAACAAACATGTGTACTCGCTGATAAATTGTTTCTATTTTATTGGTTTTTGATTAAGACTTTTGATCAATGCCAATGCCTATCTTATAACTCGTAGCTTTTTTAGGTTTGAAAACCATCAAAACATTTGGTATGATTCATTTTTATGGCGCCTTTTCTTTTATTTATTTTCTTCACTTTTAGTAGACTCAATGGCTCGATAAAATTGAATAAGAAAATTGATTTATTCCACATTCGGGTGATCCAAAAGTGATGTGAAGTGATACTAAACATAATGTTTTTCAGTCTTATTATGCATATAATATTATATCTATTCTTCTAGTCCCCAGATTTTTCGTACTTAAATCTTCTCCAAGAAAGAAAGCCACACCCATTCTTGCAAAAATGATCGGATTCTTCGTTAAATGCAAGAAAACGTGCGACTAGTATTTCAAGACTTTAGGTCTATTCCACAGTACACTCATTGCGGCTATTAAGGCTCACAAGAATCGCGTTAATATGATCCTTTCGGGCCACATTATTTTTCAATTGCTTTGAAAGAAACAAGACAGTCTGTCACTCTTTAGTCCCATAGTGTAATCTAACCTACCCTCCTATTAGATTGGTAGATCATGCTGGATCCGTTAATTTATCGGCTTGTCATGCTGGAGACTTAAAAAGAGGTCGTCAAAATAATTTCAGATTAGTTCATTGGCTTTGCTATGAAGGCACAAAACTGAAAGTAAAATCATGAATCTTGCTGTCAAAAAATAATGGCGTATAAAATACTGCGAATTGTGCGAACGCAAATAAGTCGCATATCGATTTCTGCGTCCTTTCTTCGACGAAATCCTCATGGATTGATTGGAATACATTGAAAGTAATGTCAGGTATTGATTTTGAAAACCATTTGGCAAATTTAAAGCCGAAAACTATTTTCTCCGAAACCATTCTAAAAGTAATTTTTTTTCATGTTTTTTTTTTGGTCTAGATGTAGTCTCGAAAATTCTGTACATGACAACTTATTTTTTATCCAAGCTTTGCATGGAATTGGTCGATATGTGGTTGCAAAAGAATGTGCCACATGTCGAACAGCCATTGAAACAATAAATGCTTTGTGCTAGAAACTGCCGAAACGCGATTTGTGATCCTTGGACTTTTCGGTTTACTCAAAACTAATGTCTTTATCACTAAGCACTAAAGCATAGAAATGCAAAAATGCAATTTTTTTTAATTATGTTCCCCAAAATTAGAACAGCATTTTATATCGTTTCACAGAGAACACTTTAACCTGAAGCAGAAAGGCTTTCAAGTAATCAAGCATTTAGGATCAGTGCTGAACCGTAATTTGTAAAAAAAAAAATAGAACACATTTCACAGACACTTTTTTTTGTCAAATCATTTATTACGACGATAAGATTGCTGGTTCCGTGTTATCAGGGATTTCCCGAAACATAATACAGCACAGGCGCACAGATAAACAGATAGATTTTAACATTTTACTTTTTGTTGCATCCCAAATGTTTGTGCAGTTCAGCACTTGAAAGATAATGACAAACTATTATTGCTAATATAATAATTTTTAGTCTTGAATAATTAAGTGTATCTCTTTCAAGTAGCTCTGTTCCGAAATTATTTCATTTCATTTTGTATAGAGGACTCTTTTGTCTGTGGCTCTTCTAGCAGCATGCAATATAATATGAACGTTGCCAAGTGAGTCAATTAAAGAAATGCCTCAGATGGTATGTCTTAAATTACTTTCTTAAATGTCCCGTATAAGGGCTAAACAAGCCTGAATTGAGCTCGTTCTCATTTGGCGATCGCGTAAAATGGTACTTTACAAGATCCATGACAACGTCGTTGATCCTGTCGATAGTTTGGAGGCATCCAATAGTCTCTTGTAAAAGACATAGTGCCAAAATTCTAAATGAGCGTTGTCTGCATAGGTCAAAATTAGGCTCACAAAGGATTGGTAGCATAGGATTTGAATATCGTATCTTAATTGAGTGTTAATATGTTTATTATAATAATAAAGGGTCTTCCTATAAGGACTTTCGAACAGTTGACAGTTGATAGCGGCCATATTGTTGAAGCTGTATCAGTCAAATTTGCTCTCATTTATTCAGCCTGTTTTTGGAAAACACCATGGATGAATAAAGCGTTCGACAATGCGTGCAAATATTGAATCTTTTTCATCATAATGGGTGTTCGGTTCGGACAACGTTCCGCGCGCTTTGCCATTTTACAGTCGCCATAGTCATCCTTCCGAGAGGACTATTCGCACTAGTTCACTGGTTCACCAACACACGCGCGTCGACGTAATGCATCATCGCCGCTGTCCGTGAGAGTGTGCAGGATTATCCGACTCTCTGGCGCAGTTGGAAATTGACTCTAATTTTCGTTGAAAAATCATCTCCACCGATGAGGCCCATTGCAGTGTTCAGGATTATCCGACTCTCTGGCGCAGTTGGAAATTGACTCTAATTTTCGTTGAAAAATCATCTCCACCGATGAGGCCCATTTCGGGGTGATGGCGTATGTCAACAAACAAATTGAAGATTTTGGGACGATACCAATCCTCAGGAGATCGAAGAGCGTCCAATGCATTCCGAAAAAGTCACTGTTTGGTGTTTGTTGGATTTTGGACTGCCGGCGTCATCAGTCTATATTTCTTTGAGAACGACATTATAGGTCGATGTTTAGCAACATCTCTTGACATGAGTAGGATCATATGAACAACAACGGCACGTGGTTTTAATTGCAAATTCTGCACGAGCAATTCGAGAGCATGGTCATCTCACGTGGAGGTGATGTCAACCGGCCACCGAGATCCTTAGACAAGCCACAAAACCCAAAAACCAGAGCGATCCTCAAAGCCAACATAAACAATGCCATCGGTGAAATTCAGCCTGACTTATGCACCAGAGTCATGGAAAATTGGGCATTTCGAATGCGCGCCACCCAGAGAAACCGCGACGGACATTTGGCCAATGTTATATGGTATTCCATACAAAATGGCATCGAAAGGCCTGATCGATTATCCTCACTTACTTATTCGGCCAACGATCCTGGAAGGATCAGAGCATGAGATAGAGATGCCTTCTAGCCTAGACACGTTGCTTTCAGTTTGTAACGTCAAATTTTTAAACGCCCGCGATTGCTTGTTCCTTGAACCGGAGGTTTTGGTCTTCCCGTGGCTTGGATTGGAAGATAGGAGCGTTATTGACCATTCTTTGTACAGGTCGTAGAGTTCGCGGTCTTGCTTTCTCCTTCATTCGCCCTTCTCGGAGATAGGACCAAATATCTCACGACATATCTTTCTTTCGAATGATCCCAATATTTTCTCAGCTGCTTTGCTTATCGTCCAGCTATCGGCTCCATTGAGCGAACTGGTAAAATTTGTGCCTTGTAGAGCACTATTTATGCCCTTCGTATTACGAGCCCTAGTTGGTTCGACAAACCGAAGAAACAACGGTTGCCCAGGTTTAGTCTCCATCCGAGTTGTCAATCGTTATGTTTTCACCGAGGTGATGCATTATCGAATCTGAATTATCGTTTCCTGGATTAATACATCGGCGAGAATGCTATCGAGCTAGACATATTCGTAATCATTTTAGAAACGTGAATGTTAAAGAGTACTGGTGCCGATACTCTGCCTTGGAAAAGACCATCAGTGACAAAGTGACAAGTACAAGCATCTGGTTCTACGAGTTTTTAAATGAAGATTTCTTTGGTAAAAGTTAGAGTCAAAATTGCATACATTCTAACTGTCGTGTGATATTTCATTTCAGCATTTCATGATTCATTTTTTATTCATAAAATTTCAAAACAACTACTTCCATCAAAATCGAAATTCAAATAATTTGTATTCTAGGTCAATATGGGCCAGGAATCGCTTTAATAGCTGCCTCATATACAGGCTGTGATCGTACGCTTACCCTAGCTATTCTGACAGTAGGTGTCGGTCTAAATGGTGGTATTTACTCTGGTTTCAAAATCAATCATTTGGATCTAACGCCACGATTTGCTGGCTTTTTGATGGCAATCACGAATTGTTCTGCCAATTTAGCTGGTCTATTGGCACCAATTGCAGCTGGAAATTTAATCGATGGCAAGGTAAGGTTTCTTTTTACTCACTAATTTTTAAAAAAAAAACATAACTTTGATGTCATATTTTTGTGTTTTTAGCCAACAATGGGTCAATGGCAAATTGTCTTCTTTATTGCTGCATTTATTTACATAATTTGTGCCACCTTCTACAATATATTCGCGTCGGGAGAGCGTCAATTTTGGGATAATCCAGCTAATGACGAAGATGCGATTTCACCACAAACAACATTAACAAATGGCAATGGCTTAGCCAGTTTAAATGGTACTGCACTTGTGTTACCAGCAGTATCGACCATATCAGAAACTGGACATTAGTTTATTATTTATCCTTGTTTAAACGACACTAAACAAAAAAGAATGCACGATAAGAGTTGTATATATGTCATTAAATTGAAGTGCAATCATGAAAAAAAAACAAGTAAAAAATATTATAAGAAAAATGTTCCCTATACCTTAAACAAATGTGTATAAAGATAAAAAGGGCATCATATTTTATACTATAGTCAGTTTTTTTTTATGATAAAAAAAATATTAAGTTAAAAGACTTTGATTTTGTTATGTTTTTAAATTTAGTTTCAGTAAATTAAAGATTGCAAAAAAAAGAAAAAACTGAAAAATATAAAGTAAACATTGATTGTGATACATTCTGCATAAAAAAGTCAACAACATATTTATAAATTTTTGTAACTAAGCGAAAAAAAAAAAATAATAATGACCTTATAGGTACAAAAATAAACAATGATCAAAAGGTAACTACCTGTCTCTTGTTGTTTACAATTTTACAAATGCTATTGCAATTCAAACTTTGGCACGTTAAAAAACATGTAAGTATTTCATGAGCACATATGTTTTTATTTATTTAGCATTTACAATTGTACATTATTTTTTACATGTAAAAGGAACATATTTTTAAAAGATTTAGTATTAATGTTAACATTTTTGCAATTCAAAAGGTGTGAATATTTATTACAGATAATTAACATATTAGTAAATGGAGAAAACCGTTCATAGTTCGTACGATTGTGAGATACTGAGATTGCATTAGGTATGTATTGAGACGAGACAAGAGGAACATAGAATCAATGTTGCCATCAATAAGTTTGGTTATGAGAGAGAAACATAGATACGATCGGCTGCTCTCAAGGTTAAGCAAATCTATTAGATTAAGTCTGCTTATATAAGGTGGGAGGTTATAAGTGTCTTGCCATCCCAGTCCCTTCAAGGAAAATCTCAAAAATCTCTTTTGAACTTTCTCAATCCTGTCGACATGACATATATAGTGAGGAGACCACACTTGACAAGCGTATTCAATGATCGGACGGACGAAAGTCATTAACAACTGTTTACCAACATAAGGATCATTAAATTGCTTAGATTCTCTTTTAATCCAACCAAGCATTGAGTTCGCTTTATTGGAAATTATGTTGATATGTTGTTTAAACTCGAGTTTTTGATCCAACACAACCCCTAAGACAGAAATATTATCAACATTGCACATTGTCGAGCCATTTAAATTGTATGCGAAAGAAACCGGTGAGCTTTTTCCTATACTTCTTGACATTTAAAAATAAACAATTATTGGAACACCACACATTAAACGCATCAAGATCACGCTGCAGATCATGACATTCTCCAATGTTATGTATCTTCTTGAAGATAGTAACATCATCAGCATAAATACGACATTATAAACAAAACAAACAACAACGGACCTAAGTGGCTGCCTTGTGTTACCCCAAAGTTGAAAGTGAAATAGCTCGAGGAACAACCATTTAAAATAACAAAGTAAGTTCTAATTGATAAATACGATTCAAGCCAAATTAAGAACTTTTTGCTGAAGCCAATTTACTTAACTTTAAAAGTAAGATGCGGTGGTAAAGCTTTACAAAAGCTTTACTTAAATCAGTGAGTACACAATCTGTTTGATTTTTAAACTTAAATGAGTCGACGCAGGATTGTGTGAGTTCAAGTAAAAGAATAGTTGTAGAGCGGCCTTTAAAAAACCCACGTTTTGATTAGGGACAGTTATAGATTTAACATAAAAATACAATGATTCACATAGAACAGATTCAAACAATTTAGGTATTGCCGACAACCTCGCGATCGGACGATAATTTTGGATGTCTTCTTTTCGACCCTTCTTAAATAGAGGAATTATAAACGACTTCTTCCACGCAACAAGAAATATCCAATCAGACAAAGATTGATTGAACAAAACAGAAAGGGGAGTTGACAGATAATCAGCACATTTTTTTAAAACAATAGATGGAACACCATCCGGACCTGATGCTATGTTGTCATCAAGGTTGGATAAAGATGTCGTAATGGTGTCAGTATTTATATTAAAATTAATGTTGGTCAAGTGGTTGAAAGATTTCAAATGACCAAGTAGTTGGTCATTTTGGTCAAGATGATCAAAAGATTTCGAATCACCAAAAAGTTGGTCATTTTCGTCAACATTATCACAGCTAGAAATATCACAGTCTGTAAAAGCAGAATTAAAAAATTCAGAAAACAGATTAGCTATAACTAGAGGGTTATGGCTAGAGCTATCATTGTAACTAAGAACAGACGGATAGTATCCACATTCTTCCTTTTTTTTGTATAAAATTCCAAAAATGTTTGGAATTAATTTTTAAGTCACTTTGTACCCCCTGAATATAATTTAAGAATTTTAAACTCGGTACTCTTAAGAAATAATTTTTGGCATATAAATAGTTTAAGGGTCAGTTTCACAATTTGTTCCTACGATTTTTCAATTTTTTTATCTCACTATCGTACCAAGTAGGGTAACGTTTTGAACATTTTTTTGAGGAAATCGGAACGGATTCTAAAAAACAATCAAACAAAGCGTTGTAGAAATTGAAAACATTTGAATTACCGTCAGAATAATTAAGAATATTAGACCAGTTTAAAAAAGAAAAACAATAATTCAATTTTACAAAATCAGCTTTTCTGAAATTGAATTCAAAATCTCCGGAGCCAAGTGAATCATAAATACTATTATTGTTTAATGAAAATGAGACAATAAGTCACAGTCACTAGTGGGTCAAATGATCGGTGCACTGATATATCTGTGTCAATGGTAGTTCATACAAGGTCCAGTATTTTCCCATATGAGTTCATGATGCTGTTCAGTTGTCTCAATCCAAGCGATATTAAATTGTTATTGTTATTTTTAAGCCCAGCACTGTACCTTCACCTGGTCTTCGCAAAATCATATATTCTTGCAAATTTCGCTCATCATTCTCCCTTGCGCAGCTCTTAAGACAGTAAGGCTAAAAGGTGGGTTGCCCTGATGGAAAAAATCTCTTCTTCACTTCTTTAGCGGGCGCTTCAGTCTGTGGTGGACCTTGGGCCTCAGTCAACATGCCTCTTCCACTAGCACGGTCTTGCGCTAGACGCCACGATTCTGCGGAAAAAAGCAAAGTTTTCTGTTGCCGGAGAAAAAAATGGCTTGAGCCTTTCCGATTTTTTATAATATTTTTTCACGATATTGATTGCATGTTAAAATATATATGTAATAGGATTATCGGGTAAAAATGTCGTTTTTTTTTCAAAAATCAATGCTTTATTGAGGAAAAATAGATATAAATTCAATATTCAAAGTATTGCCCATCGCTAGTCACAAATTTTTCCCATTTTTCTGCCAATTCATGGATGCCCGTTCTGAAAAATTCGACCGGTTTGGCGGCAATCCACGAATCGATCCATTTTTTGACATCATCATAACGGAAGTGCTGGTCAGCCAGGCCAAGTTGCATCGGTCGGAAGAGATAGTAATCGGATGGCGCAAGGTCTGGACTATACGGCGAGTGGGGTAGGACATCCCATTTGATCGATTCAAGGTAAGTTTTGACGACATTTGCAACATGTGGCCGAGCATTGTCACGTTGCAAAATAACTTTATCGTGTCTTGCGATCGTTTCCGGCCGTTTTTCCTTCAGTGCTCGGCTCAAACGCATCAATTGTCATCGGTAGACCTCGCCTGTGATTGTTTCATTCGGTTTTAGCAGCTCATAATACACAACACCCTTCTGGTCCCACCAATTGCACAGCATAACCTTCAGGCCATGAAAATTCTGAACGGCCGTTGATGTTGAGGCATCTCCGGGGTATCCATACGTTGCCCGACGTTTAAGATTATCGTAATGTACCCATTTTTCATCACCAGTGACGATTCGATGCAAAAAAGACGTCTCGTGGCTCCATACGGCACCCAATGTCCTACCTTTCGGATCATTCCCATTGCTTTCAAACGATCGGAAGTGGTTTGCTGAGCGACGCCAAGTGATTTTGCAAGTTCTTGCATTTGTGACGGATCTTGATCCAATGCCTCCAATTCGTGGTCTTCAAACTTTTTCACCTGGCCGGGGCGTTCTTTGTCTTCGGTGTCGAAATCTCCATCCCGGGTAAGCTTCGGTAAGCAATTGATGCGCTTCGGTTGCTTTTTTCTTTAAATGAAAATGAAAACGCAAATGTTGTTTTGATGGCACGATTGTAGAAATTTTACGGTTTTACAAAAACTTGTGTGTTTTCACTAATGACCAATAACCTAGACTGAAATAATTAGAAAATGACATGAAGTTTCTGATGTGACAGCTGTCATGTTCAAAATTCACCTAAGAGTAATAGATATGAAGTTGTCTGCAATAACGACATTTTCAACCGGTAGTCCTATTATAAATATAAAGTATGTATGTTATTAAAGTATATGTTCATATATGTTTATGTTGACTATGACTCTAGCTCTCGGGCTTTTTAGGGGTCTTACCAGCTTGCAGATGTCATACCACCCTGCCATGAACATTTGGATATCTGTTATCATCCCCAATAACTTTCCTTCAGTCAGACTTACATTTGTGTCTTCGTTAGTAATTTATCAACTGACGTTTTTATGTAAGTGAGGTGACAAAATTCGTTAAACTTCAAATGGCCTTCACGGTCAAGAAGGAAAACGAAAATCCTAAATACAATTTCAAAAGAAAGCTAGATTGGGAAAGCCCACCACGATTGGATATCAGCTGACTGGTCAAATGCCTTACATTAGAGTTTTCTTTCGGCGTCTTGCAATATTGGTCTAAGGTTGTTTCTCATCTGTCGGTATTGAAGACCTCATCCTTATCGACAAAATCACACAGAAGTAAAAGTATAGATATTTAGGATTCGCATTTGCGTGGATCAAGAGGTAGAGCAAGAAGCACTCAAAAATCGTGAATTGTGAGTTCTCCATGTATTCGAAGGTTCAGTGAGGATGAAAAAGAAACGTTTCTTAGCACCAATTTATAAACAGTGACATTTAACAACCTAGTTATGATTTTAAATGAAATAAAGCTTCATAACAAATACAGTTATACGTTTTTTAAGGCTCCCGAAAAATTACCTTTTTTGAGATGTCTCAGCTTATATCTAGGTGTGCGATATGAATTGGTTAAGACTTAACAGTGTCCGAAATTGGAGAAAAACCATGAAGCGTTGAATCCAATACCATTGGTTAACATCAAGGAGTCGATAGATCGAATCTAATAATGCAGGTATTGCAAATAAGCTCTTCTGGATTTAGTCATTTGCGTAACGTAAACGTTATATTGATGAAGCTTTTTGCCATAAATTTTGAATATTAAATTAATTTAGACAAAGAGTCATATGAAATATAACCTCAAGTTTATTTTCACAAAACTGATTTTTATAGAACAAGTGAAACTAAAAAAAACCTTTTCATTTGTGTTCATTATGGACTTTTAATGAAACCAGTAAGGTCGATAGCTCAAGGTATGCTTAATGAAAAAACACACTCAGATAATAGTATCCAACTACGGGGGCTCAAAATGTGAAGATACGTTCGAATTCCGAAAAGTGGACTCATTCAAGAACTTCCAAATGGGAAGTTAAAAAAATTGCTTTAATTTTGAAGCAAATAAAAAAACGTATTGAATTATTTGCTCAACAAATATTTGTTGCCAACTTTTTTGTGAATACGTAAGTGGAAAATTTGTTTTTTCCCATAAAAAAAGGCTTCACATCTTTTTTCATCATTAAGAGGTTTTTAGTGGATCGTTGCAAAAATTGTTTATTTTATGAACTTTTTGTATACCAATGTCGCGGCATCGGAAGTCATTTAATCGCTAGGCTACGTTGAGTTAAACCAAATTGTGTTTGAAAAAAATTGTCTAAAACTGAAAACGAATAGTTATACCTTCGCCATGTTATGCTGTACGAGTTTCAAAAAGGAGGGAGTGTTGGAACTGCAACAAGAAATATTCGGAGCGTTTAATCGGATCATGCTCCTGCTCTTAGGATCATTTTAAAGTGGTTTAGTAGATTTGGTTACGGCGATTAGACCTTGGATGATCAACCCTGTTCTGGAATGCATTCCGAAATTAATGAAGACATCTTGCGAACCTTAGTAAAGACTAGCCCGAACATTTCAACTGAGGAGATTGCTAAGAAGTTAAATATTGATCATTCGTCAGCATATGGAGAAGCTTTGATTCATATCCAAGCTCGTTACGTGGGTTTGACGGAAAAAAAATTAAACTGGACCCCTTCTAAGTGGCCATGTCTCTGCTTAGATGACAATAAAATTAACCTTTCTTGGATCGCAACAGGTGACGAATAATGGATTCTGTACAACAACGTTCAATGAAAGAAGCCGAAAACAATCAGGTTAAGATGCAGATCCCGTTGTAAAACTGGTTTTCATTCAATGAAGCTACTGTTTTCTGTTTAGTGGGATTCCAGTTTCATTATTTTTTTCGAGCTTCTTTCACCTGGTGAAACAATCACGCCGATTCATCATTAGTACTGTGAGCAACTCTCTAAGCTTGATGAGAAAGTTGAAGAAAATTGTCAAAGTTTTGGCAAATCGAAAAAAATGTGATCTTCCATCATGATAACGCCAGGCCACATGTTGCCCGACAAAAGCTGCAAAAACTGAAGGAGTTAAAATGGGAATTAATTCAGCACCCACCGTATTCTCCAAACCTTGTTCCTTCAGATGTTCATCTGTTCCAGTCCCTTCAGAAGGACTTTAATGAAATGAAATTTTGTTCCCACGAAGCTGTCGAAAACTATCTTTGGACATTTTCTGAAGCAAAGTCACGCGGTTTTTATGAAAACTAAATCCGCAAGCTTGTAAAACGTTGGGTGACAATTGTTGAAAATAATGGGGACTATATAATCGATCTATAAAGCGTAATCGCCTGTGCTTCATTATCAAATCGGGCACGAACTCTTGTAATGATCCACTATTTACATAGAAACATACACAAATTAAGATCGTAACAAGTTACATCAAAAGTTGATGTTGTGCTAAAATGTTCGTTCGAATACTTTGTTTGTTGTCCAGTTCAAGTAAAGGAAACCGCACTTCCAACTTGCAGATTCAACGAATCATCCCACAAACATGATGTTAGTCAACATCAAAAACCAGAAATAATAGCCGCCTGCACCGCATGTATCATTAACTATTTCAACTTTGAATTTGTCGACTTCAAGGTTGGTTCAATGAATAAAATCCAGAGGAAGGCAATCCACCAGCTCAGTATGAAAGAGTATCTCTAATCGTGTGGACATTCGCAGTGGAATCATATATATTAAAAAAAAAAATCCTTCCTAAAGTGGACATTGTCATTTTAAGCCAGTGCAGTGAAGTTGGCAGTGAAAATAACTCTAAGTGGAGAAAGGTGCACTGGACAGTGCGGAAACCTAAAATCGCATCGTGTGTATTGATCCTACTGTTTACTTTTGCTTTCGTGCGGTGTGCCTCAAAGCCAGTTACGAGAAAGTTTATCAAGAGGAAACGAGGAGTCAACAACACTTTTCCAATCAAGATCAGGTGTCTCACAAAAGTCGGAAATGAAGCATCGCAAATATATTTTGCTAATATGTACTGTAAGTTTATTGACTTCTACTTTCTTTAAACCGGCTTATTGTCGCGCGGGAAAAAACAACTAAGCAATTTTGATAGCATCACCGAATGAGCTTTTCGTTAGTGCAGTGTAACTTATAGTATTTGTTGTACACATATTAATTAACTTCCTCGGATTTGAGCATTTCTTGTGGGCATACGGATGGCAGAGGTTAAGGCATTGACCCGTACTTTCTAAGAAACTACGAGTGGTTCAATTGGACATTTCGGTTTTTAACAAATTACTGAGTTTGATTTGAAGTTCATGTATCACGTGCCAAAAAAGGACCTTCAAAATGTATCATTTCAGGATCTGACGAAGAATCCTTTCCCACAAAATTACTGCCCCATCGAATTTTTGTGGCCAAATAGGAAGCTAATAATTTTCGGGTCGATGTTAAGCATTAAAATTAAATACAATAAAAATATTTATACTTTATAAATCGAATATGTGATGTTTAATACTATGTTTGAAATATGATGTCGTACTAGTGGCTATTGATTTTTAATTCGGCACATCTTCTCAGTGAATGAAAACTTTGAAAATGCTGAATGCGTGGCACAGGATTTCTTAATGGAAGGCAAGTGGCTTACAATTTTGAAAAAAAAATACTTACGAAAAAATGTGTTTGTAATTGTCAACCTTTATGAAATTCATTTTATTCACATCTATTGTAATTGACGAATATCTAGTGACAAATTTTATGGTCATAATTCAAATATCGAGAAAATGAGAGAGCCACGTAAGGATATAGAATTTTCATCAAAGATAAAACACTCAACAATTTATGATTTGACCAATAATTTTAATCGTTTTTCATGTTTGACAACATTTTCGGGAATATTGCTCCCTGAGAAGTATCTTATAGATCCTAGTTATTCATTTAAAAACAAAAAACAAAACCGAACCGAGAGTTTCATGCTTTCCCTTACTGCTCAACTTATAGGTGTAAAAATATTTAAATCTTCTTGCCGGTAGGTTTGGTTCCTTAATTGTGAATTAATTAGAAAGTCAACTTAAAAATTTCACAGTCCATAGGGCAGAGTAGTCACATGATCTCATGTCATATCAAAATATTGTAAACAATGTCTTACAGTTCAAATCCTGAGGAAGCTTGGAAACTGGTAAATAAAATACTAAGAAAAAGATAGCCAAATCTAGATGATTTGGATCTCATCACAAATCACCAAAACTGTTCATGAATGCATTCCTATAATTGCCTCATTAATAGTTCACAGCGCTCAAAGTTTATGGAAGAACTAACCGCAAGTGAATTGGTAGACAATATTAATATGGTTAATGTAGATAAATCTGGGGAAATAGATGGTGTAAGACCCAAAGAGCTAAAAAGTAAGGCAAAAACTCTTTCGCCATTACTAGCAAGAATTATCAATATGAGTCTCGACCAAGCTACAGTTCCAACCATGTTGAAAACATCAATTGAAAGACCTATATACAAAGGTGGAAAGAAAGATGAGATAATAAACTACAGGCCGATATCCATAGTTTCAGTATTCAAGGAAGTGTTGTATACGAAATATGAAAAATAAAAAATTTTCGAAAAAAGATCTATCGGCTTTCACAGACTTCACAAAAAAGTTGAACAATTGCTAAGATTCAAGGCTTCAAAATTCAAAAAAGCTTTCGTTACTTAAAGTCACGCAAAATTGCTGAATCAACTGGAATAGGTTGGAGTACGAGCGCCATTTTTAAAATGAAAGGAAAGCTCTCTGAAAGAATGAAATTTTAAAATTAAAATAATGGGAAAATATAGCGAGGATTAGAAGAGTATGAACGGATTTCCACAAGGATCAAATTTAGAACCTCTTTTTTTTATCACTTATACAAATGGCCTAATTTCGTTCCTTAAAAAAACATGGGATATGATAGGATGTGACTGTCCTAACTCAAAACAAAATTGTCTTCTGGGCGTTGGGCATTTTGCTCATCCGGCTGGTTATAGAGCCAACAACTGACTGGCAAAAGGCCAGCTACCGACTGACTACAAAGAAAATATGATGTTTCATCTTTCATCATATCGATTCAGACTTTGTATCCTACCGAATCTTGTATCAGTAAAAGTATAATCAATCGCCTCATTTTCTTATTACCACAAAAAGGGCTTAATACTGGATAGCAAGCGTTCAGTTTTTGCCACTCGTCCGCATTTCGTAAACTTCCGCCTTCATGCCAACGCTTTGGTCGATAACATCCTGTTCGATGTTCTTTCTATCGGCAGTCTTGAATTTGTTGTTAAGTCCTCGATCGGATGCGGAGAAGGTTAGTTCGATAGAAATGACATTTGTAAATTTTACAATCGATCCAAAGGCTTAGACCCCGAACAGAAGCCATTAAGGATAGCAACGGAAATGTTGTAAAAGTGACACATTCGATGCTGCGCATATTATAAAAGCACTCCTGCATACTAATTTTCGGCGATGACGAAAAACCTACCGCTGTGAAGCAGAATGAGCCTAAAAAGCTGACCATGTCATGCTAAGAGAGCTCGTTATAATCACTCCCAGATTTCTGTAAGATTTAACTATTTCGATCTCTTCATCATTGAGATCTAATTTTTCGTTTCTCGCATTTCACCCGGAACCTTTTTGAAAAATCAATTCCACAATTTGCAATACTTCTCAAGACGATTAATTTATAGTTGGAGCATATGAGGCGAGCGAGCAAATAATTCGCAAATTTAAGTTCTTTGATGATAAGTCCGAATAACTCTACATCACCAGGTAAAAAATCAAAGAGATTGTTGATATGTAAATAATACGAATAAGTTTGGACTTTGTGGGCATCCATGTTTTATGCCCATTTTAGAATGGAACCACTTTGAAATTTCTGTTCCACAGTAGATGTTTTCCAGGACCCTCCCAAACTTAGCTGGTGTACATAAGACCATACGAAGGGATATGTTCAAGTTCGGATAAACGTTCTGTAGACTCTGTTTTCGCAGAAACGAAGATAGACTCTCTAATGATGAACAAGTTGGTTTTACCAAAATGCTTTGCGAAGATACGTGGCTTCAAAAATGTATGCGTTCTTGAACTAACTCAGTCTCTTAATCATTAGTATATACTTCTTCGATAGACAGAGCCGTTTTTGTAATGGTTGATGATGCCGATTCACTCATTTTGGTCAGAAATGAAAATTGAAATTGATGTACGCTTTCTTCCTCTTTTCTTATTCGGAAACGAGTTTGTCAATGATGACGAGAAATGTTTTGATATTGTGATTCAGCAAATTTTTTTTCTTTTTGGTTGCCTTTTTCCCAGTTCTTTTGTATACTCCTTCGACGCATTTAATTCCATTGTCATTTCTTCGAAATTGTTATAGTTTATCGTTGATCTACGAAAAACTTGCGAGGAGATGCAAAAAGATCAGCTACAGTTATCTAATCTAGGGTAGAAGCCTGGATCTCAACATTTCCTTTGTTTATTCTTTCCAAAAAACAAGATCCACATAACAACCATTACCGCCGTTTTCTTTTTTTTCAATTGTTAAAGAACTTCTGTTGCTTCGTTTCGTGTGACAGGCTTTTCGGTGCCATGAATGTCTCAAACTTCAGCATGCATCCTCTCTAGCTTACCAACGTATGAGGTTCACTCTTTTGACTGTTTCGCCTTCAATCTTCAATATCTTCCAGCATTGTGTCGAAAAAAAAGTATTTTTTTGAAGCAACATGAAGAATCGACAAGCTTCTGTGCAAGATTCAGCAGTCGCAGTTGCCACTAAATTTAAAGAGTAGACAGAGCAAGCAAGGAAAAAGCAAACGGTGCTTGGTTTTGAATTTAAGCCTGTAAACCATTGTAGATGCAAGACATATTTGCGGCATTGTCATAAGATGGCAAAATTTGATGCAGACTCCTATCTGCGAGACATCAGAAAACCGTCATGCAAAAATCTTTTAGGTATTAAAAAAAAAATTAAATTCGGTCCCTAAATCTGACACCCTAGGCTCAAGCCTCCTCAGCCTGGTAGTAAATCCGCCACTGATCCACGCAGATTAAAAATCCACAAAAAAAAGACATGTAGTAAAACTTTGTTTTTTCTGCTATAAAGTTGCTCGCTATACTCTGCAGGACAAAGATGTTGTCGATAGTCGAGTAGCCGTTTCTAAATCCTTCTTGAAATACTCCAATTAACTTGTTGCTTTGAATCCAATTTGTTAGACGATCATTCAAAATTGCAGCGAAAACCATGTAAAAAGGATCAGATTTGTTACTCTTTTTGCATTGATATGGAATTTCACCAGTATCCAAGATTGTGTTATACAACCTGATTAAATTGTCAACAAGTTGTTCAGTCCCGTACTTAACAGCCTTCCCATCCTTCAGTTTTTGAAAGACTGTATCCAATTTCAAGCCATGTTATAATCGGAAGACAATCCCACCAAGGAAGGAGGGTTTAAGGATTAAAGTTGTTCACTCAAAAATTAAAACTCATAAGTTCACTATGAACATACAGATTTCAGTCGCACTCAGGTACTACAATACGAGTAGCCTACCATATATAATATCTTAAAAGCTCTCAAAAACGTCTTTTCGAAAAACTAATTTGGAATATTTATTTTCAGTTAGCAATATTTCTATCAATTTTGTTGGTTGGAAAATTTCAACAGCTGGAAAATGGACCTGATCAGATCACATTGCCACTCTTCTCAAGCGAAAACTTTAAGGTATGTTAAAATTAGTGCCAAATTCCTTGCTTCTTAAAACGCTTCTTGCTCTTTTTTCAACAGTGCTTTCAAGATTTGCTCAACGCTAAAGAATTACGAGACTCGAATCGAGTACCAAACTATATTGGGATAAACTCCAGTGATACCTTCGATTTTCATCGCAACTGCATAAAAGCTTTCCTTCTAAACAGGTTTAAAAGGGACACAACAAAAATGGAAAACCGAACAATTTTCAAATTCGAACTGGAAGACGCCAGAGAGCCTGACGAAGCCACCAAGGACATCATTAGAATGCATCGTAAAATTGAACTGGATAAAATTGAGAATTTAAAAAAACAAGCCAATATGTCCACGTCTAAAAGGTCAAAAAGATACGCTCAATTTAGTAAGCCGCGGTTAATAAAATTCGAGACATCCGATGCCAAGGAACCAGATACTCTAACCAAAGAAGTCATAAGACAGAGTAGAGCGAGGGAATTGAAATCGAAAAATGTTCAGGAAGCTCGTTCGAACATTTCGGCTCCCAAAACGACAAAGAAAAAAGCTTCGCAAAGGAGTGTAACGAGGGAACTGAATTCGAAAAATGTTCAGGAAGCTCTTTCGAATACTTCAGCTCCTAAAGTAGCAAAGAAAAAAGGTTCGCAAAGGAGTGTTGCGAGGGAACAACATTCGAAAAATATACAGGAAGCTCGTTCAATCAAATCTGCTTCACAGAGGCCAAAGAAAAAATCCTCTATAAGGAAAACACGCTTACGTAGGTCAGTGCATATCCAGTACCCACATTTAGTAACATTTCAGCTTAAGGATGCTCGGAATTCTCACATTGATTTAAGAGAAAATATTGCAAATCAAATTAGAGATAGTAATGGAAAAATTGCCTTGCAGAACGAGGCCAGTGAAAATCAGGACAATGGATATTTTTATTCTTACCAAGTAAATCCGAAAATATCAAACCCGATTAGTGTGCGGCAAATAAATCACCTCATGCTGAATGGGGAATGCAATGCAAATAACAATTACTGCGAAAGATATCATAGCACCGCTCAAAAGTTGTATATTAATAAAGGATTAATGGCTGAATCAGCTCCAATTGAACCGTGGCTCACAGGCTTTCGTGCCTCGCCTCCAGTTCCGATTAAAATTATTCCATTGAACATCTATCAACTTTTGCCACATGAACCAAAACCCGTTCAAGAAACTCAACCCATAGTCAGTCAAAAGCTTTATAATCCTTATCCTTCTCCTGCAACTGGCGTTAATCAGGAATACAACTCCTATACTAAGATTGGCAAGGATATTGGGCAAATACACCAGCCAGAATCAATATTAGCATCAGCTCACCACCAGTCCCCGAACTCAAAAGTTGAACCATCTAACCCGATATCTGAAAGCAATAGATTAAGAAAATGGATACCCTCTCAGCACTACGGGAAATCAGCACATCACTTTGCGTATACAGAAATACCCCTAACAAAATTGAATGATTACCGTGATATTAGCCAAAAACAAAACCTTCCTATTGACGCCATGCAGGAGTTCCAGGAGCTTTCCACTCTTATTGGGAAATCACCCTCTGATCAAATAGAAGGTCTTGCCTACCTCATATCCAAAGAGATACAACAGAGGAGCAGATTGAATGTTCAAGATCCGAAGCAAAATACTTCACCAATTCTTTTTCATCCAGAGAAGCAATCGAGAGCTAATGAAGGCAACGCTCTGGTGTTCCATGAAATTAAACAATTAATTCCATCATCAATGACAGCCGGCCTTTCACCAAACTACAAGAAAATCGTTAACGTCTTAGAGTCACCTGTCATCAAACCCAGCACTGCAAATAGTCACAAAGTAAGTTAATAGGTTTTTTTTTAATTTCAATGAAACCTAAGACAAAAAGATCCAGTCGGAAGACCCTAGACTTAGGCTTAGACATAAGCATTCCATTGTCTGATTCATAACAAAAATTCCTTGTAACTTCTGTACTTGGCAATTAATATTTTTGTGTTTTAACCTTAAGATAAAGATGTATGTCCTCGCGGACTTTTATATAGACCATTTTGATTCCTACAACTTTTCTATAGGATGCAATGAAATATCTCTTACCGTTAAGGCGGCGTTCGTAGAAATCACATTCGCTTGACTGTTTTTTTCATCAGCAATTTTGTTTCTTATGTGAAAAATCCTTACCCTTCATTTGGGCTTCGCCACAGTCAGGTAAGGGCGCCCCACCTAATTTTCATACAGGGCCCCTTGAAGGCAAGCTACGCCACTGGCTTAAGGTTAAGATTATGGATAGACACGTAGTAAGTTGGTCTCCTGTTCTTTTCTTTGGACTCCCATACAGCAGCAATCCTTGTTTTCCGCTTTTTTTGCTTTCCTTTCCTCTCTTTTTTCTGTTTCTTAATGTCAGAATTCTTCTTTTCTGATGAACAGGAGATCGTTCGATGATCGCAGACGAGCAACCACAAGCTTTACGCCATCCTCCCGAATAGTATCAAAGTTTTCTCCGTGGCCTTCCTAGCTCAAAGTATGACATTTAAAATAATGCCTTGATTTTTTTTTCAAACAAATGTTTAAGCCTTTGCATGAGGAGTTTCGAAAGAATTGTGCAAGTGAACTCAACGCCTTGTATTTTTGGAGGAAAAAAAATGTATCTTGGCAATTCCGATTGTTACAACGCAAGTTAAGAAAAGAGAGGCTTATTTTGTTTCTTTCCACAACGTTGAACGAAAAAGCTACGAATATTCGCTTGAACGTCGATTTACAAAGGAAATCCGTCTCGAAACTTTATAAAGACGGTAGACAACTTCAAGACGTGGACTCGTTAATCGAAGCTATCCAGCTAAGTGGCCGGCGAGATTTCGTTTGACTTGAAACAATTCTGGGTCAATAAGACAGAAAAGCTTATGTCTGGATACACGATTTTGAAAAAACATTTATATAGTGTTATTGCAAGAAAAATAATCCTGTTTGAATTAAAGTCGACTTAAGTATTTTTGCTCGATTGCTCCAGAATGTAGGACCCAATTCAAAATCCCTAAATTAGACAGGAAATTGTTCATGTGTTTTTATCAAAGCGGCCGACATTTTTATTTTCCTTTTAAATAGCTTAATTTGTGATTAAATTAAGTCCTGCTTTATGGATAATGCGTACTATGCACGGGTATTAAATATAAATAATAAAAATATTTTTTTAAAGGTACCAACATATATCGCGGAAAACGGTTACAAAAATAAAAATCCAAAATCCATCCGCACTCGCTCCAATATCCAGTTAAGAATAAAAATATAATTTGTAGGTAGTCTCATACAAATAATTTATTAGTTGGTTCTGTTCAAAAGTTCCTATTATTATTTTTTTTGTATCCATTGTAGAAACAACACAAATCTGAGTATTTTTTCGGCTACCAAGTAAAAGATGAACAAAGCAGGAATCATTTTGGGCACACTCAAAGACAAGACAGCGATGGAGTTACTCGCGGGCAGTACCACACCCTTCTGCCTGATGGTCGAATCCAAAACACAATTTATCATGCAGATGAAACAGGATTTCATGCAGATGTTAGTTTCGAAAACCCTAAGTGCTAAGTATCTGAATTTTATGTCATTTCTTACTGATCTTTCTTTTGTAAATAAAGAGCGTATATATAACTTGTATTATTTGCTAACACAAAATTATAAATATTGGACTTCTACTAAGCTACCTTATTAGTTTTAAGAATTAGACTTAATGTTTACGCAAATAAAATAAAAAAACATGCAAAATGAGCTGATAATGAGTTTTCTTAGATGAACAGACGTGATTTTTGTCACCCAAAATAGCACAAGAAATGAAAAACAACTCAAAATAATAAATAATTGAATTTGTATGGCGAAATTAGCGGGTTTAAACAAAATTGAAGATTTGAAGATCCCTTAAGCTTCAACGGTGAAGACATTTGCATTTTTGAATTTAAGAAGGGTTCTTGGTTTTTAATGTTCCCATAAAAAGGCTGTCATGTGCGAGTTGGGCACACACGCAAAGGTCTCCGTACCACCATACAAAATGCAGCTTTTTGTGGGAAATGTCAAGAAAAAAAGATACTGGCAAAAATCGCCTTTTTCCATCATTTTTTATGGACTATAGCCCATGATATAAAAATGCACTTTTTTCATGATTTTGAATTTTATGTAAATAAAGGCATTGATCCTTACAAAGAACTCAAACTGAGCACATATTCAGTGAAATTGAGCAAATCAACCGTATTTTGAAGGAAATACCGAGAAAAAAAGATAAACGCAAAAATCGCCTTTTTCCATCATTTTTTGTGGACTATAGCCCATGATTATAAAATGCACTTTTTTCATAATTTTGAATTTTATGTGCATAAAGATATTGGTCCTTACAAAGGACTCAAACTGAGCACATATTCAGTGAAATTGAGAAAATCAACCGTATTTTGAAGGAAATATCGAGAAAAACAGATACTGGCAAAAATCGCCTTTTTCCATCATTTTTTGTGGACTATAGCCCATGATTTAAAAATGCACTTTTTTCATGATTTTGAATTTTATGTAAATAAAGGTATTGATCCTTACAAAGGACTCAAACTGAGCACATATTCAGTGAAATTGAGAAAATCATCCGTATTTTGAAGGAAATATGCAGAAAAAAAATAAAAGCAAAAATCGCCTTTTTCCATCATTTTTTGTGGACTATAGCCCATGATTTAAAAATGCACTTTTTTCATCATTTTGAATTTTATGTAAATAAAGGTATCGATCCTTACAAAGGACTCAAACTGAGCACATATTCAGTGAAATTGAGAAAATCAACCGTATTTTGAAGGAAATATGCAGAAAAAAAAATAAATGCAAAAATCGCTTTTTTCCATCATTTTTTGTGGACTACAGCCCATGATTTAAAAATGCACTTTTTTCATGATTTTGAATTTTATGTAAATAAAGGTATTGATCCTTACAAAGGACTCAAACTGAGCACAAATTCAGCCGAATTGAGAAAATCAACCAGTTTTCGAAGGAAACATCGAGGAAAAAAGATGAACGCAAAAATGAGGAAGCTCGTTCAATCAAATCTGCTTCACAGAGGCCAAAGAAAAAATCCTCTATAAGGAAAACACGCTTACGTAGGTCAGTGCATATCCAGTACCCACATTTAGTAACATTTCAGCTTAAGGATGCTCGGAATTCTCACATTGATTTAAGAGAAAATATTGCAAATCAAATTAGAGATAGTAATGGAAAAATTGCCTTGCAGAACGAGGCCAGTGAAAATCAGGACAATGGATATTTTTATTCTAACCAAGTAAATCCGAAAATATCAAACCCGATTAGTGTGCGGCAAATAAATCACCTCATGCTGAATGGGGAATGCAATGCAAATAACAATTACTGCGAAAGATATCATAGCACCGCTCAAAAGTTGTATATTAATAAAGGATTAATGGCTGAATCAGCTCCAATTGAACCGTGGCTCACAGGCTTTCGTGCCTCGCCTCCAGTTCCGATTAAAATTATTCCATTGAACATCTATCAACTTTTGCCACATGAACCAAAACCCGTTCAAGAAACTCAACCCATAGTCAGTCAAAAGCTTTATAATCCTTATCCTTCTCCTGCAACTGGCGTTAATCAGGAATACAACTCCTATACTAAGATTGGCAAGGATATTGGGCAAATACACCAGCCAGAATCAATATTAGCATCAGCTCACCACCAGTCCCCGAACTCAAAAGTTGAACCATCTAACCCGATATCTGAAAGCAATAGATTAAGAAAATGGATACCCTCTCAGCACTACGGGAAATCAGCACATCACTTTGCGTATACAGAAATACCCCTAACAAAATTGAATGATTACCGTGATATTAGCCAAAAACAAAACCTTCCTATTGACGCCATGCAGGAGTTCCAGGAGCTTTCCACTCTTATTGGGAAATCACCCTCTGATCAAATAGAAGGTCTTGCCTACCTCATATCCAAAGAGATACAACAGAGGAGCAGATTGAATGTTCAAGATCCGAAGCAAAATACTTCACCAATTCTTTTTCATCCAGAGAAGCAATCGAGAGCTAATGAAGGCAACGCTCTGGTGTTCCATGAAATTAAACAATTAATTCCATCATCAATGACAGCCGGCCTTTCACCAAACTACAAGAAAATCGTTAACGTCTTAGAGTCACCTGTCATCAAACCCAGCACTGCAAATAGTCACAAAGTAAGTTAATAGGTTTTTTTTTAATTTCAATGAAACCTAAGACAAAAAGATCCAGTCGGAAGACCCTAGACTTAGGCTTAGACATAAGCATTCCATTGTCTGATTCATAACAAAAATTCCTTGTAACTTCTGTACTTGGCAATTAATATTTTTGTGTTTTAACCTTAAGATAAAGATGTATGTCCTCGCGGACTTTTATATAGACCATTTTGATTCCTACAACTTTTCTATAGGATGCAATGAAATATCTCTTACCGTTAAGGCGGCGTTCGTAGAAATCACATTCGCTTGACTGTTTTTTTCATCAGCAATTTTGTTTCTTATGTGAAAAATCCTTACCCTTCATTTGGGCTTCGCCACAGTCAGGTAAGGGCGCCCCACCTAATTTTCATACAGGGCCCCTTGAAGGCAAGCTACGCCACTGGCTTAAGGTTAAGATTATGGATAGACACGTAGTAAGTTGGTCTCCTGTTCTTTTCTTTGGACTCCCATACAGCAGCAATCCTTGTTTTCCGCTTTTTTTGCTTTCCTTTCCTCTCTTTTTTCTGTTTCTTAATGTCAGAATTCTTCTTTTCTGATGAACAGGAGATCGTTCGATGATCGCAGACGAGCAACCACAAGCTTTACGCCATCCTCCCGAATAGTATCAAAGTTTTCTCCGTGGCCTTCCTAGCTCAAAGTATGACATTTAAAATAATGCCTTGATTTTTTTTTCAAACAAATGTTTAAGCCTTTGCATGAGGAGTTTCGAAAGAATTGTGCAAGTGAACTCAACGCCTTGTATTTTTGGAGGAAAAAAAATGTATCTTGGCAATTCCGATTGTTACAACGCAAGTTAAGAAAAGAGAGGCTTATTTTGTTTCTTTCCACAACGTTGAACGAAAAAGCTACGAATATTCGCTTGAACGTCGATTTACAAAGGAAATCCGTCTCGAAACTTTATAAAGACGGTAGACAACTTCAAGACGTGGACTCGTTAATCGAAGCTATCCAGCTAAGTGGCCGGCGAGATTTCGTTTGACTTGAAACAATTCTGGGTCAATAAGACAGAAAAGCTTATGTCTGGATACACGATTTTGAAAAAACATTTATATAGTGTTATTGCAAGAAAAATAATCCTGTTTGAATTAAAGTCGACTTAAGTATTTTTGCTCGATTGCTCCAGAATGTAGGACCCAATTCAAAATCCCTAAATTAGACAGGAAATTGTTCATGTGTTTTTATCAAAGCGGCCGACATTTTTATTTTCCTTTTAAATAGCTTAATTTGTGATTAAATTAAGTCCTGCTTTATGGATAATGCGTACTATGCACGGGTATTAAATATAAATAATAAAAATATTTTTTTAAAGGTACCAACATATATCGCGGAAAACGGTTACAAAAATAAAAATCCAAAATCCATCCGCACTCGCTCCAATATCCAGTTAAGAATAAAAATATAATTTGTAGGTAGTCTCATACAAATAATTTATTAGTTGGTTCTGTTCAAAAGTTCCTATTATTATTTTTTTTGTATCCATTGTAGAAACAACACAAATCTGAGTATTTTTTCGGCTACCAAGTAAAAGATGAACAAAGCAGGAATCATTTTGGGCACACTCAAAGACAAGACAGCGATGGAGTTACTCGCGGGCAGTACCACACCCTTCTGCCTGATGGTCGAATCCAAAACACAATTTATCATGCAGATGAAACAGGATTTCATGCAGATGTTAGTTTCGAAAACCCTAAGTGCTAAGTATCTGAATTTTATGTCATTTCTTACTGATCTTTCTTTTGTAAATAAAGAGCGTATATATAACTTGTATTATTTGCTAACACAAAATTATAAATATTGGACTTCTACTAAGCTACCTTATTAGTTTTAAGAATTAGACTTAATGTTTACGCAAATAAAATAAAAAAACATGCAAAATGAGCTGATAATGAGTTTTCTTAGATGAACAGACGTGATTTTTGTCACCCAAAATAGCACAAGAAATGAAAAACAACTCAAAATAATAAATAATTGAATTTGTATGGCGAAATTAGCGGGTTTAAACAAAATTGAAGATTTGAAGATCCCTTAAGCTTCAACGGTGAAGACATTTGCATTTTTGAATTTAAGAAGGGTTCTTGGTTTTTAATGTTCCCATAAAAAGGCTGTCATGTGCGAGTTGGGCACACACGCAAAGGTCTCCGTACCACCATACAAAATGCAGCTTTTTGTGGGAAATGTCAAGAAAAAAAGATACTGGCAAAAATCGCCTTTTTCCATCATTTTTTATGGACTATAGCCCATGATATAAAAATGCACTTTTTTCATGATTTTGAATTTTATGTAAATAAAGGCATTGATCCTTACAAAGAACTCAAACTGAGCACATATTCAGTGAAATTGAGCAAATCAACCGTATTTTGAAGGAAATACCGAGAAAAAAAGATAAACGCAAAAATCGCCTTTTTCCATCATTTTTTGTGGACTATAGCCCATGATTTAAAAATGCACTTTTTTCATCATTTTGAATTTTATGTAAATAAAGGTATCGATCCTTACAAAGGACTCAAACTGAGCACATATTCAGTGAAATTGAGAAAATCAACCGTATTTTGAAGGAAATATGCAGAAAAAAAAATAAATGCAAAAATCGCTTTTTTCCATCATTTTTTGTGGACTACAGCCCATGATTTAAAAATGCACTTTTTTCATGATTTTGAATTTTATGTAAATAAAGGTATTGATCCTTACAAAGGACTCAAACTGAGCACATATTCAGTGAAATTGAGAAATATGCAAAAAAAAAAAATAAACGCAAAAATCGCCTTTTTCCATCATTTTTGCGGACTATAGCCCATGATTTAAAAATGCACTTTTTTCATGATTTTGAATTTTATGTAAATAAAGGTATTGATCCTTACAAAGGACTCAAACTGAGCACATATTCAGTGAAATTGAGAAAATCAACCGTATTTTGAAGGAAATATCGAGAAAAAACGATAGAGGCAAAAATCGCCTTTTTCCATCATTTTTTGTAGACTATAGCCCATGATTTTAAAATGCACTTTTTTCAAGATTTTTAATTTTACGAAAATAAAGATATTGATCCTTACAAAGGACTCAAACTGAGCACATATTCAGTGAAATTGAGAAAATCAACCGTATTTTGAAGGAAATATCGAGAAAAAACGATAGAGGCAAAAATCGCCTTTTTCCATCATTTTTTGTGGACTATAGCCCATGATTTAAAAATGCACTTTTTTCATGATTTTGAATTTTATGTAAATAAAGGTATTGATCCTTACAAAGGACTCAAACTGAGCACATATTCAGTGAAATTGAGAAAATCAACCGTATTTTGAAGGAAATATGCAGAAAAAATAAAAAACGCAAAAATCGCCTTTTTCCATCATTTTTTGTGGACTATAGCCCATGATTTAAAAATGCACTTTTTTCATGATTTTGAATTTTATGTAAATAAAGGTATTGATCCTTACAAAGGACTCAAACTGAGCACATATTCAGTGAAATTGAGAAAATCAACCGTATTTTGAAGGAAATATGCAGAAAAAAAAATATATGCAAAAATCGCTTTTTTCCATCATTTTTTGTGGACTACAGCCCATGATTTAAAAATGCACTTTTTTCATGATTTTGAATTTTATGTAAATAAAGGTATTGATCCTTACAAAGGACTCAAACTGAGCACATATTCAGTGAAATTGAGAAAATCAACCGTATTTTGAAGGAAATATGCAGAAAAAAAAATAAATGCAAAAATCGCTTTTTTCCATCATTTTTTGTGGACTACAGCCCATGATTTAAAAATGCACTTTTTTCATCATTTTGAATTTTATGTAAATAAAGGTATCGATCCTTACAAAGGACTCAAACTGAGCACATATTCAGTGAAATTGAGAAAATCAACCGTATTTTGAAGGAAATATGCAGAAAAAAAAATAAATGCAAAAATCGCTTTTTTCCATCATTTTTTGTGGACTACAGCCCATGATTTAAAAATGCACTTTTTTCATGATTTTGAATTGTATGTAAATAAAGGTATTGATCCTTACAAAGGACTCAAACTGAGCACAAATTCAGTGAAATTGAGAAAATCAACGGCTTTTTGTGGGAAATATCGAGAAAAAACGATGCAGGCAAAAATCGCCTTTTTCCAACATTTTTTGTGGACTATAGCCCATGATATAAAAATGCACTTTTTTCATGATTTTGAATTTTATGTAAATAAAGGTATTGACCCTTACAAAGGACTCAAACTGAGCACAAATTCAGTGAAATTGAGAAAATCATCCGTATTTTGAAGGAAATATGCAGAAAAAAAATAAAAGCAAAAATCGCCTTTTTCCATCATTTTTTGTGGACTATAGCCCATGATTTAAAAATGCACTTTTTTCATCATTTTGAATTTTATGTAAATAAAGGTATCGATCCTTACAAAGGACTCAAACTGAGCACATATTCAGTGAAATTGAGAAAATCAACCGTATTTTGAATGAAATATGCAGAAAAAAAAATAAATGCAAAAATCGCTTTTTTCCATCATTTTTTGTGGACTACAGCCCATGATTTAAAAATGCACTTTTTCATGATTTTGAATTTTATGTAAATAAAGGTATTGATCCTTACAAAGGACTCAAACTGAGCACAAATTCAGTGAAATTGAGAAAATCAACGGCTTTTTGTGGGAAATATCGAGAAAAAACGATGCAGGCAAAAATCGCCTTTTTCCATCATTTTTTGTGGACTATAGCCCATGATATAAAAATGCACTTTTTTCATGATTTTGAATTTTATGTAAATGAAGGCATTGATTCTTACAAAGGACTCAAACTGAGCACAAATTCAGCCGAATTGAGAAAATCAACCAGTTTTCGAAGGAAACATCGAGGAAAAAGATGAACGCAAAAATCGCCTTTTTCCATCATTTTTTGTGGACTACAGCCCATGATTTAAAAATACACTTTTTTCATGATTTTGAATTTTATGTAAATAAAGGTATTGATCCTTACAAAGGACTCAAACTGAGCACATATTCAGTGAAATTGAGAAATATGCAGAAAAAAAAATAAACGCAAAAATCGCCTTTTTCCATCATTTTTGTGGACTATAGCCCATGATTTAAAAATGCACTTTTTTCATGATTTTGAATTTTATGTAAACAAAGGTATTGATCCTTACAAAGGACTCAAACTGAGCACATATTCAGTGAAATTGAGAAAATCAACCGTATTTTGGAGGAAATATGCAGAAAAAAAAATAAACGCAAAAATCGCCTTTTTCCATCATTTTTGTGGACTATAGCCCATGATTTAAAAATGCAATTTTTTCATGATTTTGAATTTTATGTAAATAAAGGTATTGATCCTTACAAAGGACTCAAACTGAGCACATATTCAGTGAAATTGAGAAAATCATCCGTATTTTGAAGGAAATATGCAGAAAAAAAAATAAAAGCAAAAATCGCCTTTTTCCATCATTTTTTGTGGACTATAGCCCATGATTTAAAAATGCACTTTTTTCATGATTTTGAATTTTATGTAAACAAAGGTATTGATCCTTACAAAGGACTCAAACTGAGCACAAATTCAGTGAAATTGAGAAAATCAACGGCTTTTTGTGGGAAATATCGAGAAAAAACGATGCAGGCAAAAATCGCCTTTTTCCATCATTTTTTGTGGACTATAGCCCATGATTTAAAAATGCACTTTTTTCATGATTTTGAATTTTATGTAAACAAAGGTATTGATCCTTACAAAGGACTCAAACTGAGCACATATTCAGTGAAATTGAGAAAATCAACCGTATTTTGAAGGAAATATCGAGAAAACAAGATAGAGGCAAAAATCGCCTTTTTCCATCATTTTTTGTAGACTATAGCCCATGATTTTAAAATGCACTTTTTTCAAGATTTTTAATTTTACGAAAATAAAGATATTGATCCTTACAAATGACTCAAACTGAGCACATATTCAGTGAAATTGAGAAAATCAACCGTATTTTGAAGGAAATATCGAGAAAAAACGATAGAGGCAAAAATCGCCTTTTTCCATCATTTTTTGTGGACTATAGCCCATGATTTAAAAATGCACTTTTTTCATGATTTTGAATTTTATGTAAACAAAGGTATTGATCCTTACAAAGGACTCAAACTGAGCACATATTCAGTGAAATTGAGAAAATCAACCGTATTTTGGAGGAAATATGCAGAAAAAAAAATAAACGCAAAGATTGCCTTTTTCCATAATTTTTTGTGGACTATAGCCCATGATTTAAAAATGCACTTTTTTCATGATTTTGAATTTTATGTAAATAAAGGTATTGATCCTTACAAAGGACTCAAACTGAGCACATATTCAGTGAAATTGAGAAATATGCAGAAAAAAAAAATAAACGCAAAAATCGCCTTTTTCCATCATTTTTGCGGACTATAGCCCATGATTTAAAAATGCACTTTTTTCATGATTTTGAATTTTATGTAAATAAAGGTATTGATCCTTACAAAGGACTCAAACTGAGCACATATTCAGTGAAATTGAGAAAATCAACCGTATTTTGAAGGAAATATCGAGAAAACAAGATAGAGGCAAAAATCGCCTTTTTCCATCATTTTTTGTAGCCCATGATTTTAAAATGCACTTTTTTCAAGATTTTTAATTTTACGAAAATAAAGATATTGATCCTTACAAAGGACTCAAACTGAGCACATATTCAGTGAAATTGAGAAAATCAACCGTATTTTGAAGGAAATATCGAGAAAAAACGATAGAGGCAAAAATCGCCTTTTTCCATCATTTTTTGTGGACTATAGCCCATGATTTAAAAATGCACTTTTTTCATGATTTTGAATTTTATGTAAACAAAGGTATTGATCCTTACAAAGGACTCAAACTGAGCACATATTCAGTGAAATTGAGAAAATCAACCGTATTTTGGAGGAAATATGCAGAAAAAAAAATAAACGCAAAGATTGCCTTTTTCCATAATTTTTTGTGGACTATAGCCCATGATTTAAAAATGCACTTTTTTCATGATTTTGAATTTTATGTAAATAAAGGTATTGATCCTTACAAAGGACTCAAACTGAGCACATATTCAGTGAAATTGAGAAAATCAACCGTATTTTGGAGGAAATATGCAGAAAAAAAAATAAACGCAAAGATTGCCTTTTTCCATAATTTTTTGTGGACTATAGCCCATGATTTAAAAATGCACTTTTTTCATGATTTTGAATTTTATGTAAATAAAGGTATTGATCCTTACAAAGGACTCAAACTGAGCACATATTCAGTGAAATTGAGAAATATGCAGAAAAAAAAAATAAACGCAAAAATCGCCTTTTTCCATCATTTTTGCGGACTATAGCCCATGATTTAAAAATGCACTTTTTTCATGATTTTGAATTTATGTAAATAAAGGTATTGATCCTTACAAAGGACTCAAACTGAGCACATATTCAGTGAAATTGAGAAAATCAACCGTATTTTGAAGGAAATATCGAGAAAACAAGAAAGAGGCAAAAATCGCCTTTTTCCATCATTTTTTGTAGCCCATGATTTTAAAATGCACTTTTTTCAAGATTTTTAATTTTACGAAAATAAAGATATTGATCCTTACAAAGGACTCAAACTGAGCACATATTCAGTGAAATTGAGAAAATCAACCGTATTTTGAAGGAAATATCGAGAAAAAACGATAGAGGCAAAAATCGCCTTTTTCCATCATTTTTTGTGGACTATAGCCCATGATTTAAAAATGCACTTTTTTCATGATTTTGAATTTTATGTAAACAAAGGTATTGATCCTTACAAAGGACTCAAACTGAGCACATATTCAGTGAAATTGAGAAAATCAACCGTATTTTGAAGGAAATATCGAGAAAAAACGATAGAGGCAAAAATCGCCTTTTTCCATCATTTTTTGTGGACTATAGCCCATGATTTAAAAATGCACTTTTTTCATGATTTTGAATTTTATGTAAATAAAGGTATTGATCCTTACAAAGGACTCAAACTGAGCACATATTCAGTGAAATTGAGAAAATCAACCGTATTTTGAAGGAAATATCGAGAAAACAAGATAGAGGCAAAAATCGCCTTTTTCCATCATTTTTTGTGGACTATAGCCCATGATTTAAAAATGCACTTTTTTCATGATTTTGAATTTTATGTAAACAAAGGTATTGATCCTTACAAAGGACTCAAACTGAGCACATATTCAGTGAAATTGAGAAAATCAACCGTATTTTGGAGGAAATATGCAGAAAAAAAAATAAACGCAAAGATTGCCTTTTTCCATAATTTTTTGTGGACTATAGCCCATGATTTAAAAATGCACTTTTTTCATGATTTTGAATTTTATGTAAATAAAGGTATTGATCCTTACAAAGGACTCAAACTGAGCACATATTCAGTGAAATTGAGAAAATCAACCGTATTTTGAAGGAAATATCGAGAAAAAACGATAGAGGCAAAAATCGCCTTTTTCCATCATTTTTTGTGGACTATAGCCCATGATTTAAAAATGCACTTTTTTCATGATTTTGAATTCTATGTAAACAAAGGTATTGATCCTTACAAAGGACTCAAACTGAGCACATATTCAGTGAAATTGAGAAAATCAACCGTATTTTGGAGGAAATATGCAGAAAAAAAAATAAACGCAAAGATTGCCTTTTTCCATAATTTTTTGTGGACTATAGCCCATGATTTAAAAATGCACTTTTTTCATGATTTTGAATTTTATGTAAATAAAGGTATTGATCCTTACAAAGGACTCAAACTGAGCACATATTCAGTGAAATTGAGAAAATCAACCGTATTTTGGAGGAAATATGCAGAAAAAAAAATAAACGCAAAGATTGCCTTTTTCCATAATTTTTTGTGGACTATAGCCCATGATTTAAAAATGCACTTTTTTCATGATTTTGAATTTTATGTAAATAAAGGTATTGATCCTTACAAAGGACTCAAACTGAGCACATATTCAGTGAAATTGAGAAAATCAACCGTATTTTGAAGGAAATATCGAGAAAAAACGATAGAGGCAAAAATCGCCTTTTTCCATCATTTTTTGTGGACTATAGCCCATGATTTAAAAATGCACTTTTTTCATGATTTTGAATTTTATGTAAACAAAGGTATTGATCCTTACAAAGGACTCAAACTGAGCACATATTCAGTGAAATTGAGAAAATCAACCGTATTTTGGAGGAAATATGCAGAAAAAAAAATAAACGCAAAGATTGCCTTTTTCCATAATTTTTTGTGGACTATAGCCCATGATTTAAAAATGCACTTTTTTCATGATTTTGAATTTTATGTAAATAAAGGTATTGATCCTTACAAAGGACTCAAACTGAGCACATATTCAGTGAAATTGAGAAAATCAACCGTATTTTGAAGGAAATATCGAGAAAACAAGATAGAGGCAAAAATCGCCTTTTTCCATCATTTTTTGTAGCCCATGATTTTAAAATGCACTTTTTTCAAGATTTTTAATTTTACGAAAATAAAGATATTGATCCTTACAAAGGACTCACACTGAGCACATATTCAGTGAAATTGAGAAAATCAACGGCTTTTTGTGGGAAATATCGAGAAAACAAGATAGAGGCAAAAATCGCCTTTTTCCATCATTTTTTGTAGACTATAGGCCATGATTTTAAAATGCAATTTTTTAAAGATTTTTAATTTTACGAAAATAAAGATATTGATCCTTACAAAGGACTCAAACTGAGCACATATTCAGTGAAATTGAGAAATATGCAGAAAAAAAAAATAAACGCAAAAATCGCCTTTTTCCATCATTTTTGCGGACTATAGCCCATGATTTTAAAATGCACTTTTTTCAAGATTTTTAATTTTACGAAAATAAAGATATTGATCCTTACAAAGGACTCACACTGAGCACATATTCAGTGAAATTGAGAAAATCAATGTCTTGTTGTGGGAAATATCGAGAAAACAAGATAGAGGCAAAAATCGCCTTTTTCCATCATTTTTTGTAGACTATAGCCCATGATTTTAAAATGCACTTTTTTCAAGATTTTTAATTTTACGAAAATAAAGATATTGATCCTTACAAAGGACTCAAACTGAGCACATATTCAGTGAAATTGAGAAATCAACCGTATTTTGAAGGAAATATCGAGAAAACAAGATAGAGGCAAAAATCGCCTTTTTCCATCATTTTTTGTAGACTATAGCCCATGATTTTAAAATGCACTTTTTTCAAGATTTTTAGTTTTACGAAAATAATGATTTTGATCCCTACAAAGGACTCACACTGAGCACATATTCAGTGAAATTGAGAAAATCAACGACTTTTTGTGGGAAATATCGAGAAAACAAGATAGAGGCAAAAATCGCCTTTTTCCATCATTTTTTGTAGACTATAGCCCATGATTTTAAAATGCACTTTTTTCAAGATTTTTAATTTTACGAAAATAAAGATATTGATCCTTACAAAGGACTCACACTGAGCACATATTCAGTGAAATTGAGAAAATCAACGACTTTTTGTGGGAAATATCGAGAAAACAAGATAGAGGCAAAAATCGCCTTTTTCCATCATTTTTTGTAGACTATAGCCCATGATTTTAAAATGCACATTTTTCAAGATTTTTAATTTTAGGAAAATAAAGATATTTATCCTTACAAAGGACTCAAACTGAGCACATATTCAGTGAAATTGAGAAAATCAACCGTATTTTGAAGGAAATATCGAGAAAACAAGATAGAGGCAAAAATCGCCTTTTTCCATCATTTTTTGTAGACTATAGCCCATGATTTTAAAATGCACTTTTTTCAAGATTTTTAATTTTACGAAAATAAAGATATTGATCCTTACAAAGGACTCAAACTGAGCACATATTCAGTGAAATTGAGAAAATCAACCGTATTTTGAAGGAAATATCGAGAAAACAAGATAGAGGCAAAAATCGCCTTTTTCCATCATTTTTTGTGGACTATAGCCCATGATTTTAAAGTGCATTTTTTTCAAGATTTTTAATTTTACGAAAATAAAGGTATTGATCCTTACAAAGGACTCACACTGAGCACATATGCAGTGAAATTGAGAAAATCAACTGCTTTTTGTGGGAAATATCGAGAAAAGACGATACAGGCAAAAATCGCCTTTTTCCATCATTTTTTGTGGACTATAGCCCATGATTTTAAAATGCACTTTTTTCAAGATTTTGAATTTTACGAAAATAAAGGTATTGATCCTTACAAAGGACTCAAACTCAGCACATATTCAGTGAAATTGAGAAAATCAACCGTATTTTGAAGGAAATATCGAGAAAAAACGATACAGGCAAAAATCGCCTTTTACCATAATTTTTTGTGGACTATAGCCCATGATTTTAAAATGCACTTTTTTCAAGATTTTTAATTTTACGAAAATAAAGATATTTATCCTTACAAAGGACTCAAACTGAGCACATATTCAGTGAAATTGAGAAAATCAACCGTATTTTGAAGGAAATATCGAGAAAACAAGATAGAGGCAAAAATCGCCTTTTTCCATCATTTTTTGTAGACTATAGCCCATGATTTTAAAATGCACTTTTTTCAAGATTTTTAATTTTACGAAAATAAAGATATTGATCCTTACAAAGGACTCAAACTGAGCACATATTCAGTGAAATTGAGAAAATCAACCGTATTTTGAAGGAAATATCGAGAAAACAAGATAGAGGCAAAAATCGCCTTTTTCCATCATTTTTTGTGGACTATAGCCCATGATTTTAAAGTGCATTTTTTTCAAGATTTTTAATTTTACGAAAATAAAGGTATTGATCCTTACAAAGGACTCACACTGAGCACATATGCAGTGAAATTGAGAAAATCAACTGCTTTTTGTGGGAAATATCGAGAAAAGACGATACAGGCAAAAATCGCCTTTTTCCATCATTTTTTGTGGACTATAGCCCATGATTTTAAAATGCACTTTTTTCAAGATTTTGAATTTTACGAAAATAAAGGTATTGATCCTTACAAAGGACTCAAACTGAGCACATATTCAGTGAAGTTGAGAAAATCAACGGCTTTTTGTGGGAAATATCGAGAAAAAACGATACAGGCAAAAATCGCCATTTTCCATCATTTTTTGTGGACTATAGCCCATGATTTTAAAATGCACTTTTTTCCAGATTTTTAATTTTACGAAAATAAAGATATTGATCCTTACAAAGGACTCACACTGAGCACATATTCAGTGAAATTGAGAAAATCAACGGCTTTTTGTGGGAAATATCGAGAAAACAAGATAGAGGCAAAAATCGCCTTTTTCCATCATTTTTTGTGGACTATAGCCCATGATTTTAAAATGCACTTTTTTCAAGATTTTGAATTTTACGAAAATAAAGGTATTGATCCTTACAAAGGACTCAAACTGAGCACATATTCAGTGAAATTGAGAAAATCAACCGTATTTTGAAGGAAATATCGAGAAAACAAGATAGAGGCAAAAATCGCCTTTTTCCATCATTTTTTGTAGACTATAGCCCATGATTTTAAAATGCACTTTTTTCAAGATTTTTAATTTTACGAAAATAAAGATATTGATCCTTACAAAGGACTCAAACTGAGCACATATTCAGTGAAATTGAGAAAATCAACCGTATTTTGAAGGAAATATCGAGAAAACAAGATAGAGGCAAAAATCGCCTTTTTCCATCATTTTTTGTAGACTATAGCCCATGATTTTAAAATGCACTTTTTTCAAGATTTTTAATTTTACGAAAATAAAGATATTGATCCTTACAAAGGACTCAAACTGAGCACATATTCAGTGAAGTTGAGAAAATCAACGGCTTTTTGTGGGAAATATCGAGAAAAAACGATACAGGCAAAAATCGCCATTTTCCATCATTTTTTGTGGACTATAGCCCATGATTTTAAAATGCACTTTTTTTAAGATTTTGAATTTTACGAAAATAAAGGTATTGATCCTTACAAAGGACTCAAACTGAGCACATATTCAGTGAAATTGAGAAAATCAACCGTATTTTGAAGGAAATATCGAGAAAAAACGATACAGGCAAAAATCGCCATTTTCCATCATTTTTTGTGGACTATAGCCCATGATTTTAAAATGCACTTTTTTCAAGATTTTGAATTTTACGAAAATAAAGATATTGATCCTTACAAAGGACTCAAACTGAGCACATATTCAGTGAAATTGAGAAAATAAACCGTATTTAGAAGGAAATATCGAGAAAAAACGATACAGGCAAAAATCGCCATTTTCCATCATTTTTTGTGGACTATAGCCCATGATTTTAAAATGCACTTTTTTCAAGATTTTTAATTTTACGAAAATAAAGATATTGATCCTTACAAAGGACTCAAACTGAGCACATATTCAGTGAAATTGAGAAAATCAACCGTATTTTGAAGGAAATATCGAGAAAAAACGATACAGGCAAAAATCGCCATTTTCCATCATTTTTTGTGGACTATAGCCCATGATTTTAAAATGCACTTTTTTCAAGATTTTGAATTTTACGAAAATAAAGATATTGATCCTTACAAAGGACTCAAACTGAGCACATATTCAGTGAAATTGAGAAAATAAACCGTATTTAGAAGGAAATATCGAGAAAAACGATACAGGCAAAAATCGCCATTTTCCATCATTTTTTGTGGACTATAGCCCATGATTTTAAAATGCACTTTTTTCAAGATTTTGAATTTTACGAAAATAAAGGTATTGATCCTTACAAAGGACTCAAACTCAGCACATATTCAGTGAAATTGAGAAAATCAACCGTATTTTGAAGGAAATATCGAGAAAAAACGATACAGGCAAAAATCGCCTTTTACCATAATTTTTTGTGGACTATAGCCCATGATTTTAAAATGCACTTTTTTCAAGATTTTTAATTTTACGAAAATAAAGATATTGATCCTTACAAAGGACTCAAACTGAGCACATATTCAGTGAAATTGAGAAAATCAACCGTATTTTGAAGGAAATATCGAGAAAACAAGATAGAGGCAAAAATCGCCTTTTTCCATCATTTTTTGTGGACTATAGCCCATGATTTTAAAGTGCATTTTTTTCAAGATTTTTAATTTTACGAAAATAAAGGTATTGATCCTTACAAAGGACTCACACTGAGCACATATGCAGTGAAATTGAGAAAATCAACTGCTTTTTGTGGGAAATATCGAGAAAAGACGATACAGGCAAAAATCGCCTTTTTCCATCATTTTTTGTGGACTATAGCCCATGATTTTAAAATGCACTTTTTTCAAGATTTTGAATTTTACGAAAATAAAGGTATTGATCCTTACAAAGGACTCAAACTGAGCACATATTCAGTGAAGTTGAGAAAATCAACGGCTTTTTGTGGGAAATATCGAGAAAAAACGATACAGGCAAAAATCGCCATTTTCCATCATTTTTTGTGGACTATAGCCCATGATTTTAAAATGCACTTTTTTCCAGATTTTTAATTTTACGAAAATAAAGATATTGATCCTTACAAAGGACTCACACTGAGCACATATTCAGTGAAATTGAGAAAATCAACGGCTTTTTGTGGGAAATATCGAGAAAACAAGATAGAGGCAAAAATCGCCTTTTTCCATCATTTTTTGTGGACTATAGCCCATGATTTTAAAATGCACTTTTTTCAAGATTTTGAATTTTACGAAAATAAAGGTATTGATCCTTACAAAGGACTCAAACTGAGCACATATTCAGTGAAATTGAGAAAATCAACCGTATTTTGAAGGAAATATCGAGAAAACAAGATAGAGGCAAAAATCGCCTTTTTCCATCATTTTTTGTAGACTATAGCCCATGATTTTAAAATGCACTTTTTTCAAGATTTTTAATTTTACGAAAATAAAGATATTGATCCTTACAAAGGACTCAAACTGAGCACATATTCAGTGAAATTGAGAAAATCAACCGTATTTTGAAGGAAATATCGAGAAAACAAGATAGAGGCAAAAATCGCCTTTTTCCATCATTTTTTGTAGACTATAGCCCATGATTTTAAAATGCACTTTTTTCAAGATTTTTAATTTTACGAAAATAAAGATATTGATCCTTACAAAGGACTCAAACTGAGCACATATTCAGTGAAGTTGAGAAAATCAACGGCTTTTTGTGGGAAATATCGAGAAAAAACGATACAGGCAAAAATCGCCATTTTCCATCATTTTTTGTGGACTATAGCCCATGATTTTAAAATGCACTTTTTTTAAGATTTTGAATTTTACGAAAATAAAGGTATTGATCCTTACAAAGGACTCAAACTGAGCACATATTCAGTGAAATTGAGAAAATCAACCGTATTTTGAAGGAAATATCGAGAAAAAACGATACAGGCAAAAATCGCCATTTTCCATCATTTTTTGTGGACTATAGCCCATGATTTTAAAATGCACTTTTTTCAAGATTTTGAATTTTACGAAAATAAAGATATTGATCCTTACAAAGGACTCAAACTGAGCACATATTCAGTGAAATTGAGAAAATAAACCGTATTTAGAAGGAAATATCGAGAAAAAACGATACAGGCAAAAATCGCCATTTTCCATCATTTTTTGTGGACTATAGCCCATGATTTTAAAATGCACTTTTTTCAAGATTTTTAATTTTACGAAAATAAAGATATTGATCCTTACAAAGGACTCACACTGAGCGCATATTCAGTGAAATTGAGAAAATCAACGGCTTTTTGTGGGAAATATCGAGAAAAAACGATACAGGCAAAAATCGCCATTTTCCATCATTTTTTGTGGACTATAGCCCATGATTTTAAAATGCACTTTTTTCAAGATTTTGAATTTTACGAAAATAAAGATATTGATCCTTACAAAGGACTCAAACTGAGCACATATTCAGTGAAATTGAGAAAATCAACGGCTTTTTGTGGGAAATATCGAGAAAACAAGATAGAGGCAAAAATCGCCTTTTTCCATCATTTTTTGTAGACTATAGCCCATGATTTTAAAATGCACTTTTTTTAAGATTTTGAATTTTACGAAAATAAAGGTATTGATCCTTACAAAGGACTCAAACTCAGCACATATTCAGTGAAATTGAGAAAATCAACGGCTTTTTGTGGGAAATATCGAGAAAACAAGATAGAGGCAAAAATCGCCTTTTTCCATCATTTTTTGTAGACTATAGCCCATGATTTTAAAATGCACTTTTTTTAAGATTTTGAATTTTACGAAAATAAAGGTATTGATCCTTACAAAGGACTCAAACTCAGCACATATTCAGTGAAATTGAGAAAATCAACCGTATTTTGAAGGAAATATCGAGAAAACAAGATAGAGGCAAAAATCGCCTTTTTCCATAATTTTTTGTAGACTATAGCCCATGATTTTAAAATGCACTTTTTTTAAGATTTTGAATTTTACGAAAATAAAGGTATTGATCCTTACAAAGGACTCAAACTGAGCACATATTCAGTGAAATTGAGAAAATCAACCGTATTTAGAAGGAAATATCGAGAAAAAACGATACAGGTAAAAATCGCCATTTTCCATCATTTTTTGTGGACTATAGCCCATGATTTTAAAATGCACTTTTTTCAAGATTTTGAATTTTACGAAAATAAAGATATTGATCCTTACAAAGGACTCAAACTGAGCACATATTCAGTGAAATTGAGAAAATCAACGGGTTTTTGTGGGAAATATCGAGAAAACAAGATAGAGGCAAAAATCGCCTTTTTCCATCATTTTTTGTGGACTATAGCCCATGATTTTAAAATGCACTTTTTTCAAGATTTTTAATTTTACGAAAATAAAGATATTGATCCTTACAAAGGACTCACACTGAGCACATATTCAGTGAAATTGAGAAAATCAACGGCTTTTTGTGGGAAATATCGAGAAAACAAGATAGAGGCAAAAATCGCCTTTTTCCATCATTTTTTGTGGACTATAGCCCATGATTTTAAAATGCACTTTTTTCAAGATTTTTAATTTTACGAAAATAAAGATATTGATCCTTACAAAGGACTCAAACTGAGCACATATTCAGTGAAATTGAGAAAATCAACCGTATTTTGAAGGAAATATCGAGAAAACAAGATAGAGGCAAAAATCGCCTTTTTCCATCATTTTTTGTAGACTATAGCCCATGATTTTAAAATGCACTTTTTTCAAGATTTTAAATTTTACGAAAATAAAGATATTGATCCTTACAAAGGACTCAAACTGAGCACATATTCAGTGAAATTGAGAAAATCAACGGCTTTTTGTGGGAAATATCGAGAAAACAAGATAGAGGCAAAAATCGCCTTTTTCCATCATTTTTGTAGACTATAGCCCATGATTTTAAAATGCACTTTTTTTAAGATTTTGAATTTTACGAAAATAAAGGTATTGATCCTTACAAAGGACTCAAACTCAGCACATATTCAGTGAAATTGAGAAAATCAACGGCTTTTTGTGGGAAATATCGAGAAAACAAGATAGAGGCAAAAATCGCCTTTTTCCATCATTTTTTGTAGACTATAGCCCATGATTTTAAAATGCACTTTTTTTAAGATTTTGAATTTTACGAAAATAAAGGTATTGATCCTTACAAAGGACTCAAACTCAGCACATATTCAGTGAAATTGAGAAAATCAACCGTATTTTGAAGGAAATATCGAGAAAACAAGATAGAGGCAAAAATCGCCTTTTTCCATCATTTTTTGTAGACTATAGCCCATGATTTTAAAATGCACTTTTTTCAAGATTTTTAATTTTACGAAAATAAAGATACTGATCCTTACAAAGGACTCAAACTGAGCACATTTTCAGTGAAATTGAGAAAATCAACGGCTTTTTGTGGGAAATATCGAGAAAAAACGATACAGGCAAAAATCGCCATTTTCCATCATTTTTTGTGGACTATAGCCCATGATTTTAAAATGCACTTTTTTTAAGATTTTGAATTTTACGAAAATAAAGGTATTGATCCTTACAAAGGACTCAAACTCAGCACATATTCAGTGAAATTGAGAAAATCAACCGTATTTTGAAGGAAATATCGAGAAAACAAGATAGAGGCAAAAATCGCCTTTTTCCATCATTTTTTGTAGACTATAGCCCATGATTTTAAAATGCACTTTTTTCAAGATTTTTAATTTTACGAAAATAAAGATACTGATCCTTACAAAGGACTCAAACTGAGCACATTTTCAGTGAAATTGAGAAAATCAACCGTATTTTGAAGGAAATATCGAGAAAACAAGATAGAGGCAAAAATCGCCTTTTTCCATCATTTTTTGTAGACTATAGCCCATGATTTTAAAATGCACTTTTTTCAAGATTTTTAATTTTACGAAAATAAAGATACTGATCCTTACAAAGGACTCAAACTGAGCACATTTTCAGTGAAATTGAGAAAATCAACCGTATTTTGAAGGAAATATCGAGAAAACAAGATAGAGGCAAAAATCGCCTTTTTCCATCATTTTTTGTGGACTATAGCCCATGATTTTAAAATGCACTTTTTTCAAGATTTTGAATTTTACGAAAATAAAGGTATTGATCCTTACAAAGTACTCAAACTGAGCACATATTCAGTGAAGTTGAGAAAATCAACGGCTTTTTGTGGGAAATATCGAGAAAAAACGATACAGGCAAAAATCGCCATTTTCCATCATTTTTTGTGGACTATAGCCCATGATTTTAAAATGCACTTTTTTCAAGATTTTGAATTTTACGAAAATAAAGGTATTGATCCTTACAAAGGACTCAAACTGAGCACATATTCAGTGAAATTGAGAAAATCAACCGTATTTTGAAGGAAATATCGAGAAAAAACGATACAGGCAAAAATCGCCTTTTACCATAATTTTTTGTGGACTATAGCCCATGATTTCAAAATGCAATTTTTTCAAGATTTTGAATTTTACGAAAATAAAGATATTGATCCTTACAAAGGACTCAAACTGAGCACATATTCAGTGAAATTGAGAAAATCAACGGCTTTTTGAGGGAAATATCGAGAAAACAAGATAGAGGCAAAAATCGCCTTTTTCCATCATTTTTTGTGGACTATAGCCCATGATTTTAAAATGCACTTTTTTCAAGATTTTGAATTTTACGAAAATAAAGATATTGATCCTTACAAAGGACTCAAACTGAGCACATATTCAGTGAAATTGAGAAAATCAACGGCTTTTTGTAGGAAATATCGAGAAAACTAGATAGAGGCAAAAATCGCATTTTTCCATCATTTTTTGTGGACTATAGCCCATGATTTTAAAATGCAATTTTTTCAAGATTTTGAATTTTACGAAAATAAAGGTATTGATCCTTACAAAGGACTCAAACTGAGCACATATTCAGTGAAGTTGAGAAAATCAACGGCTTTTTTTGGGAAATATCGAGAAAAAACGATACAGGCAAAAATCGCCATTTTCCATCATTTTTTGTGGACTATAGCCCATGATTTTAAAATGCACTTTTTTCAAGATTTTGAATTTTACGAAAATAAAGATATTGATCCTTACAAAGGACTCAAACTGAGCGCATATTCAGTGAAATTGAGAAAATCAACGGCTTTTTGTGGGAAATATCGAGAAAAAACGATACAGGCAAAAATCGCCATTTTCCAACATTTTTTGTGGACTATAGCCCATGATTTTAAAATGCAATTTTTTCAAGATTTTGAATTTTACGAAAATAAAGGTATTGATCCTTACAAAGGACTCAAACTGAGCACATATTCAGTGAAATTGAGAAAATCAACCGTATTTTGAAGGAAATATCGAGAAAAAACGATACAGGCAAAAATCGCCTTTTACCATAATTTTTTGTGGACTATAGCCCATGATTTCAAAATGCAATTTTTTCAAGATTTTGAATTTTACGAAAATAAAGGTATTGATCCTTACAAAGGACTCAAACTGAGCACATATTCAGTGAAGTTGAGAAAATCAACGGCTTTTTTTGGGAAATATCGAGAAAAAACGATACAGGCAAAAATCGCCATTTTCCATCATTTTTTATGGACTATAGCCCATGATTTTAAAATGCACTTTTTTCAAGATTTTGAATTTTACGAAAATAAAGATATTGATCCTTACAAAGGACTCAAACTGAGCACATATTCAGTGAAATTGAGAAAATCAACGGCTTTTTGTGGGAAATATCGAGAAAACAAGATAGAGGCAAAAATCGCCTTTTTCCATCATTTTTGGTGGACTATAGCCCATGATTTTAAAATGCACTTTTTTCAAGATCTGTATCGAGAAAGAAAGATACTGGCAAAAATCGCCTTTTTCCATCATTTTTTGTGGACTATAGCCCATGATTTTAAAATGCACATTTTTCAAGATTTTGAATTTTACGAAAATAAAGATATTGATCCTTACAAAGGACTCAAACTGAGCACATATTCAGTGAAATTGAAAAAATCAACCGTATTTTGAAGGAAATATCGAGAAAAAACGATACAGGCAAAAATCGCCTTTTACCATAATTTTTTGTGGACTATAGCCCATGATTTCAAAATGCAATTTTTTCAAGATTTTGAATTTTACGAAAATAAAGGTATTGATCCTTACAAAGGACTCAAACTGAGCACATATTCAGTGAAGTTGAGAAAATCAACGGCTTTTTTTGGGAAATATCGAGAAAAAACGATACAGGCAAAAATCGCCATTTTCCATCATTTTTTGTGGACTATAGCCCATGATTTTAAAATGCACTTTTTTCAAGATTTTGAATTTTACGAAAATAAAGATATTGATCCTTACAAAGGACTCAAACTGAGCACATATTCAGTGAAATTGAGAAAATCAACGGCTTTTTGTGGGAAATATCGAGAAAACAAGATAGAGGCAAAAATCGCCTTTTTCCATCATTTTTGGTGGACTATAGCCCATGATTTAAAAATGCACTTTTGTCAAGATCTGTATCGAGAAAGAAAGATACTGGCAAAAATCGCCTTTTTCCATCATTTTTTGTGGACTATAGCCCATGATTTTAAAATGCACATTTGTCAAGATTTTGAATTTTACGAAAATAAAGATATTGATCCTTACAAAGGACTCAAACTGAGCACATATTCAGTGAAATTGAAAAAATCAACGGCTTTTTGAAGGAAATAGCGAGAAAACAAGATAGAGGCAAAAATCGCCTTTTTCCATCATTTTTGGTGGACTATAGCCCATGATTTTAAAATGCACTTTTTTCAAGATTTTTAATTTTACGAAAATAAAGGTATTGATCCTTACAAAGGACTCAAACTGAGCACATATTCAGTGAAATTGAGAAAATCAACCGTATTTTGAAGGAAATATCGAGAAAAAACGATACAGGCAAAAATCGCCTTTTTCCATCATTTTTTGTGGACTATAGCCCATGATTTTAAAATGCACTTTTTTCAAGATTCCGAATTTTGCGAAAATAAAGGTATTGATCCTTACAAAGGACTCAAACTGAGCACATATTCAGGGAAGTTGAGAAAATCAATGGCTTTTTGTGGGAAATATCGAGAAAACAAGATAGAGGCAAAAATCGCCTTCCTCCATCATTTTTTGTGGACTATAGCCCATGATTTTAAAATGCACTTTTTTCAAGATCTGTATCGAGAAAGAAAGATACTGGCAAAAATCGCCTTTTTCCATCATTTTTTGTGGACTATAGCCCATGATTTTAAAATGCACATTTTTCAAGATTTTGAATTTTACGAAAATAAAGGTATTGATCCTTACAAAGGACTCAAACTGAGCACATATTCAGTGAAATTGAGAAAATCAGCCGTATTTTGAAGGAAATATCGAGAAAAAACGATACAGGCAAAAATCGCCTTTTACCATAATTTTTTGTGGACTATAGCCCATGATTTCAAAATGCAATTTTTTCAAGATTTTGAATTTTACGAAAATAAAGGTATTGATCCTTACAAAGGACTCAAACTGAGCACATATTCAGTGAAGTTGAGAAAATCAACGGCTTTTTTTGGGAAATATCGAGAAAAAACGATACAGGCAAAAATCGCCATTTTCCATCATTTTTTGTGGACTATAGTCCATGATTTTAAAATGCACTTTTTTCAAGATTTTGAATTTTACGAAAATAAAGATATTGATCCTTACAAAGGACTCAAACTGAGCACATATTCAGTGAAATTGAGAAAATCAACGGCTTTTTGTGGGAAATATCGAGAAAACAAGATAGAGGAAAAAATCGCCTTTTTCCATCATTTTTGGTGGACTATAGCCCATGATTTTAAAATGCACTTTTTTCAAGATCTGTATCGAGAAAGAAAGATACTGGCAAAAATCGCCTTTTTCCATCATTTTTTGTGGACTATAGCCCATGATTTTAAAATGCACATTTTTCAAGATTTTGAATTTTACGAAAATAAAGATATTGATCCTTACAAAGGACTCAAACTGAGCACATATTCAGTGAAATTGAAAAAATCAACGGCTTTTTGAAGGAAATAGCGAGAAAACAAGATAGAGGCAAAAATCGCCTTTTTCCATCATTTTTGGTGGACTATAGCCCATGATTTTAAAATGCACTTTTTTCAAGATTTTTAATTTTACGAAAATAAAGGTATTGATCCTTACAAAGGACTCAAACTGAGCACATATTCAGTGAAATTGAGAAAATCAACCGTATTTTGAAGGAAATATCGAGAAAAAACGATACAGGCAAAAATCGCCTTTTACCATAATTTTTTGTGGACTATAGCCCATGATTTCAAAATGCAATTTTTTCAAGATTTTGAATTTTACGAAAATAAAGGTATTGATCCTTACAAAGGACTCAAACTGAGCACATATTCAGTGAAGTTGAGAAAATCAACGGCTTTTTTTGGGAAATATCGAGAAAAAACGATACAGGCAAAAATCGCCATTTTCCATCATTTTTTGTGGACTATAGCCCATGATTTTAAAATGCACTTTTTTCAAGATTTTGAATTTTACGAAAATAAAGGTATTGATCCTTACAAAGGACTCAAACTGAGCACATATTCAGTGAAATTGAGAAAATCAACCGTATTTTGAAGGAAATATCGAGAAAAAACGATACAGGCAAAAATCGCCTTTTTCCATCATTTTTGGTGGACTATAGCCCATGATTTTAAAATGCACTTTTTTCAAGATTCCGAATTTTGCGAAAATAAAGGTATTGATCCTTACAAAGGACTCAAACTGAGC